>JAGDQO010001145.1:0-186701 GCA_018342035.1 Solanum appendiculatum
ATCAATATAGTATTTCCCAGGCCTACCACCCCCTTGGAGAGGCGAAAGAGGTACAACCCCCTCAATATGGTTACACGGGCCTACCACCCCCCGAGCTAGGGACCAAGGTACAAACCCCTCGATACGGTTATACGGGCCTACTACCCCCCGTACTAGGCAACCAAGGTGCCAACCCCTCGATACGGTTATACGGGCCTACTACCCCCCGTACTAGGCTGGTCGACTCACAACACTTTATATAGAGAAAATCATATACATGTTGTCCATTCATCAGTGGCATTTCAGTAATTAATAACCATCGACTCATAGGCGTACTCTTGGACCTTCCTTTCCTAAGAATTCTATAAATGCAGCATTTTATCAAACACATGGTGGGCAATTGTTCATGTAAATGAAATCATGTATTTCAAGAATACTAATTCCAACCAATTCCAAAATCCATATAAATCAGCCCACCAACAACATACAGATATATATCAACCTTCATAATTTGATCATGGAAGCATGTAAACCATAAACATCACATAATAATTCCATTTCATGATAATATGCAAAAATGGACCATAATAGGGTGTGTAGTAGTAATTCCATAATTCAAGAGTTCATAAATAATCATAAGGACCCATAAACTTGAAGTAGAAATAGAGGATAAATGGTTGGACTTGTGGAAAGGAAGGTTTCCACAATCAAACCCACATACCTCAACTTTGGAGAATCCTTGATGAAGATTTGAATGGAGAATCGAAGCTTGAAATTGAGTCTTGAATCCGGAATTAGAGCTTGAGATGCTGAAGTTTGGTTGAAGATTGGTTGGAATTTTTGGAGAGGGCTTAGAGAGTGTTGTTGGAGTTTAGAATGGACTAAGTATGAATATCCCCTTTTTATAAAAAATGACTCCAACCGCCTAAAAAACTGCTCTTCTGGAATTTGCAAATCCTGCACAGACAGGTTTTACGAAAATGGTTATAACTCCCTCATCCTAACTCGGACTAAGGTGAAACCAAGTGCGTTGGAAAGCTAACTCAAAGAGCTTTAATTTGATAGTTTTCAGCCCTTCCAGTTCCTTGTGTGCTAAGAGATATGCCCCTTTAAAGTTGACCCTCCAAATCGCAATTTTGCGATTTTCGAATTTTGATACGGTTGCTCTAAAATTCGGGTTAGACCCATTCCCCACTCAATTTGACCCCACAAATAAGAATATGAAGTCGAATTTCCGAAATCATGCACGGATTTTGAGATATATGGAAATTACAATTATAGGTGTTTCCGAAGCACATTTTCGGGGCATTTTTGGGGTCGTTTCAATATCTCCCCCTTGGAAACATTCGTCCCGAATGTTAAAGGAAATGTGGATGGAGAAGACACAAAACATGGGACAATGTTCAGGCCCACATAAGGACCCCTGCAACAATGCACTTACCACCCTTATTTCAAAACTCAACATTTTGTAAAACCACAATGAACTTGTCAACTTAAACATGAACTGTTATGCATGACATGGGGGCTGAACTTAAGACCTGAGATTTTTATAAAGGGCTTAGATCAATACCTTAGGATCGAGTGGAGTGGAAAAGATAAGGATATCGCCTTTGCATGTCCGCTTCGGCCTCCCAAGTAGCACTTTCAACTTTTTGATTTCTCCAAAGGACTTTAATGGAAGCCACATCTTTGTTTCTCAACCTCTTCACTTGTCTATCTAAAATCTGGACCGGAACCTCTTCATAGGTCAAATTATCTTCAACAACACCCACAACATCAAGAGACACAATGGCATTCGGATCACCCACACACTTTCTCAACATAGACACATGAAATACCGGATGAACCAAATCCATCTCGCTAGGCAATTCCAACTCATAAGCTACCTTGCCAATTCTCCTCATCACCTTATAAGGACCCACGTATCTTGGGCTCAACTTGCCCTTCTTACCAAAACGAACCACACCCTTCATGGGTGTCCCCTTCAAATAAACCCAATCACCAACTCGGAATTCAAGAGCCCTTCTCCTCACATCGGCATAGGACTTTTGGCGACTTTGGGCCACCTTCAACCTTTCTCTAATCATCCTAACCTTCTCAAGAGCCTCCATAACTAGGTCTGGTCCTAACAAGGCCACCTCACCAACCACAAACCACCCAACCGGTGATCTACAACGCCTCCCATAGAGAGCCTCAAAAGGAGCCATACCGATGCTAGAATGATAGCTATTGTTATAGGCAAACTCAATCAATGGAAGATGATCATCCCAACTACCTTTAAGCTCCAATACACAAGCCCTAAGCATATCCTCAAGTGTTTGGATAGTCCTTTCGGCTTGTCCATCCGCTTGCGGGTGAAAGGCGTAGTAAGCTTTAACTCTGCGTACCTAGACCCCTTTGAAAAGATTCAAAAGTGATGAAGTTAAATTGAGTACCACGGTCCGATATGTGGATAAGAGGGAATCCCATGCAACCTTACCAAGTCATGAATATATAACCTCTGTAATCTTCCGCCCCATATGTTGTCTTTACCGGTAGGAAAATGAGCCGATTGTCATCCTATCACCACCACCCAATAGATTCAAACCTTTTCTAGTCTTGGGTAAACCAACTACAAAATCCATATTAATTTCTTCCCACTTCCAAGTAGAAATCTCTATGTCTTGGGTTAGACCACCCGGCCTTTGATGTTCGGCCTTGACTTGTTGACAACTATGACAACCGGAGACGAATTTGGCAATGTCCTTCTTCATGCCTCCCCACCATTACACATCCCTCAAATCTCTATACATTTTGGTGGAACCGGGGTGGATGGAGTAGGAAGAATTATGAGCCTCCTCAAGAATTTTCTCCCTCAAACCATCAACACAAGGCACACACAACCTACCTTGGTACCTAAGGGCACCATCTCACCCTTGGGAGAAAACTTCCACCTTGCTCTCTTTCACCAAGGCCTTCAATTCAAACAAGGAAGAATCAAGATCTTGTTTTTGCTATCACCTCATCAACCAAGGAAGACCTAGCAGCATCAACAACGACCACACCACCATTACCAACCTCTTCCAACCTAACCCCCAACCTAGCCAACCGATGTACCTCCCTAGCCATTTCCTTATCACCAGTATCAACATGAGCTAGGCTACCCATAGACACCCTACTCAAAGCATCCGCCACCACATTAGCTTTACCGGGATGATAATGCACACCCATATCATTAATCTTTAAGAATTCTAGCACCTTCTTTGTTCTTCAAGTTGAGATCTTTTTGGGTGAAGACATATGGAGGCTCTTTATGATCGGTGGAACACATCGACATGTACCCCATACAAATAATGACGCCAAAATCTTAAAGCAAACACCACCGCGGCTATTGTCAAGATCATGCGAGGATAGTTTCTTTCATGCACTTTGAGTTGTCTAGAAGCATAGGCTATCACCTTACCATTTTTGCATTAGGACACAGCCCAAGCCAACTCTGGAAGGCATCACAATTTACACAACAAATCTCTCAAAGGCCCATCCGTAGTGACATATAGGAGCGGACACAAGTTTATCTTTCAGGTTATTGAAAACTCCTTTTCGCAACTCGTCGGTCCACTCAAACTTAGCCTTCTTTTGTGTCAACTTAGTCATGGGAGAAGCAATAGAAGAAAACCCATTCACAAATCTCCGGTAGTAACCCGCTAAGCCCAAGAAGCTCCTAATATCCGACGGGGTCAATGGCCTAGGCCAATTTCTAATCACATCGGTCTTCTTAGGGTCTACCTTAATACCATCCCCCGACACCACATGACCTAGGAAGGCAACCTCCCTCAACCAAAATTCACACTTTTCATACTTGGCATACAACTTCTCCTCTCTTAATCTTTGCAACACAACCCTCAAGTGACCCGTATGTTCTTCCTCGCTATGCGAATAGATTAAAATATCATCAATGAAGACCACAACAAAGGAATCAAGGTAGGGTTTAAAGACCCTATTCATTAGGTCCATGAAGGTAGCCGGTGCATTGGTCAACCCAAAGGACATGACCACAAATTCATAATGTCCATACCTAGTCCGGAAGGCTGTCTTGGGAATGTCACCCTCCCTCACCTTCACTTGATGATACCCGGACCGAAGATCAATCTTAGAGAAGTGGCTAGCCCCTTGCAATTGGTCGAACAAGTCATCAATCCTAGGAAGAGGATATTTATTCTTGACGGTGACCCTATTGAGTTGCCGATAATCAATACACATCCTAAAGGACCCATCTTTCTTCTTCACAAACAACACCGGTGCACCCCATGGTGATTGGCTAGGCCTAATAAAACCCTTCTCCAACAAGTCCCTCAATTGTTCTTTCAACTCCTTTAACTCCGCCGGGGCCATACGGTAAGGGGGAATAGAAATGGGTTGAGTATCGGGGAGGAGGTCTATGCCAAAATCTATTTCCCTTTCGGGAGGAACATCGGGAAGGTCATTAGGAAAGACATCAAGGAATTCATTTACGACCGGAACCGACTCTATAAGAAGGGTTTTGGACTCCACATCCCTAACCCTCACAAGGTGATAGAGACACCCCTTAGAGATCAACTTACGGGCTTTAATGCAAGAGATGAATCTACCCTTGACTACCACATTTTGGCTTTCCCACTCAAGAATGGGTTCACTTGGGAATTGGAACTTGACCCTACGGGTTCTACAATCAATAGAAGCATAGTATGCATGCAACCAATCCATCCCAAGAACAACATCAAAATCGACCATGTTCAATTCAACAAGATCACAAGGCAATATTTTATGCAAGATGCAAATAGGACAATTTCTATAGACTTCCTAGCAACAATATATGCACCAATAGGAGTAGACACCTTATATGACTCACGCAACAAGTCGGGCTCAACATGAAACTTTTTGGCAACAAAGGGGGTGACAAAAGAAAGAGAGGCACCCGGATCAATTAGTGCATGATCTAGCATAACAAAGAACAACCGTTAGGGAAGAACTTAATTCAACTCTACAGCACGACTTAGAACATGGAGAAGGGAAACATTTCCTAAAACGTCTCATAGCCTCCTACTCATAGTTGTGGTGCACAACACAACCATGAATCGGACTCTAATCAACGCGGTGTGTTGGACTCCAAGGATCATTCAACCTAGGGCTCTGATACCAAGTTTGTCACGACCCAAGCCTAGGGCCTAGATGTGACCGGCGAATGGGGAACCCGAAGGAACCCCAAACAAGCCTCATAGCGTATCATTACACATCCTTGGTCGCGGAAGCAATTAAATGACCATAAGCGATAAGCATAATCAAGGGGGAAATCGGGACTAAGGGAGCAAAAAAAAAAGAAATGATACATAAATACCATAGATGAGTCAAGCTCAAGCATAATACACAACTTGTCCAACACCACCTCTAAACATGAGTACTTAGCGGGGGCCAAGACAAACTACCGGGCTCACCCTCATAGTCAAAACATAACTAGAAAGGAAAAGTTTTATACATAGCAAAAGATCATGAGCAACGTCCCCGAAATGGAGGACTCACCAATAACCACTATAGAAAATCGTACTAGCCACGCGGAGGAGGATGATCAAGCGTTGCTCCGGTCCCTACATGGTGACATCATGTAGGCATAGAGTATGCGTTAGTACATTTGAATGTACTAAGTATATGGGATGCAATGCAATGCTACATTAGATGGACATCATAGGAAAAATGCGTAATCATACCCAATAGATAGCATATTAATGAAATGATATGTATAATGATGCTTACATAAAAATCATATTTAGTGGGACGTAGTACATGTGTGGCGAGTGACCATCAATATAGTATTTCCAAGGCCTACCACCCCCTTGGAGAGGCGAAAGAGGTACAAACCCCTCAATATGGTTACACGGGCCTACCACCCCCCGAGCTAGGGACCAAGGTACAAACCCCTCGATATGGTTATACGGGCCTACTACCCCCGTACTAGGCAACCAAGGTACAAACCCCTCGATACGGTTATACGGGCCTACTACCCCCCGTACTAGGCAACCAAGGTACCAACCCCTCGATACGGTTATACGGGCCTACTACCCCCCGTACTAGGCAACCAAGGTACCAACCCCTCGATACGGTTATACGGGCCTACTACCCCCCGTACTAGGCAACCAAGGTACCAACCCCTCGATACGGTTATACGGGCCTACTACCCCCCGTACTAGGCTTGGTCGACTCACAACACTTATATAGAGAAAATCATATACATGTGTCCATTTCATCATCATTTCAGTAATTACATAACCATCCGACTCATAGGACGTACCTTGGACCTTCCCTTTCCTAAGAATTCTATAAATGGGCATTTTATCAAACACAAGGTGGGCAATTGTTCATGTAAATGAAATCATGTATTTCAAGAATACTAAGTCCAACCAATTCCAAAATCCATATAAATCAGCCCACCAACAACATACATATATATATCAACCTTCATAATTTGATCATGGAAGCATGTAAACCATAAACATCACATAATAATTCCATTTCATGATAATATGCAAAATGGACCATAATAGGGTGTGTAGTAGTAATTCCATAATTCAAGAGTTCATAAATAATCATAAGGACCCATAAACTTGAAGTAGAAATAGAGGATAAATGGTTGGACTTGTGGAAAGGAAGGTTTCCACAATCAAACCCACATACCTCAACTTTGGAGAATCCTTGATGAAGATTGGAATGGAGAATCGAAGCTTGAGATTGAGTCTTGAATCCGGAATTAGAGCTTGAGATGCTTGAATTTGGTTGAAGATCTTGGTGGAATTTTTGGAGAGGGCTTAGAGAGTGTTTTTGGAGTTTAGAAAATGACTAAGTATGGGACATATCCCCTTTTTATAAAAAAAATGACTCCAACCCGCCTAAAAAAACTGCTCTCTGGAATTTGCAAATCTGCACAGACAGGTTTTACGAAAATGGTCATAACTCCCTCATCCTAACTCGGACTAAGGTGAAACCAAGTGCGTTGGAAAGCTAACTCAAAGAGCTTTAATTTAATAGGTTACAGCCCTTCCAGTTCCTTGTGTGCTAAGAGATATGCCCCTTTAAAGTTGACCCTCCAAATCGCAATTTTTGCGATTTTCGAATTTTGATACGGTTGCTCTAAAATTCGGGTTAGACCCATTTACCACTCAATTTGACCCCACGAATAAGAATATGAAGTCGAATTTCCGAAATCATGCACGGATTTTGAGATATATGGAAATTACAATTATAGGTGTTTTCGAAGCACATTTTCGGGCATTTTTGGGGTCGTTTCAGAGGTACCGCTACTTCTTTAATAGTTAATCCGTTTTATCTTGGGAGGAATTAATCTACAACCTCGAGTACTTGAGGGGATTAAATTTCTTAAGGATACACAGTGGGTTCTGTGGACTCAAATTATTTATTTTTCTTGTTTTCTAATTTTATTTTTTTCTGTTTCTGTTTTACTAACCTGAATACAGGAGATAACAAGCTTAAAAAATTTATTGTAGATTTGTTTCTGTATTTGAGGTTTCTAGAGATTAAAACCTTTTGGGTTTTCTACTCTGTTTGAATTTAAAAATTCATTTGATTAATGATTAGAAGAAAATCAGAACTTCATTGTTAAATCAGAAACAGGTTGAATAAATATTTAATCCTTACTGTTAGTATTTCATATACTAAATTGTCTGCCATTTGTGACAGAAAAATGACTAATTCAAGTCAAATTAATATTGAAACAATGAGTGCTGCAACAACATCGGTTGCACCCAATCGTTCAATTGCTACTCTTGCTCCAACAGAGAAACCTGCAAAGTTCTCTGGGTCTGATTTCAAGAGATGGCAGCAGAAGATATTCTTCTATTAGACGACGTTAAGTATGTAGAAGTTCATTAATGAGAATGTTCCTACTCTGTCTGATGAAACTCCAGACGAAGAACAATTCTTGGTAACAGAAGCACGGAAGCACTCAAATTTTTTGTGTAAAAACTATATTCTGAGTGGCCTGCAAGATGATCTGTACAATAACATGAAAACATCCAAAGAACTATGGGATGCTTTAGAGAAAAAGTACAAAACAGAGGATGCCGGAATGAAGAAGTTCATTGTGGCAAAGTTTCTGGACTATAAGATGATAGACAATAAGATTGTTGTCACTCAAGTTCAGGAGTTGCAGGTTATAATCCACGATCTCCTTACCGAAGGTATAATTTTATTTAATACCTATGTTGAATATATTAATTTTGTTCTTAATACTCACATAATCTTTAGTGTAGGATTGGTTGTGAATGATGCGTTTCAAGTGGCAGCCATTATTGAGAAGTTACCAGCACTGTGGAAGGACTTCAAAAATTACTTGAAACATAAGCGCAAGAATATGACTGTTGAAGATCTCATGGTAAGGATGAGAATCAAAGAGGATAACAAGGCCGCAGAAAAGAGATCACGTGATAATTCAACAATACCTAGAGCAAATATTATTGAAGAAGATCTCACAAACTCAAGGAAAAGAAAGAAAACATCTGGACCAAAGAGCAATCCTCATAAGAAGAAGTTTATAGGAAACTGCTTCAATTGTGGTAAACGTGGTCACAGGGCTACTGAATGTCGGGGCCCTAAGAAGGATAAGAAGAAGGATCAAGCAAATTTGGCTGAATCCGAAGAAGAGATGGATGGTCTCTGTGCAATGCTTTTGGAATGCAACTTGGTTGAAAATCAAAGAGAATGGTGGATAGATTATGATGCCTCCTTTCATGTGTGTGCCAACAAAGAATTATTTGCATCATATGCTCCTGCCCCAGCAGACGAGAAGTTGTTCATGGCTAACTCCATTGCTGCGAAGGTTGAAGGAACTGTCAAGGTTTACTTGAAGATAATCTCAGGCAAGGTGGCGACTTTAAATAGAGTCTTGTATACTCCAGAACTACGAAAAAACTTAGTTTCTATACCAGTTCTGATCAAGAACGGATTCAAGTGTGTATTTGTTTCTGATAAAGTAGTAGTGAGTAAGAATGAAATGTATGTAGGAAAAGGTTACCTCACTGAGGGCCTCTTCAAACTCAATGTAATTGCACTTGACATGAATAAATATTATGCTTCTTCTTACTTGCTTGAGTCAAACTATTTATGGCATGAACGTTTGGGACATGTCAATTATAAAACCTTGCGAAAACTGATCAACTTAAATGTTTTACCTAATTTTGAGTGCAATAAATCAAAATGTCAAGTATGTGTTGAATATAAGTATGTTAAGCATCCTTGGAAATCTGTTGAAAGGAATTCATACCCCTTAGAATTGAATCACACTGACATTTGTGACATGAAGTCAACACCGTCTCGTGGTGGGAAAAAGTATTTCATAGCTTTTATTGATGATTGCACTAGATACTATTATGTCTATTTTCTAAATGGTAAGGATGAAACAATAGAAGCGTTTAGGCAATACAAAACTGAAGTTGAAAATCAGTTGGATAAAAAGATAAAGATGATTAGAAGTGATAGAGGTTGAGAATATGAATCTCCTTTTGCAGAGATATGTTTGGAAAATGGAATCATCCATCAAAATACCGCTCCATACTCACCTCAATCTAATGGAATTGCGGAAAGGAAAAACTGAACTTTAAAGGAAATGATGAATGCCTTACTTGTAAGTTCAGGTTTACCGCAAAATTTGTGGGAGGAAGTTATCCTTACAGCAAATCAAATACTCAATAGAGTGCCCCACAGGAAGACACATGTTATTCCATATGAGAAATGGAAAGGTAGAAAACCCAACTTGAAATATTTCAAAGTGTGGGGGTGTCTAGCCAAAGTCCAAGTTCCTATACCCAAGAGGGTCAAAATAGGACCTAAAACTGTGAACTGTGTTTTCATTGGATATGCCATAAACAGTAAGGCATGTCAATTTTTGGTTCATAATTCCGAGCATCCGAATATTCATTAACAATACGGTAATAGAATCAGATAATGCTGAATTCTTTGAACACATTTATCTGTATAAAACTACAATTGAATTATCTAGTGAAGGGTCTAAACGACCTCGAGAAGAACCAAAGGAGAATATACCTAATAAAGAGAGTCTAAGGCGTAGTAAACGCTAAAGGACATCTACTTCATTTGAAAATGATTTTGTAACATTCCTTCTTGAAAATGAGCCTCAAACATTCAAGGAAGCTATGTTGTCTATGGGCTCAACCTTTTGGAAAGAGGTTGTCAATAGTGAGATTGATTCAATCTTAAGCAACCATACTTGGGAGTTGGTTTATCTTCCTCCAAGAAACAAACCTTTGGGTTCGAAATGGATTTTCAAAAAGAAAATGAAAACTGATGAAACTATTGACAAATACAAAGCAAGACTTGCCGTCAAAGGCTTTAGACAGAAAAAAGGTCTTGATTATTTTGACATATACTCGCCAGTGACTAGGATTACATCAATTCGGATGCTAATTGCACTAGCTGCAGTATACGGTCTTGAAATCCATCATATGGATGTAAAAATTGCCTTCTTGAATGGAGAGTTGGAGGAAGAAATTTACATGGAACAGTTCGAGGGCTTCGTAGATCCTGGTAAAGAAAAAAAAGTGTGCAAACTTGTTAAGTCACTCTATGGACTAAAATAAGCACCAAAATAATGGCATGCAACATTTGATCAAACCATGTTGGCGAATGGATTTAAGATCAGTGAATGTGATAAATGTGTTTACATTAAAGACACTCCAAATCAAGAGGTCATTGTATGCCTATACGTGGATGACATGCTAATAATGAGCAATGACATTGCTAATGTAAAAGCTACTAAGTGTATGCTCATTAGTAAGTTTGATATGAAAGACCTGGGAGTTGCCGATTTGATATTGGGAATTAAGATTCATAAAACTCCTCACGGTCTAGCATTGTCTCAATCTCATTATATTCGAAAGGTACTTGAAAAGTTTAAGTACTTGAATTTCAAAAGGGCGAAGACACCAATTGATGTGAACCTTGATCTTGCTAAGAATAAAGGTGAAAGTCAGTCTCAATTGGATTATGCCAGAGTATTGGAAAGTTTGATGTACGTCATGAATTGTACACGACCAGACATAGCATTCACTATAAGTAAATTGAGTTGATACACAAGTAATCCCGATCAAAATCATTGGATGGCAATGAAAAGGGTTTTGGGGTACTTAGATGATACTCAAAACTATGCTTTGCATTACAACAAATATCCAGCAGTTGTTGAAGGATATAGTGATGCAAATTGGATTACTGGGTCAACTGAAACTAAATCCACAAGTGGATATGTTTTCACTATTAGTGGAGGACAATTTCTTGGAAATCATCCAAACAGACTTGTATAGTTCGCTCTACAATGGAGTCTGAATTCATAGCCTTAGACAAGACAGGTGAAGAAGCTAAATGTCTCCGGAATTTCTTAGAAGATATTCATTTTGGCCCAAATCAATGGCCCATATATGCATACACTGTGATAGTCAAGCTGCAATAGGAAGGGCTGGAAGCATTATGTATAACGGCAAGTCTCATCACATACGACGAAGACACAACACTGTTAGACAACTACTCTTTAGTGGAATTATCACAATTGACTATGTGAAGTCAAAGGATAATTTGTCGGATCCACTTACAAAAGGCCTAACTAGAGAAGGAGTTGAGAGATCATCGACGGGAATGGGACTATGGCCAAGGACAAGTCATCGTGGCGGTAACTCTACCTAGAAGACTGGAGATCCCAAGATCTAAGTTCAAGGAGATCAAACAAAGTCATAGATGACGGTTCAACATTGTCAAAAGATTATTTTATGGTCCATTCTCATGATGAGACAATGTTCAGTAACCAGGATAAAGGCATTAGGACTTTTTAATGATTTCTAAGTTTGATACAGGGTATATCAAATGGTGTATCTACGGGATAACACATTTATAAATCACCTATGTAAGTGTGAAGTATAAGCCATTTTAAGGAGAATCCGGTAAGGCCAATTCTCTACACACTTATAAACCAAGACGTGTTCATGGCTGAAACGAACAAAACAATGAGAACCAAGAACAGTTCAAGGGTTGATTGTGTGACTTATGTTGTCTAGGTATACACCAAAGCTTGTCGACAGTTCAAAGATATCAAATCTACCGATTGACCGAATATATCCGATACATGTTCACTACGGAAAGTTCAAAGGAAAACCTACTTATCCAGATGCAATCAATCCTTACTTACGAGACACATAAGTTTTTCATGCATATGTTTTAACAATAGCCATTCCCCATTCATGTGGGAGATTGTTGGATTTAAGCAAGGTGTGAATGGGAAATAAGAATGAATGAGAAATTAGGAAATGTGGGGGAACCAATTTGGAGGGAAAATGAAAAGTCACTTCTCCCATATTGGTAGAAGAAAGGAAAAGTTTGTCCATATATTAGGAAACACTTCCTCTAGCTCTTAAAGGGTTAAGTAGAGGATGCCCGCTCGCTCGGCCTCGGCCTCGGCTTCGGATTTGGATTTGGCAAATGATGTGATTGATTGATAATATTTTTGGGTGAAATTTATTTAATCAATCTCATTAATTAATTTCCTTTCCTTTTTCTCAATATTAATTAGTTATTTAATTAATTAATTCACGAAATTAGTTAGGAGTAACGAAATTTATTGGAAAATTCGCGTCACCCAGAAGGGACCTGTTCCTTCCAAATAGACGCTTCTTTTTCCAAAAGACACCACCGTTCTGAACATATATGTTCACACCTATGATTGGATATAAAAAAGAGAGGATTTCTCTCATTTTCCAAAACTGAAAATTTGTCTCTCTTCTGCATACATTTTCTTACAAATAAAATTGTCGGTCGACTGAGTCTGTGTGTGTGATCTCATTGCTGATTTTTGAGTTCGCTAAAGTTATTGAAGTTTGAGGTACCGCTACTTCTTTAATAGTTAATCCGTTTTATCTTGAGAGGAATTAATCTACAACCTCGGGTACTTGAGGAGATTAAATTTCTTAATGATACATAGTGGGTTCTGTGGACTCGGATTATTTGTTTTTCCTGTTTTCCAATTTCATCTTTTTCTGTTTCTATTTTACTAACCTGAATACAGGAGATAGTGATATCCCCTCCATACTCCAGTAGCCCTGACATTTGTACCGAACCATGCCATGATAGTTCCACCACTAACTCCGGGTTATGTGATATATATATATATATATATATATGACTCAAACGAATGCTCCAAATAGTAATATTACGAATAAAGATCTTCTTAATGAACTTGTAACTAACAAAGTTGGTAAGTTGCACAATTTCCAACTCTCCAACTCATTTTAGCACTAGTAAGAAATTACAAGTAGTTGAAAGTTGTTATTTTTCTCCACATATTCTACAAGATGTGGATTCTTTTGAAGAATGAGAAGAGGATGAATTGTTGGCTAGTTATTTTCCTAATGCCGCTAGGGACGACGACAACTCTCCTAAACTACAAATAAGTGGAAAATGAAAAAATAATTAGCTTGAACTAGCTAGAGATAGGATAGTTAACTTGAGTCATATGATGATGGACAAATTAATTCGACACCAAGTGTCGGAATAGGGTGAAATTCTTCTAATTGGTCGAGAGACTTTGAACGACTAATAGATTCATCAATTTTGCACAATGAACACACCTGAATGAGTTGATAGTGAATTATCTATTTGAATTCTAATATCTAGAAATTTTAGCTCTAGTTTGTCTTTAATTCTTGATACAAACATCATAGTATAATTTAGACAATAACTCCCATATAAAACCCCCACTTGAAATAGTAGTCATCAGATTGAATTTCATAAGCAAATTATAATTTCTCGCATCACACTTTCTATGGAGTTCGAACCCAACCTTGTAGGGTTACTATATTTTGACAATGACCGCTTTATTCTCATTTGAGGGTGTAATTTGGGTGACATCAAAATTTTGACGCCATTGCCACGGAAAAGTGGGCCTTGCTAGGGCCATTTGACCTCTACTGCTGGCGGGCAACACCAATTTCAATATCACCAGCACAATGTTGCACTTATTGGGCCTTAAATGATTGTTTGGTGCTCTGCCACTTAAAGGCCCGAACAAACATCTAAAAGACTTTGCTGAGGTGTGTCTAGCATACAACATCCCAGGTATATCTCAAGAAGGTATACACTTGAGGTTGTTTTCATTCTCTCTGACAGACGAAGCAACTACATGGTTAGGAGAGCTACTAGAAGTATTCATCTCTACATGGGCAGAGCTCAGAGCAACATCATGGCTGCGAGCGAAGAATAATCATGTCCCTTCTCTGGTTTCTAGGCTGCCCGAATGAGTTGAGCTGGAATAGAGACACTCCTTTGGTGTGATCGCAACACTACTCAATTTTAGGCACTTTGGCCTCTTGTCATATTCTATGTGCCTCCAACTTAATTACCAACACTCAGTAACATCATTCTACTAAATTCCATCCTTCTTAGCATCCACATCTGGTGAGAAGATCTCAACACTTAGCTTGCATATACGAAAAATCAATCAAATGTGTATAATTACTCTAACGGGATGGATTACTAAACAATCAAAATGTAAGTCAAATTAATATCTTAAAATTCGCGTAAAGCAATACACTCTCATATGAAATGAAAAGAATGGAGTATCACAGAATTATATTCACAATTAATCAGCAGCAGTTACCACTAAAACTTCAGTCAGGCTTCGTCTGAAAGTGCTTCAAGTTGCTTTCTTCTCGGAGCACTCGAAAGTTACACTGTTATGCAGTTCTACACAATAAACACACTGCATGAACATACTTTAAGATGATACAAAGTTGGTCAGAAGCCATTCGATTTATACTTGAAAGTTTCATACTAATTTAAATCCGCTCCTAGAAGTACTCAAAGTCGATATATGAAGAATCAGTAGAAGTGTTTTTGCTTTTATCATGACTTTCAGTATCTGGCATCTTCTTATCTGAACAAGGAGCTGATGCTTCTTTACTGGCGTACTGAGCAAAGTCGACAGGTTCAGGTATAGAGGGTGGAACAGCACTTCTCACCAAAGCCCAATTAACGCCCTCGAAGAAGGGGTGCTGTTTTATCTCAGTAGCACCCCTCTTATATGCAATTCTTTTGTGTGGCTCCTTCACGAGGAGCCCTCGTATAAGATCACGTGCAATAGCACTCACTTGCGGAGTTTCTGGGAATCTCAAAGGCTGTCCTACAACATTGAAGAGTGTAGCTCGATTTCCAGCACCTTTAAAAGGTGTTGTCCCATGCAGAAGTTCATATAAGAATATGCCAAAAGTCCACCAATCAACTGCACTACCATGTCCCTCTCCGCGAATTATCTCAGGGGCCAAGTACTCATGAGTGCCAACAAAGGACATGGACCGCACATTTGTGGGCTCTGCCATAAGCTCAGGGAGTGATCCTCCCACAAATAGCCCGAAATCTGATTTAGACTTGCGATTCTTTTTGGTAGGGAGAATGTTACGAGGGAAAAAAGTCGAGGGCTGAATACAACCTTGGACTGCATTGTCATTGTCTAAAATGCCGGATCCACTGCTAGGATTTCCTCCTCCTCCATGTACAGATGAGGACTTGACAAGTGTTGGATTGACAGAACAACGGAGGGATAAGTCGAAATCAGACAGCATTATATGACCCTCATCTCTCACTAGTACATTTTCTGGCTTAAGATCCCTGTAAACAATTCCTAGCATATGCAGATACTCAAGTGCCAACAACACCTCTGATGCGTAAAATCTGCAAAAATAATATCAGGCCATTTGATAGTTAAGAATAATACAAGTAAACAGGATCATCAGATTAAGATAAAATCCATATGCATTATACCAGTAGTAATACTTATCAAATGTTTAAGCATCGAGTAGGATATATAAAGATCGTATAGGTACTAACCTAGACGCCTCCTCAGTAAAATGCTTATTCGGCTGTTTTTGGCGGAGGGTATGCAGGTTACCTCCACTGCAGAACTCCATGACTAAGCAATAGAACTTGTCAGTCTCAAAATGAGAATATAAGGTAGGCAAGAATGGGTGGTCAAGTAGACTAAGAATCTCCCTCTCTGTTTGTGCTCTGAGTAATTTATTTCGACTTGCAAGAGATCCTTTATCCATCACTTTCATTGCAAAGAAGGCATTTGTTCCCCTGAGTTCCACAAGGTACACACTTCCAATATCCCCATATCCGAGACGTTTCAATAACCGAAAATTGCTTAGATTAAGAGGAGGTCCACCTCTGCCAGTAGCAGAATTAATCGCATCCCATCGAACATCACCACCGGTGTGTGGCTTCAGGGGTGTAGTACTACTGGAACTAGTCTCTGTGCTTTCACTAACTTTGCTGGGATGAAATGTTTCTTCTAATGACATGGTGCTCATCTGCAAATGTGCATTGAAAAAATGTACTTAACACCACTACAACACTTTAAGCAAATCTTATGGAATTTACAAAAACTACACACAACAAGTAATTGATCATCATGCATGAAATTTATGCAATATTTAAACCTATTGTATTTTCCTTTTTTTGATGACCGTGGCATCTAGACCAACTTTCGCGCACCTCGACTAATTCCTTACGATACCTGTCTCTTTCCACTAGCAACAACAACAGATACCAGGTAACTTTGTCCACCAAGGCTAACACAGATAAGAAGTAGAGCTAATTTTTTTCATTTAGATTCCTCGCAAATAGATTGTCAACAGAAATAAACAATAATCACTATTACTACGTCTCAATGCCAAAATAATTGAGATCAACTATATGAATCTGCTTAGAGCACGTTTCTCCATTTAAATAGAAATAGCCGTAGAATATCTTCAAACTTATATAAGAATTTCTGCACATAATAAACTATAAAATGTCAGGTAAAAATTGGGAATACGATACAGAGTAAAATTGACCTCAGGTAACTGTAAAGGTGTCGGCTTTGTCGACATTATAAAAATTTCTTCCAAAGAACCTGAAAAATAAAAAAAATTGATTCAGGTCATGCAGCCAAATTCTATTCATCAGATCGCAAGTTAGGTATTGTACAAGAACGAAAAAAAAACGATTTTTTTTTTATAAAGATAGATTTCTTTTTGATTGAGATTCAAATCTATATTAAAAAAAATTACAACTTTTTTGTTCGATCATTTCTTAATACGAAGCTCATAGCATAAAGATGACCAATCACATTATTGAACAAAAATGAAAATAAAAAAAAGTTAAAAACGTGTTGATAGACTAGAATTACGATTTATTCAGACATATGAGAGATAGAATTAAACAGAGAATTATATAAAAGAAAGAAGCGCGAACCAGAAGGATTGAAGATAATGTCCTTTCAAGTAAACAAAATCTCGAATTCATTCATTTCTAATACGGTGATTTCCAAAAGCGTTTACAAAGATCTCTCTTGTAAGAAGCCTTTTGTTTCTATTTTCCCAAATGGAAATTGATAGTACCGGTAATAACATTTTCTTCTCTATTTTTTTGCTTAATTTTTTTTAAAAAAATTGTATTATTCTTCTTCAAAATACATTTTAACGTCAAAAAAAAGAAGCAGGAAAATTGGATTCTATATATGTTATGAAATTGGATGTTAAAATAGAAAAAAAGGAGAACCACTACAATGTTGTAACATGAAAGAAGGAGAAGCCTAAGAATAGCCGTTTATATCTGACATTATGTTGGGATGCATATGAATCGAGTTTATACAAAATTAAGTTGAGTAGAGTATATGCATATGTGAGATAATTCACTCTAATCCACTTATTGTAACATGTTAAATGAACAAATAAAATGATGACACGTATAATTTTCTAAAAATTATCAAGTCTGTCTACCTATCTATATAGATAAAAGTTAAATTACTAAAATATCCTTCTTAAATTTAATTAAAAAAATTGTACATAAACTACCCCAAATCGAATGGACGTGTTCTTTCATTAAAAAAACAATCCAACTTCTTGGGAAAATAAATTAATGTGGTTTTTTTATATTAATAGTTACAACCATAATAACCCTTTTGAAAAGGAATCGTTATTTCTGTTTATGTAAGAGTTGTTTTGCAAGTTGTCTTTCTCTTCTCTTAAATATGCAGTACACAAGCACTTTATTTTCTATGTACGCCTCAGTGAGAAGATGCGAGAAGTTGGATATAAGGAGTACGAGGAGAGGTAGAGGTAGGCTGAAAAAGTATTGGGGAGAGGTGATTAGATAAGACATGGCACAGCTTCATATTATCAAAGACATGACTTTAGATAGGAAGGGGTGAGGGTCGCGTATTAGGGTAGACGATTTAGTAGGTAGTGGAGTATTGTCTTACTGTTCGAAGTTTTAGGCTTGTTTGGATTTGTCGTTGTACTAGTCGTAATCCTATAGTTTTTACTTTTGATATCTATCATCATATATTGTTTATTGTGTTTCGATTATCATTAGTTTGTTGTTGCTATTGTTCCTTTCTTGTAGGCTATGCAATGCTTTCCTAATTAGTTGCGATGATTGCTTCACTGCTTTCTTCTTCTTTTACTTGGATTTGTTGCACTTGAGCCGATACGAGAGTCTTTGGGAGATAACCTCTCTACCTCCATGGGATAGTGGTAAGGTCTGCGTACATTTTATCCTCCTCATACCTCACTTGTGCGATTCCACTGGATATGTTGTTGTATATGGAAGTTAGCATATTCTCATAACCCTAATTAACTGAAGGTTGGTTGTGAGATTTTCATTCTATATTCTTTGAAAATTAGGAGGACTAGATATTTTATATCAAACATTTTTGACTAATATTTTTCGAGAGATTCGATTGTGTCGGTTGATATACACAAAAGTGAAGGGAGTAAGACAAGTATTGTTATAGCTATTTTTTTTCTCTACATTTGTTTCTTTAAAAAAAGAGACGCCTACAAACCCCAACAGTCCCAACATTAATAGTCAATGTTGGTTTTGTGAAAGCATTTTAATATATTTTGGAGTGATGTTAGAGTGCTTTTTCCAATTCCTTTCTTTCCTGCCTTATTACATTTATTTTGGGTGCATTACTGCTTGGTGTCAGTTGATGACAACAATTAGTATCTTTACTACCATTTGGAGTAATTGTCATTCCATTGTTATAACGTTGCTGTGAACGTTTGTAAGTTATGGTTTTGTTTGTCCGTTGAGTGGCATTAGCACGTTGGGGGTCATTTGTTGCCCACATTATTTTTCACTCTTTATTCCTCCACTATACCTTGTAACATATGTAACCTCCAAGCCAGTTATCTTCACTATTTACTACACCATTATCTTCCTATTCATTGCTAGGAAGACTTCTTGTACTATAAATAGTGGTGGTCTTCATTTGATTTGTACACACAAGAAAATATAGAGTGCATAAAAGTTAGTCAAAAAAGAGAGTTCTTATTAGTTGAAGGGAGGTGCTTCTTTTTGTGGAGCTTTGGACTCAACTCTTGTCCAGAGTTTGTTGAGTTATACTTTGTGATAAGCTGTTGTATCCTGGAGAGACAAGTCAAGAAGGACTACTGCTGGACAGGTGAAAAACATTTGCTGCAGTGGGCTTGAATTTCCTTAAAGAGAGCGAGATATCTGCGCCTTAGCCTGAAGAGATTTTTATTTCTTCATTTGATTTTCAATTGTAATCTTGTAATATTGTGATTTTCACCAACAGTCAAAACTGACGTTTTTTTGTTGATAGCTTCAATCATTCACATATAGAGATCTACCATATATGCCAAGAATTGATTGTGTCTGTTGATATACAAAAAAGTGAAGTGTGCAAGGGAAATATTGCTATATATCTCTTTTCTCTCTATATATTTTTTTCTTCAAAAAAGGGACTCCTACAAACCCCAACAGACACAACATTAACTGTCAAAACTAGCACCCTTTTGCTGGTGACTTCAATTATTCACATATAGAGATTCACCATATATGCCAAGGAGAAGATCACTGCCAGGAACCCCTCTTTATCCAAGAAATCTGGGGTGCAGTATCGCCAAGTACGACTTTTGCTTCGTTTCTCGATATTGATTGTTATGCTTCTTTCAATTTTTGTGTTTACAATTGCCGAAGTATATAATTTTGGCTGGAATTTTCTTTATTAAAGAAGAATGTATTGACAATAGTTTGATACTATTGAAGAATGCAAACTAACATCATCTAGCAACTTGTCTCAAGCTTGCAAGGTCAAAGACGATATAAACTTAGAATATAACTATTTTTAAATTTACTTTTTAAAAGTGATTAAAGTTTCTATGCTTTGATAGGAGATATTAGAGATTGAGGTTGCGTTCAATAGGAAAGACAAATTTTTTCATGAAAAATATTTTCCTAGAAAGCATTTTCTAGAAAAACAAGTTATTTCTTATATATTTTCTTGTGTTTGATATACAAGTAAAAAATATAATCCTAAAAGCATTTGCATATGTATCTAAAATAAAATTATGAGGCTGGATTGTGGGAGATGGGAGAGGGGTTGGGTTGGGTTTGGGGTTAGGGTGGTGATAGGGGGAGGGGGGCAGGTTGTGAGAGTGGAGAGAAATCATGCGATTTATTTTTCCTACTTTCGTTATGGAAGTCATTTTTCATATTTTCAAGGAGCTTGTTTTCCTAAAAAAAAATACTATTTTTCAAATATTTTCACCAACCGAACACGCGAAAAAATCATACCAAACATGCCACGATATTGGGTAAACATGCCCTAGATCACTAATTTGATAGTGTTGCATCGTTCAAAGGCTGCTTGAAAAGAAAAAGGCCAGTTTAGAGGATTCGGAGCAAGTATGATCAGCATCGAGGTAGGCTACGACTTACTGATCTTAGACTTGGTTCGTTGGTTGTGCTTTGGGTTGGGTTTACTATAGCATTCATTTAGCCTTATTTTGGGTATTTTTGAGAATGACGATACTTTTTTCTTTCCTTTATTGATACTCTTGTTTGCGTTGTTTGCTATATTGGACTTATTTAAGGCCTTAGCCTAGGTTTAACTAGTATTATAGGCATAAAGGCTATACTTGTTAAGTTGGGGCATTTCTTAGCCCTTCGACTTCGACATGGCTTGGCTTGGAGCAGAATGGGGTTAAATGTGACTCTTCAGGTTGGGAATTTAGTATCGAAAATGAGTTTTTATGGTAGAACGAATACTTGGTCTTGATCAGGACCTTGGTTCTCATATTGTGGTTGATTTTCTTGTGAGATTCTGGGAAAGATCGATCCTCTTTTGTGGCTATCCTGACATCATATTCTGGGAGAGGCTAGGCTTCACTTATGGCTATCCCAACGTCAAATTTTGGGAGAATCTTATGCCTCATTTGCTACTATCCTGCTGATAGATTCTGAGAGAGGCTATGCTTAGGTTGCATGCTATCCTAAGGAGGATTCTAGGGTATACATGGCTTGAGTTTCGGCTAGTGAATCTTGGTTACTCCTGGTATTGTTTGTTCTTAGTGTTAGCTTTTGTGTGTACTTATCGGGCTGATGGAGATCTGGTCGGATTATTTATTATATCTTGTCATTTGTATGCGCCTTTTGGGCTTTTGGGTGTCCAGTGAGGTTATAATTGGTTTAACTTACTCTGGTTTTCGCTTTGGATTCTCTAATTGCGATTTATGATTTTTCATACTATTACGATTTCTTTCTATTGACTTTATTTATTGCCTTACTTACTCCATCTTATTTTACTTTTGTAATCTCGAGTTTGGTCAGCCTATGATGCCTACTGGATACCCGTTATTTTGGTACTCATACTATACTCTACATCTCTTTTCCTTGATACAGATCTAAGTTTTAATCGTCCTTGTTGATTCTCATGCAATTGCTACTGATATCCGGAGATTGAGGGTGAGTTTTCTGGCATCCGGAGTCGACTCATCTCCTTCTGTATATTTTGACTAGTCTTTTATATTTCTAAGACAGTCTCTATATTTGTGATTGTTTAGTCCTATACTCGGTCTTTTATAATGGTTCTGTTGTTACTTCATTTGATTGCCATGTGTTTCATTCTTGAAATTGTCGCATCCTCTCCTAATGCCCATTGGCTGATCTAGGCTTAAGATTGACTTACCTACTAGTAGAATTTAGTAGATGTCATCGTGACCTGAACTTTTTGATCGTGACACTGAAGGTGGGGGTTGGGCGGTGCTGGATAGGAGGAAGGCCGTGGGGCAGCGTTGGGTGTGGTGATGTGACGATAGTGGGGTGGGGGTAGGGGTGGAGGGAGTTTAGAGAGAAGATCGAAAGAAGAGAAAATAAGTAAAATATATGTGCGTGCTCATCTATAACTTTAAAGGAACGATGGACAACATCGCTTCTGTCCGTCGTTTTCAAAAAATGTTTGACCAGATATTTTGACTAAAAATGACTGACAAAAACGATGTTGTCCGTCATTTTTAACAATTCTTTTTGTTTTTAACAAAAATAGATCTTAAAATTTTATATGTATTGAAAATATAATAACTTTAAAATATTAAAAAAAGTTGTTGTCCCTCATAATAAGAAAATAATTTTATTTTTTAAGAAAAAAAAACACGGAGAGTGTTGCTAATTTTGTCACTTTTAAAAAAGCGACGGTCTCCGTCATTTTCATCATTTTTTGAGCTCTTTTTAGTGGTGGTTATACCTCTATTAACAATTTTCTTGTTTGAAGAACCTAAATCAATGAAGTTTCAAAAAATTGGTGTAACTAACAAGAATTAGAAGAAACTACCAATTGAAAGCTAGAGAAACTTAGATACATCACTTAAATAATAGTTGAAAAAGTTACAAACCTCAACAAATCAAATTGTATTGCAGTTTTGATTCAATTTTCTACTATTTTGCTAAAGGAGACAGTGTGAGGGAGAAGGAAGAGAGAGAATATGTATGGTGAACGTGGGATCGATGAGTGAGAATATTTTAGGATTTGGACTAAAAGAATGATTAGGGGATACTTAAGCTACTCTTATTCTAGGCTATTTTTTAGGGTGTGGTGTATCTCAATTTATTTATGGTACAAAATTCTAAATAATGGGATGTTGGGTAATTATTTGAAAATATAGATAAGATTAGTATATGCGATAAACTACCTATTTACATAAACATTTCTACCATATTTACTAATTCTCCTATAGTTCGAAATAATTACATTTTATATCACTAATTAATAATTTCATACCAGATTTTTTCAAATCAGATAAACCTAAATACTTGTTTTTTGTTACCAGATATACTAAAATAGGGAGAGAGGCAAGTGAGATTTGTCTATGTATCCCAAATACATGCGAATCACACTAGATAAATGTAACTTACATAAGTTTCACTAGTTTAGGAGCTAATTACTTAGATACACACTAGTTTACAATAATACGAATCATATCAGATTTTGGTGCATCCAGATACATGTATCTGGGAATACATGGGGTCAAAATTAGGTGTAATTTATTCTAGATACATTGTATCTAAGTGAATTTGCATGTACCTAGGATACATAGACAAATCTTATTCGCCTCCCTTCCATCTCGCTCACCACTCTAATATCTTGTTCACGTATCTAGTATCCTAGATACATGTGAATCACACAAGATACATGTATATAGTACGTATCTAGTGTGATTTGCAGGTATCTGAGATACATAGACAAATCTTGCCCGTCTCCCAGTCCTCATCTCACGTGCATATTCTTTCCTTACTTATTTCCATATAACTAGCAAAAACAAATATTAAGGGGCGTAAGATGGGCTTTAGATATCAAATCGGAGAAATTACACAAACATTTCTATCATATTTACTAATTCTTTTGATAGTTTGAAATAATTATATTTTATCTCACTATTTAATAATTTCATACCAGATTTCAAGTCACACACACACACACACACACACACATATATATGAATCACACCAAATACATGTATATAGTGTGTATTTAGTGTGATTCGAATATATCGAAGATACATAGACAAATCTCGCTCGCCTCTCTCTCATCTCGCTCGCATATCTCGCTCACATTTTCTTTCCTTACTTATTTCCCTATAACTAGCAAAAATATGTATATTAAGGGGCATAAGATGCGCTTTAGATATCAAATTGGAGAAACTACGTAATTACACAAACATTTTTATCATATTTATTAATTCTTTCAATAGTTTGAAATAATTACATTTTATCTAACTATTTAATAATGTCATACCAGATTTCAAGTCAGATATATGTGAATAACACCAGATACATGTATATAGTGTGTATCTTGTGTAATTCGTATGTATATGAGATATAGAGACAAATCTCGCTCACATATTCTTTCCTTGCTTATTTGCCTATAACTAGCAATATATATATATATATATATATATATTAAGGGGCGTAAGATGGGATTTAGATATCAAATTAGAGAAACTACCTAATTACACAAACATTTCTATCATATTTATTAATTTTTCCTATAGTTTGAAACAGTTACATTGTATCTCATTGTTTAATAATTTCATACTAGCTTTCAAGTCAGATACATGTGAATCACATCATATTAGGTGTGTCAAATGGGCGGGTTGGGTTGAAATTGAAAATATTAAAATAAGTTGAAATAGAAATTGGGTTGGGTCTTGACCAGCTCAAGTTTACTTTGGGCTCAAATGGGTTGGACTCAAATGAGCTAAAATCGGGTTGGGTCATGGCCCGCCCAATCTGACCTACTTAATCTCAATAATTTTAACATGTTATTTAACTTTTATAACCACAATTTGAATTTCAACTCAATTTTTAAAAAAAGTTACAAATGGATAGATAAATTCTAAAAAATATAAAATAGATAGTAATTCATAGCTTCAATATAGTAACATACATTACATCAATGCAAATAAAGAGTTTTAAAACAGGTTGAAATTGGAGATTAAATTGGACTCAATTGAGGATTTTCTTAAAATGGATTAAGACTTGAATGTGTTGAGATTGAACCCAATTCAAATTAGAAAAAACTACAAAATATGACAAATATCAATAGACATTCAAAATAAATAGCTACAATTTATCTTTTTTATATTATAGATATAACTACACAATAAATAGCAAAGTAAATTATATACAATTAATCAGGAAAGTTATTAAATATTAAATAGAAAAGTTATTATTACATACATAGTTAATTATGTCTAGGCACATTTTATGTGATCGGGTCTCCATATTTACCCTCATTAATACTTTCTCTTTTATC
The DNA here is from genome assembly GCA_018342035.1 of Solanum appendiculatum. Classification (NCBI taxonomy): domain Eukaryota; kingdom Viridiplantae; phylum Streptophyta; class Magnoliopsida; order Solanales; family Solanaceae; genus Solanum; species Solanum appendiculatum. The sequence goes on from JAGDQO010001145.1 coordinate 25,157, forward strand.
AATATCTCTTTATCACAAATTTTCTATATTTCCCCCCCAAATTCCTTTCAATTTAAGATCCTTTTGCATGACTCTAGGAGCAATTTTTGTGATTTGAATTCATCATGTATCTTCTAATTGAATTTTTTCCTAGTTTTTATGAAAATTATATTTGTATACATCTATATTTTCATCTATTTTATAGGGTTTCGATTGAAGAATTATTTGTTTCTCCATTACAATGACTATAGTTATAAAAAAAGTAGTACAAGAAGAACATGAGCAAAAAGAGATTGAGGTTGTGTGATTGCCAAATTTATATATAGTAGAATACTTATATACATAGATACTTGTAATATTAACACAAGTTGAGATGATCATTTGTGAATACAAGTATATTTGGATACATAAGTAATCTATCAAATTTGAAAGGTTGATTAGGCAATACAAATATAGTTGGATATATTAATACTATATTTTTATAAACAAATACCTGAGTTTACATCAAGCCTCAAGTATTACAGGAAAAACTTGACCAAAAAGAGATTGACGTTTGTTGACTTTTTCAAATTTGTATACAGCCGAATACTTACACACTTTGATACCTACACATTCTATTATTATCCATTTTTCTTGTTTCTAGGTTGTCCAATGTATCCCTCTTTTGTTTAACAACAATGTATTCATATGTATATTATATTGGAGTATTGATTTTTTGTTAACAATATTGTATCCATATTTCAAATTGTCGTGTTCATATGTTAAATTGTTATACTTTACCTTGTTTAATATATTAATACATTAAGTTTTTATACATACTTGTATCCTTGATATATTAATTCTTTAAGTTTTATAAATAGAGATACCAATTTGAATTCAAAGTATTCATATGCTAACGGTACAATTAATACATTTTTCCTATTTACTTCATTGTAATTAAAACTGTATCAGTGTATAAATAGAAAAATAAAAAACATATATAAAAATACAGCTAGAATTTGACATAAATTGTAGTCATTTTTTGTAAATAACATTTATAGCTGTTGAACTTTAATAATCCTATAAATATAGTCATTTGTATAAGTTATTCAATAATTATCTTGAGCCCAACCCTTAACATTATGGGTGGGTTGGGCGGGTTACCTATATTTGAGCTCATTTTTGACTCCCCTAAATCATATATATGTATATAGTGTGTATCTAGTGTGATTCACATGTATCTGACTTGAAATCTAATATGAAATTATTAAATAGTGAGACAAAATATAATTATTTCAAACTATAGGAAAAATTAGTAAATATATTAGGTAGTTTCTCCAATTTGATACCTAAAGCCCATCTTACACCCCTGAATATTTTATTTTTTTGCTAGATATATGGGGAAATAAGTAAGGAAAAAAACAAAAGTAATAAGGCAAACTTTATTCCATTATGCCTTGGCCTTTAGTAAGGCTCGAATATTGTCAAATCATAAAACATGCTACATTAGATACAACAACAAATCCACTATAATCCCACAAGAGAAGTCCGTGTATACAAATCTTACCCTTATCTCGAGAAAGGAAGAAGTTGTTTCCACCTCCTACATTAGATAGATCAACAAAATGCTTGTGGTAACAAATTAACAACATAGGCACCCTAAAGTGCTACTTGAGGTCAACAACTTGTGCTTGCTCCAGCAGGCTCTCCTCTTCATCCATAGTGTCACAAAGTAGCCTACCCTTAGTCTCTGGCAACCACACAGTAAACAAACCAAATATGGCACTACACACTCCAAACACCCCATAAGAAAACAAGCTATTGTTCCTTCCAAGTGCTACAAGCAGTGGACTCAATGCACCACCAACTACTAATGACTGTCTCACCATTGACACCGCGCAGTTCCTCACACACGTTGGAAACAGTTCCAACGTGTAAATCAACAGAACATTGAAAGCCGTACAAGCACTAAAAAACGACACCATTTCCAGCCCCATTTGAAACCACTTCAATCCCTCACTACCCTCCACCAACGCGCAACCCACACTACATACTCCACTTAGTAATGAAAATCCTAAAAGCGAACCCTTCCTGTTCATTTTCCCTATAAGGAAAAACGCGATCAATGATGATGGCAGCTCCGATAATGCATTCAACGTGATGCTTAAGTAGATATCAAATCCCAAATCTCCAACCCCTAACGGCATTCCATAATACACCATACCAACACCAAAACCAATCAACACAACTGTCATCAATCGACGTAAAGCCCATCCTTTCTCAATCAACAATCTAATAGCAGAGTATAGATCCAAATCTTGTGATGCAGACACAGACATGTTTTTTTCTAAATCTATAAACAATGCTTCAAAGAAGCTTGAATTCAACTTCCCCTGTGTAGCTGGACTTGCAATGCTTTTCAACGTCTTAACAAATTCTTCCTTATGTCCTCGTAAATAAAGCCACCTAGGTGATTCATGAACAAAAAGATATACAAGAACTGAATACAGAACAGCAGGTACACAAGTCCATAGATACACAACTCTCCACGAATTCCCCTTATTTAAATACGCAATCCAAGGTAACGATATAAATCCAAACGTAAAACAAACAAAGCTAATAATCCCAACTTGCCCTCGCCACTTCCTTCCTACTAACTCCGTTGATAGAACAAGAGAACAAGTTCCTATAGTCGCTCTCCCGAATCCAGAGAGGAACCTCAATGCAGAGTACATCCAGATATCATTAGAAATCGCGGTAACACAACCCGTTACAGACATTATAAGACATGACAAAACCAACATGTTTTTTCGACCAAACGAGGAATCAGCTAAAGTGCATAGAACAAATCCACCAACAAGGCAACCTATGAAGAAACTCGACGCCGGGAGGCCAGTGATGATTGAGCTGCTACATTCAAGTGACCAATCAGAGACAATCGATGTGAATTTCGACGAATCCCACTGCCACGTGTCCTTTGGAAAGTCGCAGATATTTTTGTCCATTTGACAAGAGGAATTATTAGTACAATGCCAAGTGGGAAGTGCGTCAGTGAAAACACTAATGAATGATTGTTGAGCATCGAAAACCCAAGCGAGCGAGACTAGAATAGCTTGTACAAATTGTGACCATCCGAAATCTCCGATGCATACTTCAATCGTGTTATCAAGTGAAATGATGCTTCTTTTTTCGTTTGATTCGGACAAGAGAGGTTCATTTTGCTCACTAGTCATGGCAGCCAATTTTTTTTTTTTTTTTTGTGAAATTGGACGATTTTCGTCTCTCCTTATAAAAAAGAGTAATTTTGCATACCAATAATTACAAAAGTTAAGTGGCCTAGTGAGTATAAAAATGTTTCCTCTTGTATGTTTATTAACGATTTGTTTTTTTATTGGAAAGGAAATTCTTTGTTCAATCATTCACCAAACTTTTGAATTAAAAATAAGGTAATAGTATTGGCAGGTAGCGGTTAATAAAACTCTTGCTTTACTAATTTATAACCACAATGTATTGTCCATTATCGGGGCAAAAAGGATGAGAATGATACCAATATGTAGGGGCAACAAAAAATACAATTTAACAAAATGGTCATATGTACATGTAATGTACCTATATGTATATAATATGTATCGATATTGTATAAATAGTGTATAATCATGTATAGATAATGTATAACTATATATTAAAGATGTATATATATTCATATACATTGTTTATATAATAAAGTATACATTGTAGACTGATTATTTTCAGTCCCAATTAACTCAAACCTCCTCTAAATAGTCCCAAAATTTAAATATGAGCTATTCTCAGTATCACAAGACTTCAGATATATCATTCACTCAAAAAGATTCACGTTTGCAATTGGTCAATTTTTAAGATCGAGCTAATTTTGAACCAACTTTGAACATGGAAGAAGGAGGAGGAAAGTAGTCGTTAATGGGTGGTTTAAGACCAAAAGGAAGAAAAGGAAGGAAGAGAAGAAGTGAAGGCATCAAAATGCACTTTATGTGCAATATCATTGGTTGAATGGTCATTTTATACATAGGCGGCGGAGCCAGATTTTCAGGTAAGTGGGTTCTAAATTTTAAAAAAGAATAACAATCTTAACCTAAAGTAACAATCATTAAATTAACGTATAAATACAAATATTTAATTCACTAAAAAAATGACGAGTTTCTTAAATATTATATAAATATAAGAACTATCATTATAGTGTAAAAACAAACAAATAAGAAAAAAATAAAAATGGAAAGACAAGAGTACATACCGGAGGCCAGATGTTAGATGATAGCAATCAGATCAACAATAACAGTTAGAACCCTAACTTTTGAAGAAAAAAAAAATTAGGTTAAACTTTTTTGAATGTCTAAGTAGAAATTAAAAGTCAGATATTGAATTAGAGTACGACACAAATACTATTTTCCTATTTTTTTCATTTACCGATTTTCTATTTTTTAAAAAAAAATTATATAAATCCACGTATGTATTTAAGCAATCCTTATCGATTTTCTGTTTTTTTTTAAAAAAAAAAAATTATATAAACCATTAAAATTATATAAATCCACGTATGATTTTATCTTTAGATTAGAAATTATTCCAAAAAGAACCATGCCTACTGAGTTTCGAACCCATGTCCTGCAGGATTAAGGTTTTCGTTAGGTGCACGAACACCACTGGACCAACTGCTTCTTTGTGTCTATGGCTTCGCAGGAAATAAATATATACATTTTATTTCATATCTTAATACAAATGTAGATTCTACGGAAAAGTCAGTGGATTCGCCCGAACCCCCTTCCACTGTAGTAGCTCCGCCCCTGATTTTATATAATAAATGATAATTAGGCTATTTTGCTTTAAAAAATTCGATTCAATGATATTGCACACAACACAATATTGAATAATATTAAACATAGACCAAAGGTGTGGGAGGATTTCTAGATAAACATATCATATGAGATGTTTGACGTAAAAAATCACTAATATAGGAAGGGATATTTTTATAAAATAAAATTAAAAATAAGATATACAAATTGAAATAGAGAGTGTATCGCGTCATAAATATAAAAGTGAGATAATAACATAAAAATATAAATTTTATGCATTATAACATATTAAAATATGAAAGTGAGATTAATAGCATAAAAATACTATAAATTATATATTACAACATGTTAAAATATATTAATTGTTCAACAAAAAAGAAATAAAACTTTATGCAGCTATTACGTTAATAATGATTATTCTTATCTTTTTCTTTGGGTTTTGGCCTTTGGGGAGCACCAAAGATAAAGCTATCGGATAGAATATATGCTAAAGGGGTGGAGGGTTATGGCCGTATAAGATCCTATGCGAATATATGCTCATTTTAGTCGTGTTATATGACGGCTCAACGTATTTTATTTTATTATACTATTGGTGTTTTGTCCGCATTTATTTAAATGAGATAATTTCTTGACAGTATAGTCGATTTAAATATATTGTCAAAAATGAAAAAAGTGTCAAAAATATCCATAAACTATATGAAATTAATAAAAATGTTCTAGTTTGACCAAAAGTGACTTTATTGTTACTTGATGGATCAAACATGCCATTATTCAAACAAATATACTACTGCTTTTCTTAATGATGATTTTTTAAAATTAGAAAAATGTTTATCCTACTTCAATTCGTGAAAAGTATTAAGAAATAAAAATATTTTCTATTTTATCAAAAAAATTATCGTTATCTTAATGAAAATTAATGATGGAGTTAATATGATGAATAGAAAAATTACTATGAGGATATTTCGATTAAAATATTACTTTTAGAGAACCGTATTCTTGTTTCTTTTCTTTTAAAATCATTTTAACTGATAATGTAATGACCCTGAGGGTCATTTTTGGTAATTTTTGCAAAATGACCGTTTTGCCCCTCTCGTGAATTGCTCCGAGTCACATTTGAAATGTTTCCGAATTTGATTTTGTGAAAGTTGAGTTAAAATGAAGTTTTTGAAAAGTTTTGAATTGTAATGGCTTAAGTTGCCAATTTGTGGTTTTAGATGTCATTCGGAGTTTCGAGACTCGGATGGGAATTCCGTCGATTCGATCAGTTTCGTAATGTGAATTTTGGCCTTAGAGAGTTGACGGGGTCAGTTTTGGGGCTGTTTCATGGATTTGAGGTCCTAAGTTGGAAAATTATGGAATTTTGATCAAGGGTTGACTTTGGTCAACATTCGAAGATCCGATGCTCGGATGTCGATTCCGACAACTCCGTTGGATTCGGGGGATAATTTTAGGCCAAGGGGTGGCCTTGGTTGAATTTTTAGAGGTCCCGAGCTCGTTTTGAGTTGTTGAGGCTTAAGTTAGTTTTGTTGTGTTTTATTGGGTTCCAGGTCAAGGAGACCTCAAATCCAAATTCCGATAGTTCCATTGAGTCCGGAATGTCGAATTTAGTAGGGTTGCATATCTGTTTTGTGTGCACGGAGTTTCAAACGAATCCCGAGGGTCCATTCGGAGACTTGTGAAATTGCTGATTTTGATGCTATCTGGTGCCTGACTGGTAAGCCTTCGCATTCGCGGAAGGCTGTGTGTTTAACCTTCTCGTTCGTGGATGGCTTCCGCGTTCGCGGAGTGTTGGGTGCTCTGAACTCTGCATTCGCGGGGCCCTGGGGCGTTCGCGGAGAGCAAATATTTACATGGCAGTGTTAAGTCGGGAATTAGCCCATTTTCACCATTTTCATTATTTTAGAGCTCTCTTAGGCGATTCTTGAAGGGATATTTCATGGGAATCAGTGTGGGTAAGTGATTTTAACCCTTGGCCTTGATTACCCAATGCTTTAAACATGATTTTGAATTGGAATTTGGGATTTTCAAATGTTTTTTTGGAGATTTTGAAAGAACTCCGAAAATTTGATAAAATGGAAATGGATGGTTGCCTTGAGCTTCCTTTTCAAATGGGGTTTTCACCATTGAGTTCCTATGGTATTGAGGATGATTTTTATGAAAGAAATCCCGGATTCAAACTCCGTTTTCAAAATCGAATTTTTGGGTTGTTTTACCTTTTCTTTTCGAATTTCGTGTTCTTGGCATTGTTAGGCCCGGATTGTGATTGGATTTCCCTATTTGAATTGATTGTGTTGCTTTGGATTGCTTACGGAAGGGAAAAGCTCCGATTATTGATTGATTTCGATTCAATTAAGGCAAGTGAACTCTTAAAACCTTGTAAATCTCTTAGAATTTCGACTTCCTTACTTGATTGCGTTGGGGAGTAATGGGATTGAGGTATTGGGTGAGTTCTTGCATGAATCAATCTAATAATGACTGGCGGGGTTAATAAAATGGCTTGTATGCTAATGTGATAGGCCAATGTGTGATTGGGCCATGGACTTGATATCATTGTAAGTTTGATGTATTGCTACGATAGTCTCGATTTGATTATGAACGTGTTGAATATGTCTTTTGCTCATTGTTGATTATGGGACTAGACTTGAGAACTCTTGTTAGCGATTGATCCTACTTGAGATGAAATGAGTAGAGAAATGGAGACTAGGCAATTGACATCATTGATATGTTGTGGATATTGAGCTTTTGACTGTTGTTGTTGATATATTATTGATAGTGTGACGTGATTTGCATTGATATGAATTGCGTTGTGATTGTGAGCTCTATCATTCATTCTCATTATCTGTGTGAACATGCTTGTGTGCATTGGTTCTGGAAACACTATGATGAGACACTTGATGAAATATGTCGATGGGAAATGGTTCCGACAGATATGTGGTCCATGTGTGGCTAGTGATGATTTATGCAGATGAGAAATGATTTCGGCGGATATGTGGTCCATGTGTGGCCAGTGATGACTTATGCCGATGGGAAATGGTTCCGGCGAGAGATGATTTATGCCGATGGGAAATGGTTCCGACGAATACATGGTCCATGAGTGGCTCCCATGGGTACCGGTCTGATATTCAGCGGTTGTGATACTATGTTGTACCTTATGATTTTGAGACTTACTTGTTGATACTGAATTGAGCTTCTTTGTTGAACTGTTGTCGACTTGTATCATTTGAATTGTGGATTGGAAATCTGTTAGGTTGTGCTGAGTTTCTGTCCAGGTTGTAGTTATTGGAGGTTCGGTTGGAAGTCAGGGTTTCGTGATTCTTTTAGATTTGCTTTGTTTCATTAGTTGATTTGCTGGGTACCGTGTTATTTGGTACACCCCCTTGCTTCTACACTTGTGTAGGTTCCGAGCCCAGACCGTGAGCTAGTTCTTCCTTCCTCCTTCTCCGAGGCTTGCTAAGGATACTTGAGAGGTAGCTGTTCGATGTTGGCGAACTCTCTTGATCTTTTACTTATGTTTGTTCTATTTGAGATACATACATCGAGAATTGAAGTTTTTCGTTTCATATTCTGTAATAGAGGCTTGTACATGTGACAACCAGTCTTGGGTTGGTTTTATAAATGAAGTCTTCCACTTTTAGCTATTTCTTTCGTTATTTCTGTTGTTTTCTTCCGCTTGTTGGGTTTTAGGCTGACTTGTCCTGGTGTGATAGGACAAGTGCCATCACACCCAATTTTGAGTCGTGACAAATAAATAAATAGGAAATCATCTTTCTTTTCTTCTTAATCTTATTTTAACAATTAAAATAGAATAACTCCATATAACTTTTTAACTGATAATATATGTCATATATATAAGATCATAGTAACTTCGTCATTAATTTTCATTTAGATAATGATTAATTTTTTTTAATAAAATAGAGAATTTTTTAATTTTTTTCGAATTGAAACAGGATAAATATTTTCTAATTAAAAAAATCATCACTAGGAAAAGAATGTGTTTATATATATATATATATATATATTTATTTATTTGAAAAAAGACATTTTTGATCTATTAAGTAAAAATAAGGAAATTTTTTACCCATTGAGTAAAAATAAGGACATTTTTGGACCAAACTATTGAATGCGGAGGCATTTTTGGACCAAGCTATCATTTAAGAGCATTTTTGTTTCTATCACATAGATTAAGGGAATTTTGGACCCTTTTCCGTTGTCAAAATTGACCAAGTTTTTTAAAATTTATCATATTTAGACACTAAATTATTGATATCTCTCTTTTCTCTCTCTTCCCTACACACTCAAAATACGAGTCCGGAGTCAAAAGGGCAAAAAATTGAGCAAAATTTTTAATAAGGCAACAAAATTGAGTATGAAATCAAAAAGGCAACATTTGGATGGAGCTATTGACGGTGTTAAATTCTATATATGTGACATGAGCCTTCCCTTTTATAAAAAATCGGCGCTGACTTTAAAAAAAATAACCTTCCTTCTTCATTATTTTTTAATCGTTTTGTTGTTGTGTTTTCGTGTTTTTTCTTTCTTTCTATTTTCACTATTTATATGTAAATAAAAAAGTATGTGATGCGGTCAAGTTTAATAATTTTTTTATATAATTTGATAATATTGAGGACAAAATATAGGAACAAAAAATAAAATAAAGGACAGAGAAATTTTTATCCTTTTTATGTCTACAAAAAGAACACGCATCTAGTGTTGCGTATCGTTTGGTTCGGTCCGATTTTGAAGTTTATCGATTTGATTTATTGGTTATCGATTTGTAGACATGCTAAACTATTTTAGAGCCATTAAGATATTGGCTTATCGATTATTGATCGTTATCGGTTCGGTTATAGATTTAACAGTTAGGATTTGACACAAAAAAAGCATTGAAAATCACTTATAAACATGGTGACAAACAAAATGAACCATGCACATTAGTTCATAGATTGCATCTTGCTCAAAAGCACACACTTTTACATTGTAAATAACCAAGAGTTTGAGACAACTAGAAATAAAAGTAGGAAACTCAAAAGTAAGAAATATTTTATACAACGTTGTCAATGGTAAAGAACATGAGAAAATAACCAGTTTTGTGATACTGCTAAGCAAATATGAGACAAACTGAAAATAACATATGAATGAACTAATAAGGTAAAGAAAACAATTATGGGACTTCTCGTATATGAATATGAACTGTGCAAATGAAGGAAGGAGAATCCATTAAAATCATGTTTGCTTAGCTAAGTAAAATTATTGGAATTAAGTTAATCTCAAAGGGTTCAAGAAGCCTTGAGTACCTAAAACAAAGTAATTATTTAGTTTATAGAAATACTGCAGGAAGACAAAAGAAAAATGATATCTTGATAGCGCGTGTTAAAATTATATGACAGGAAACAAGAATCTGTTCACAATTGTAAATTTCAAAGGAAACAAGTTTATGTGAAGATTTGGATGCTTAACTTAATTTGCTGAAAAAGATATGTTTATTGTTATTTTCAAAGATCAAGTAAAATAAGAGAGATTGAGTGTAGACATATTAAATGCACTTCATCACTATTGTACGAAGAAACCCTTATTACAAAGAGCTTACATAGAACGCCCTTGCAATCTAAGGAGACTAAATTTTAGATTCACATTGGATTTCGTATAAAAATATACCGTGTGTCATTCAATTTACCCCCTCTTGCACTTTCAATATTGTATAGAAAAAGTAAGTGATGATGAAAGATGGAGCCATGCATGCATGCAAACTTTGATGTTACAGTAATAATTAACATTTCAAGTGGCATATCCCTTTATGGTGGCTATAGATATATTTGAAGGATACAAGTTTGGTCCTACAAAAAGCTATATATATATAGTACAAAGAAGCTTCATCGATCTTCGCATTACGCATGATGAGTGTCTTGTCTTCACCTTCAATACTTTGCCTACTCTCTTTAAGTGACTTACCTTTTCATCTTGCCAATTTAGCTATTCACTGCAACCAATAAAGGTAAATCAGTTTGCACTACCATGCATATGCTTTATTACTCCCATCAAAACAAAAAGAAAAAAGAAAAAAGAAAAAAACAACTATATCCCTTAAGCTCTAGCCCTTCTTCTACTTTGATTTAGTCTTGGATAGAAACTCTCACAACAATGGTAAGATATAGTATTTTATCTGATATTTAACTGGGCATGAAATTTAAAAAATTAAAGAGACTCTAGCAAATATGTGCAACATACTAAGAGTATCATTTTACATTAGTGATGTTGAGAGTTCCACATGTTTTTTTTTATTTTGAATAAACATTGGTGAGAATCCAATAAGTTATGTCATTAATTAAGAGTAAAGTAAAGGATACTAAGATTAAGTAATTTCTAGAAAAGATAAAGGTGCCATTTTTTTTAAAAATAAATTAAAAAAAGAAAGTGTTACTTAAAATGGGACAAATGGAGGGGTGTTTATTAATTAATCCTTCTATTTCGATTTTATATGAAGCTATTTGACTAAATATTGAGTTTAAGAAATAAATAATAACTTTTGAAATTAGTCACACTGCTCTTAAACATATTATAGTATTTGTGTAACTATAGAAAAACTTTTTATTAAAGATAAAATAAAGAGTACACAATACAAATCTCATTAGTTTAGGGCCTAGTTATGTACTTTTGCTTTAGTTTTTGAAATTACCTTCCGTATCACATTTACTTTGTCAGATACATGTATCTAGCGCACTCGGATATATATATATATATATATATATATCGGATACATGCGGGTCAAATTAAGTATAATTTATTTCAGATACATTGTATCTAAGCGTGATTTACATGTATTTGAGATATATTTACTCTCTCGTTCATTTCACTCTATGTATCTGTATTTCAAATATATTTGAAATGTATTTGGTATCCCAGACAGATACATGTATCTAGTGTAATTTGCATGTATTTGGGATACACTGACTCTCGCTCGTCTTCTCAATTGCCTATTTCCTCTCTCACTCACTGGTCCCTATGTATCTGTATTTCAGAATATATCTGGTATCAAAGATACATATTGTGTATAGTATATTTGATACATGTATCTGACTTGGAATCTAAAGGAATGGTATATCTGACTTGAACTCTGGTATGAAACTATTAATTAGTGAGTCAATATTTAATTATTTTAAACTATACCGTAGATTAGCATTTATTGTAGGAATATTTGTGTAATTTGATAGTTTTTCCTAAATGATTTGAACTACTATATTTTTTACATTTAGAAAGATATATAATCATTCTTTCAAACAAATAATTAAAAAGGATTTAAATATACATAAATTAAAAATATATAGGAGTAGCTTGAATGTTTAATAATTGAAAATATATGAGAAAATATGGAAGGAGTTCTTCATTTTCCTTGGGAGGAAATAGCTACTTATGGAGTCAAAATTTTTACTAAAAAAACTTAAAATATAAAGATAAATATATTAAGTGACCAAATGAAATTAAAAAAAAATTCAGATGAACCCTCGATCGATCCTAGCTCTACTAGAGTGGGAAGAAGGAAGGGTGGTAGTGTGTATTCCTCGGGGGAAAATAAAATGACAAAAAGGTGGCATGAGTTTGTAAAATGATAATAATGGTAAAAAGTATTTACACTTGGATCCGTATTTATGCATAGAATTCCGTTTCATTGAGTACCGTCAGTGAAAAGCTTATTACAGTTGTAAGAGCCACGCTTAGCCTTGGGAATATCGAATCCTAAATTCTAAAAGATTATAAAAGTTGGATGCTCTCTGTCTCTTTGTCTTATTTCACAAAAGAGAAGCTTCCAAATATCCCTACTTCTATCTTTACATTTTTTTTGCTCAAATAAAAGAAAAAGAATATATTCTCAACCTACCCTTAACTTCTTTACACTTTTTTCTACTTTGGTTTTCTTTGACTGGCAAATAGCCAAGATCAAGCCACCCTCTTTCTGCTTTTATTATTGTTATGCAATCATGAATAATTAGCCTAAAATGAAACTTCTCCCAATAAAACGGTTAATCTCATCATGATCATTTTGCGGTACCAAAAATCATTATTGGGACCTTAAACTTTTTAAAAGTTAAAAAGAGAAATAAAACTACTTATAAGGCTAATATAAAGTGGTACGTGTCCATTGGAACGCAAATTCTTCAAACGAGAAGAGAAATTACTATATATCTATAAATATTTGACTATGAAATTATTATTGTATATCAAAATTGAAGTTGTTGTAATAAAACTCATAATTTCATATCTTGGAGTCTATCGTATACAGCTATGTGCAAAAATACAAAGATGAGAAATGATCGAGACATGTGCGCGTGTTGAGAATATAATTAACTAACAAAAGTGTGCTTTCGCTCTAACAATTTAAGCTTTTAGATGAAATAGTCACACACTTTAATATGGTATCAGAGCAGGTAGAGGTATTGAGATCGAATCTCACCCCTCCCATATCAAAAAGAATTTCCATGTGCACGATAAATCTAGTGCACTATAATATGTTATCCAACAAATTACATATATGTGTAGATTGTAAAAAATGATTGACAGGATGCCTTAATTAATTGTGATAAAGTAATAAGGTGTGCCATGTCACATGATATGTTACGTTATAGTACCAACGTATAGTAAACTGATTACTGAATCCATTAATATGCATGGTGACCAGCAGTTATTGTTCTTCCTAAGTATAATAGTAATAGTAATAGTAATACTACAATATATTATAAACTCGAGAAATTAGAAAAAGTTTCAGTGTAAAAAATTGTCTAAGTTTTTACCCGAAAACAGAATTTCGTCCACCTTGAGCACTCAAACTCGAAATCTGGGCAGATCTTCTTGGGGAAGGCCTCTCCATTTTCGCGTCAAATTTCTTCTCATCTTGCAGTATTGGCTTAGACTCGTAGATATCAGACACTGAATCAAGCTCAGGATTGCAACTCCTCTCCATCTGAATAATTTGATGATCATCTTCATTATTAGAACCTAAACACGAAGCTCCTCCTGTTCCTCCTCCACCTAAATAAGTAAATGATCATATATAGTCTGTTCTCTCTGACAGCTTAAATTTTATAATCAACAAAATTTCAACATATACCTAATTCATGTAGACGAAAATCGTCTGACCACATGAAGGGGATTTTGCCATTGCTAGTATTGTAAGGGCTAGATCTTTTCTTTCCAAGAGACAAGTTATGATCCGTGGTAGTATTGCCTAGGTTCATGAATCCTTCGAAGGATGAGGATCGTTCACCCATGCTACTCTGAGCATGAAGCTCGAGTTGTTCTCCACAAATGTTCAAGTCTTGGAATGATGAGAAACTTAGAGGAGGGGCTCCAAATTCTTTGAAGGCAGCTGAAATGTCTGGTATTAATCCTCCTTGATGATTTCCAATGCCTTTAAAGGTTCTTGTTGGTAATGCCATATTTTCTTCACCACCCAATGTTTGACAAGCTTTTTCCAATATAGTTTGCATGTATTTTCCCTGTGCCTCAATCCTCAATTGAAGGTGTCTTTGTACCTGCACCATGCACCCATAATTAAATTCCTAAATTATAGTGATGATATACTTTGGTTGTCTCAATTTATGTGTCACACTTTACATTTTTTAGTCTGTCTCGAAAAGAATGTCACCTTTTCATAATTAGGAATAATATAACTTTAAAATTCTTCTTTTACCTTTAATGGAGTGATTTATAGTCGTTATACAAATATGCAAGGTTTGTTTTATGCCACAATTTTCAAACGTTTTTTTTTTTAACAAACTTTGTGTCAAAATCAAATGATGTCACATAAATTGAGATGAAGGGAGTAATGGTTGAACCTATTGACTTTAAAATTCAAGATTCACCTCTTGTATCATGTAATACTAGAGAATCATGAGCCCGGACTCAAAATAGACACTTTTTGGACACCATAGACCAAAAGGAATGACCCTCTCTAAAAACACAAACAAAAGCAGACACTTTGCCCACAAATGGGCGAATGGTCACAAACGAACGTTAACAATTCCGTCTGTTTCACCCCAAAACAAATCACAAATATGTCACATAAATTGAGATGAAGAAAGTAATGATTGAACCTATTAACTTACAAATTGAAGATCCGCCACTTTTATCTGGTAATACTAGAGAATTATATTTTGACATTAAAAAATTAAAAGAAAAAAGAAAAAAAGAGATAGAAATATATAATTACCTCCAGTTGTTCATGCAGCCTTCTTTGCACCTCCATTTGCATCCTAATTCCATCAGAGAAGTGAAAGTTAATACTGACACCATTTCATGTATACCATATAATTACCCAACGATAAAATTAAATCAACACTCCATTGATGGCAATAACTTGTATGGTCACAACCTCAATCCAGCGGCAAAATCAGAAATTTCATCAATAATGTTCAAAATTTAATATATACATATAAAGACTAATTTAACCTATATATTTCTATAATTTTTCTTTGAAGGGTGTTAAACAGACCCTCCTTCGCTTCACTGTATGTAGCTACGCCACTAACTCAACCACCCAACCTAATAGAATTAAGCAACTATTAGAAGAAGAAAAAAAGAAAAAGAAGATCTCTCAATATTGTTAAAATTGCTACCTTTCATACTATAGGATTTATATTAAAGTTTTGATCACTACATCAAAAATGATCTTTAGCGGCAATTAATTCACTGCAATAGCTTAATTGCCGCTAAATATGTACTTTTAGCGGCAATTAACACTCTTTGTATATGTCCCTAAAGCCTTTAGTGACACTGGATCGAATGGCAATTAACTAATGCCAGTAAAGGCTTTAACCCTCTTTGTTATTGTGTATATTTATTGCCGCTAAAAAGTGTTCTTGTTGTAGTGGATTCAGATGCATCACACCCTTCTCTTAACTTTGGCCTCTCATACACCTCAAAAACAATTTGAAACAAGAAAGGAAAAGAAAGGGACTAGTGTAAACACCCTTCAAAGAAACAATTACTAATAATTATTAAAGTGAAAGCAAACTAAAGGAGCTAGCAAGATGAAATTTATACTAAAGTTTAAAGGGAAATTAAGGAAAAAAAACATACTCATTCATATTACGTCCGATCATTCCAGATGAAGATGCTGAATTTCTTTGCAGTTCTAAACTTGTAGCTGCAGTTAATTAAACATATTAATATTCACTAACACGAAACAATTCATCAACAAACACTAAGAAGATGAACTACCTCGATCACCATCCTTCACTGAGTGATCATTAAATTCTTTGTGTGGCTGTTTTCCCAGTCTAAATTTCTAATCATAACAACAAAATAAACAATTAGCTTATTAAATGATCAAACTAAATACATATTTTATTCCAAAAGTAGATCTTGAATTACAAAGATCAAAATTAAAACCTGAAGATGACTCTTGAGATGGTAAAGAGTTAAACCCTTAACACCCATAACTCTCATAATAGTCTTAGGTGTTGCCTCTACACAACACAAAAAAATAAAACATAAAAGTTTAAATCATGAATCGACCTCTCTGATGATAAGTAAATATATTTACATATAGGGTTAGGTAGAGATGGAACGTACTATCAGGTCCACCTAACTGAGTAACAGCATCAACAAACCGTTCATGAAGCTCAACAGTCCAACGAAGACGAGGTTTTGGATCAGTGGTAAGGACGAGACCTGAGTCTCCTTGAACACAAATGGGTCTATCATGAGAATTCATAGTAGAAGGTTTCTTGGCATGGAACATTCTCTCTTTTTTATTTCTTTCTCTCTCTCTCTCTCTAAGCTAGCTGTTTTTTTCTTCTTGATGGAATACTATGCCAAAGAGATTCAAGAACAAATGCGATATGCAAATAGAATAGGTTGGTTTTAATTTGAAGAAGAGAACATGCACCTTTTCTTTCTCAAAGAAAAAAAAAGTGGACAAACCCTTCAATTAAATAAAGATAAAGTCATTGACGAGTAAATTTTGTATTATACTTATGAGTAAATTTCCTAGAGAAGTATTTGAAACCGTGAATTACTAGTTTTATCCCTCAACTATTTATTTGACTAACTAAACTTAAATAAATCCCGATGTTGTAACATTAATCAGTGAAATATATTCCTAAATTGTCGTCAAGTTTAGGGGTGTTTTCAACACTTCTCTCGGCTATTTATTTAGAGTGATCATCATGCTCCTACAAGAGTTTGAGACCACTTGCTATATCATGTGGCGGATTAGGGGTATATCTAAGTTTAGTTAGTCAAGTCACTACAACAAAAAAACTTTTTAGCGGCAATAAATATACACAATAACAAAGAAGGCTAAAGCATTTACCAGCATTAGTTAATTGTCATTGGATCCAATGTTGCTAAAAGCTTTAGGGACATTTACAAAGAGTGCTAATTGCCGCTAAAAATATATTTTTAGTGGCAATTAAGCTATTGTCATTAATTAATTACCGCTAAAGATCATTTTTAATGTAGTGAGTAGAGATATATTTTTAAGACTGTCAATAGTTCAATAATGAAACTAATAATTTGCGTCATGTTCAGGGGTGTTTTCAATATTTCTTTCTAGATTTATTTATATCTTAGCTAGGGGAAAAGGTTGTAAAATACTAACATGCAGCTCTACTTTAATTTGGGAAAAGAAACTTAAAGTTCCCCTGGTGTAGATGTGGATGTGTATATAGTTAATTACGGTGTATTTTTTTGCTTTATTAAAGAAAATTAAAGAGGGACTCGTATAACGTGAGGTGGTATAATTTATTATTAATACGATAGGAGTTAATTAGCATCTGGCGTAGGGTTTAATCTATACTTTTTTATTTTTTTATTGAAGGGAAAAGAGACTCTAATAACGTGATGAAGTAGAAATTATTATACTCATACAATCATAACTAACTTTGCATTTATAGGGATTTGTATTGCTATGATTAAACATATTTATAGTAATTCAGAATGTTGGTTAGTGGTACATAGGGAATTGGAATTAATGTCTGATCCTTCGGTTAGTTATATTTACTCTGTTTCATTTTATATGATGAGGTGTGATTTGATAGAAGTTTAAAAAAGAAAGAATGATATTTGTATGGATATATAAATTATTTTATTAAAGATAAAATAAGAAATATCAGTATTTTAAAATTTAATTGTTACTAAATATAAAAGTATATCATTTTTTTTAGAACTGACTAAAAGAAATAAGTCATTTAAATTGAAACAGACGAAATAATTAATTAGATTACAAATCAAACCGCCCCATGTCTAGACAACTTCAAAGGTCAAAAATTTTAGGAAAAAAAAAAGTTGAAAATTTTTAATTGTTTAGTGTTATCACTCGACAGCCATTACTATTGAAAATCAATATTCCTTTTGTCTCAATTTATATCATTCACTTTCTTTTTTAGTTAGTCCCAAAAAGAATGACACATTTTTATATTTAATATTAATTTAATTTTAAAATACATATGTTACCTTTAATGAAATTTATAATTTATAGCTATACAAACACCTATTATTTATTTTAGATCACAAATTTCATTTTTAAAAAAGAATTCCTATCAAGTCAAACTAACTCGTGCTATGTGAAAGGAGTATATAAATTGAAGAGAACTTTTTGAAACAAAAATCAGATATTCTCGACAGCCATTTATATTGAAAAACTAATTTATAAATTAATTTAAATGCTTTTTGGCAGCGTAGCATCCTAAAGTCCATTATATTTTTAGTTTGAAGAGAATTGTTTCTGTTAAACCGTTGAAAATAAAAGATAATTTTTAAAAAATTAAAATATGATACAATGGCGCTCAACAACTTGTTTTTATAAATTAACTTCGATTTCTCAGACATGTGTTTATCAAAAATATATATCTTAAAGATTTTACTAGATATGAAAGTATTTATGTGGAAAATTTGAATTTTCTTAATTATTTAATCCAACTGATAAGGATTTGACACTTAACTGTCCAATTTATTTATTGTTTATTCAATCAAAAATATGCATTCTTCCCCAAAAAAAAAAAATTTCATTGAACACAAAATTAAAGAAAAAATTTAAAATTTAAAAATTTATAGGACTAAAATGTAAAGATTTTCATATAAACTGAGACAAAGAAAATATTAAATTAGGGAAATTATCTAATAGGAAAACTAAAGACAAATGATTGGAGATACTTGTGCCACACTGTCAATGTTTTACACTAGTATGCGTAGTTTGTGTCTTTTCTCAATTTATGTGACACGTTTGATTTGACACAATATTAAGAAATGAAGAAAGATGTTTGAAATTTATGATCTAAAATAAATCTTAGATATTTATGTGGCTATGAATGATTTCATTATGAGTAAAATAAGAATTTTAAAATTAAAATAATTTCTAATCATAAGAAAAATGACATTCTTTTGAAACTGACTAAAAAAACAGTGTGTCACATAAACTATTAGAAAAAAAGAAGAGTATTCGAGGTAAAATGATTTTGGAATCAAAGTGTGATCGAGCACCTATGTAACTTTTAAGAAGGAAAAGTTAAAATTAACTGCAGTGACTTTGCATTCGATTTTACTGAGGGTTTATCTTATACTGTGAAATATACTTAAAGTGTTTTTTTTAAGAAAGAAAGAATAAATATGATAGATATTAAAAGGAATTTAGAAAGTTTATGGCATCATTTTTTTGATATTTGTACTAAAAAAAGTCTAGGTATTTAGGAAAAGATATTTGTAGTAGATAATATAATTGTCTGGAATATTTTTAATCTAGATTGATTATCCCTACACAATTTTTTTTTAATGATTATTACTACACAAATATAAATAGAGGTGATCATTTGAATTTTGAATTTATCTTATATTTTTTGTTTCAAGTTATTTGCTTTAGCAGTTTGACTTTTTTTTTGGGCATGCTATTCATTTTTTAGTTAAAATTGATACATTATTTTTTTTGTCAAACATTTGAATAATTTTATGTTATAGTGGTTATATTTATAATATTAGTCTTTTTTTCCCAAACATTTAGGACTCGTTTGGCCCCAAAAAAAACTTGGGAAAACATTCGAGAAAACTTGGAAAAAACTTGGGAAGTCGTGTTTGGTCATATAACTTGACAAATATATTTGCCAAGTATCCCAAGTTCCCAAATACTAGAAAAAACTAGTATTTGGGCCAAGTTCTAATATTTGGAAATTTTAAAAAATTCAAAAATTACCCCAAAATTTTATATTTTATAAAAAATGCTCATCATTTATTAATTCTAACTAATATTTATTACTACCTCCTCCGGAAAAGTTTGAGTTCTAATTTGAGTAATAAAATTGAGAAGAAAAAATTCAATTTATGTTTAATGAATTATAATTATAACTGAATCAGTGACAAGTTTGAGTATGCGATTGATATATTGTCTTGCCTATATTGTTATTTTGTTGTTGTTGATTATTATCAATTATGTTATAAGGTTATTTTTTAATGGAATATATTCATTATAAAATGATAATATAAATTTATGGCTATTTTAAATAATTTTTAGAACTTATGGGTATAAAATCATATTTTTTGAAATAGTCAAATATTTTGGGAAAATTTGGGGCAAAACACATGGTGAAACTTCACCAATAAACTTTACCTAAATATTATTTGCCAAGAATATTTGAGAATTTGAGGTCAAACGCTAGCTTAGTCTATGATGGTCCTACAAGATGTGTACTTTTAGTTTTTATAATTAATTAAATTAAATATTATTAATTTTTAAAAATATATCAATTATTTTTTACAATATTAATTGCAAATATATGTTTATTTAATTTATTAATATTTTCAACAAATAATATGTATCTTAGATATCTAATTTAATATTATTTATAAAGGCACATATTTATCAAATATTAATTTCTATTTTTTGATAACTTTTATTTTAAAATTTAATTTAACTATGAAATTATACTTGTGCATCAAACAATACGCGTGTAATTACACTATAATTGCATTATAACTAATAAATATGTCATTGTACTAGATTGTTTAATTACTACTTTTACACCGAAAATTTTACCATGGTAGAGGCACAACCAACAATAATTATGTGAGGCTCCATTCTCTTATTGACACTTGGATGGTGGGCCATTTTTCTTACTTTTTACATGTTATTCACCATTTCTCTTCCACTTAACTTTCTTTTCTTTTTTATGTTCTTTTACTTCTAACAAATATCTAATTCTCAAATACACAATTAAATAATTAATACATTTGATTAAAAAAATATATAGATGTTTTTTCTATTAAAATAATTGAAACACTTTTAGAACTGTTAACTTTAAAACTAAGCTTATTGTTCAATATTTTTTAACGGAATCAAATTAATTCAAAATATAAGCTAATTCACTTTAGCGTATAAACTGATTAGATAAGATTAATTTTAATTAATATAAATTATTTACATAGATGTCAAAATAAAAATGACAACATGACAGAACAATGTCGTTATGACATATTCATAAGCGATTTAAAAAATTTATGCAAGTTGGTTCACATTCACTTACAATATATTTTTTATCAGCGTTTTTCTATTAAGTATTTTAAAAAATTGTAACTAAAAATTAAAAAAAAAATTGATAATCTCTGTTAATAGAATGACTGGAGATATATGGAGAGAACTAAAAGAGAACAAAAAAAGCTATGGAATAATAAATCTGAATTAATTTGATTTTAAAAAAAATGCTAATAGTTGAGAAGACACTGAATTTTTTTAGTTATTTTGATATTATTAAAAATGGTGAATAATATGATTATTTTTATTATTTAGTCAAAAAAATATTTTCAGTTATTTGACAAAAAAATACTTATTAATATTTTTATTAATTATATTAGCAGTTTAATTATGTATTGGAGAGTTGGATATTTGTTGGGAATAAAAAGAATAAGAAAATGAAAGAAAAGAGGAGTGACCGGAAGAGAGAGAAAAAAGAAAAATACAAAATGAGCCCTCTATCCAAGTGTCAAATAAACAATGGAGTCTTACACAACTATTGTTGATTGTGCCTCTACCATTTAAAAATTTTTCAATCCAATTCCAATTGTCAGATGACTTTCCAAATAAACCTTTAGTAGTTTTCAATTTCAACATTCTATATGACATATTTCATATCATAAAATTCAAAAAATATTTTGATACATTATAGACGTAATTTTAAATTTTAAATTATAATTCAAAAGTCGAATTTACTTCCTTAATACCAAAGTAAATACAATTGCACATAGCACTGTCATCCTAAACACGCTAAAATATTTTATTTCAAACTTTTTCTTTTTTTGTATTTTATTAGTATTATGTATAAACAATTAAAAGTTTGATTTCGCCCTAATAATTGCAATGTACATATGTTAGTATATTTACACTTCAAAGTTATTTTTTAGAATCTTCTGTTCTGAATTTTATACCATATCGATATATTATTAATGCTGCGATCATTTATACTCTAACCATAATTTAATTTTTATAACATGTTAGTTATTACGTAGTATTTTACTAAAATTGTCAATCAATGTGTATATTAATTAATATTCTTATTTATAATTATTTTATAAGAGAACGGAATATTCTATCCCACATATTAAGTATTTCTTTTGTCATAATTGATGTGACACACTTTCTTGTTTAATCTGTTCAATTAGAATGTCATCTTTCTATAAAATTAAAAATAAATTAACTTTTAAATTCTATTTTTATTCTTAATAAAATGATTTAGCTACACAAATAGTAAATGAGTGTTTTAGACTATAATTTTTTTTAAAAATTCCTTAAATTTTATATCAAATTAAAAAATGTCACATAAATTGAGACTCGATTGCCAAGATTGGTACTTGGATTAATTGGTAATTAAGGTGGCTAACCAACAGAAATTCTAAAGCAGTTACAGACTCTGCAGCTTTTCTTTCTATCCTCAAACTTCTTTTCTTCCCCTATTTTTAATTTTTTTTTTATAAGTTATAGTAGTAATACTTTTCTTGGGAGTCTCAAACTCTATACTCTCATGAGCTTTTGTGGAATAGAAGATTGTCGACTCAATTTCCCTTTAACTCTATTTATTACCCTTAGCTAGCTTTTGCATGCATATTTATTCAAAATAACTAATATAACTACTTACTTCCCATGCACTTTTAATCATTGAACATTTATTTAATAACATCTTTAGTACTTTACATATCTAATCTACCTATAATCTAATTTTACCTATACATACACCACTTATTTCTAGTTTAAATAAATTAGTTATATATATAATATACTAGCACTCCAATTTCATGCCCTAATGAATCAATATATATTTTTAGTTAATAAATTTTCTTAAATTCCAACCAAGGAAATTAAATTACTTATAATCAATGAAAGACAAACTTAATTATAAATATAGTTGTAATTTTTTTCAATTAGCTAGCGCTAGATTATGCAATGGTCCGTCGACTAAATTCGATTCACGCACTGTAGGAGGGTGACGCTCCCAACATGATTTTTTCTATACCCAAGGCTCAAACTCGAAATCTCTGATTAAGGGTGGGACAGTCCTACCACTATAATTATTAACCAAAAATATTTCCACTCTATTGATCCAAGATTTATAAATAATGTATAAATAAGAATGAAAATTAATTTGCTATATCTTTTTATCTCTACCAACTTTCACTTTCTCTTCCTCGTGGCCATGCAAATAAGTAACTATAAAATATCTAAAGAAGAAGGACTCATCTATTCAACCCCACACCTCCCAAACGAATATATGCTTTCTTCTTTCACAATCAATTGAAAGATTCTATTCTTCAACTTAAATTTTAATTTTTTCTCTCTAAATAAATCACTCATAATTGTTATTAATTACTAATACCTAAAATGAATGTTATTCATTATTTACAATCTTCTAAATTAATAAATGAGAAAAAGATCTAAATATTATAAAGGAAAAGGGGGATATGGATTAATTCTTTACACTTTCATTTTATTTTGTTTCATGAATTAATTGTGTTATTCTTGTTTTTTTAAAGGGGAGAGAGAGAGGAAAATTCATTTATTTAAATACATGTTTATTATATAATATCAAAAGCATTCAAAAGTTAAAACTCAACTTTTAGTGCTTGCTTATAGTATGCTATTTTGTTAGCCTTTAATACTTAGTCAGTCTGGAAAACTTAAATTATATATTATATTATATAGTATAGTATATAGTAATAAAGAAGTATGAATGATAATTAAAATAATAGTAAGAAATTAGAGGATAAAGGTATTGGATTTAGACAAACTTTTCGGGTGCAATATGTTTGCTTAGATTTCAAGCATCGATCTTTATACTCTTTGAAGGAATTTATTCCCAAAAATGAATATATTCTTCCTTCTCCCCCCCCCCCCCGCCCCTCCCCCTCACCCCACCCCCTCTTACCTTCCTTTATATGTTTGGAATTTTAGAAAACTCTATGTCATGTCCCATCACTTTAACGTCTCACTTAAGTAGAAAATTGAAGAATAAGTGAGCTAGCAAGCTCCCTACTTACCTTTTTTTTGTTGTTTCTCTCTATACGACTCTTCTTAGGTTGAGAGGTTCAAGGTTCTTAACCACATATTATTATATTCATTCAAATGAATAAATATTTATTGCCTCTCAAAATGGTCTTGAATCAAATTAATATCATGAATACGAATGTTTGAACTATTAAATTGATTTCTTGTATAATATGTACGGAATTAAATAGTATAATATGTACGAAAAAGGGTTAAAAAATATTTTTGGACTACTGAAAAGGTATAAATATACTCTTCATTTATCTATTTTGCTAAAAAATATTTATGGTTACATTTTTAGCTCACTCATGCCTTACATTTTTAGCTCACTCATGCCCTTTGACTAACGGTAAATACACTAAATTTAAAAATAAGTTTATTTAAAATTTATGTGACGTTTTATTACTGATCCAACTTAAAATTATGACATTTTTTAAAAAATCTACCTCTAAGGGTTAATTTTTTTTCGAAAAAAAATTGAACCGTACAAAAAAAAAGAAGAAGTCTGGTGAGAAATTGAGTCGGATAAGTCGAAAAATCATATAAGTGAATTTAATTGGGGTCGGGATTTAAATTTGCACCAGTAATAAATGTCACATGGATTTTAAATAATCTTTTTTGAAATTCAATGTTGTCCGTTAGTCAATTAGCTTAATTGCTGCTAAATATATTTTATTAGAGGCAAATATAAGTGGCAATTAGATTTTAGCACGCTTTGTAAATTTCGCTAAAATCTATAGTGACATTGAATCTTTTGACAATTAACTAATGCCAGTAAAGACTTAAGCACTTTTTGTTAATATGCATATTTATTTCAGCTAAACATTGTTTTTGTTATAGTGTATGCACGAGTGCAGCGATAGACTTGACTATGAAGTGTTGGGCTACTCTTTCGAGTAGTAGGGTTTTTTTTTTTAAAAAAAAATATAAATTAGATGTTTAGATCAAATTAAAAGGACAGTCAGATAATTTAACTTTTAAGTTAGGGAGTTTCATGTTATTAATATAATATAATTTAGTAACATTAAAATTCAGGATAATGTCAAATCCAAATGATATTTTCCATTTACATTTAAAATTCAGGAAGTGATATGTTTCTATATGGAAGAGTATTGAAGTAGTCCAAACACTTACATCCACCTAAAAGTTGTGTTCAAAATTACAAAACTTCTCTTATTTGTCTTGAATTTTTCCAAGCAGTATGCAAGAAAAATGAATCAAAAACCTAATTTCTCCTTGTGTACTCATTTCCTTTCAGTTTCATCTATATTGATCAATAATAGATGAATTGGCATCCATCGAAACCTGTTCAAATTCAAAAAACGATTGCATTCAGATGTGCATTCAGATTCTAAAATTTTTAATCTTAATGAAAACAAATGAGGTCTTACTGGGATCCACGGTGACAAGTATAGCTGTCCCTCCAAAGTCACAAGTGCCACCAGCCATTTTAGTTCTTTGCCAATAGCTATTAAGTGCATAAGATGCATGTGCAAATAAAGTATCAGGTTGATAACATGATCCATTGGGTTGAATTTGATCACAATCTGCTCCAGATGCACATGCATAATTCATAGCTTCTTGTATTATTGGATCCGGTACTGATGGCTTCGCCACACACCATAGAGCCATAGCATCTGTGATGTGTGGCGGAGGAGGAACCACCGGTGGTGGATACACCACCGGCGGTAGGAAATACCCTGTTGGTGGGCTAATTGGGACATTATAACTTGGTGGATTTATTGGGACATACCTTGGTGGACTTGGCTCATAATAATAAGGTGGACTAAAAATAGGTTGTGTTGGGCTAGGAACATTTGTGGGAGGATTAGGTGAAACATATTGGGGTGTGTTGGGAATTATTATGGGAGGAAGAAGTTGGGGTGGTGGGCTTGGGATTATAATTGGGCCAGATGATGGGCTTGGAGGTTGGTTTATAATTGGGCCATATGATGGGCTTGGAGGTTGGTTTATAATTGGGCCATATGATGGGCTTGGAGGTTGGTTGATAATTGGGCCATATGATGGGCTTGGAGGTTGGTTGATAATTGGGCCAGAATTGCCATTGGATGGAGGTGGATTGACACAAAAAGGTGTTGTTGGGGTATTTGGTATTGGAGGAAGTGAATCATAAGGTGGTAAATTGAAGGGTGAACCAACACCATAGGGTACTGAATTGGATGAACCAGTCATAGGTAAATACATGTCAAAATGTTTCAACCCATTGATTTTGATAATTTCTTGTGAACTTTGTGACATTCCACTTAATTTTCTAGCATCTGTTTCACATGTACAAGTGGAAAATAGTAGAGTAAGTAGTAGATTTGCTACTTCTCCTATTGTAATATGGATATAAAGTTAATCCAAGCATATTTTTGTAAATGACATAACACTTAAACATGCTCTTTATCTTGAATTCAGCTGACATCTATGTATGCCCTTCAATTTTGAGTGTACACAAGTACATATTTAAATTTATATAAAGTTGAAACACCCACGTCTTACGTGGCGTCATAATTACCACATAGGATATGTATACTTATTTAACTTTATACAAGTTTAAATATTTACTTGTACACATCCAAAATTGAAGGTTATAAATGTCGGCTGAAGCCAGATTAAATGACATGTTTATGTGTAATTAAGCCTTTGTAAATCTACACAAATGTACTGTGTCGAGTGATATAATTGATGTGAGAATACATATTAATGATAATTCTAAATTCTATGTGTTGATGAAATGTTTTTTTTTTCACAATCATATCACTTTATAAGGTAATAATAGATAAATCGCCCAATAATCATTAATTGTTTACAAAGTAAAAGAGGTAGTTGTTCATTGTATTATTACTAGTGTAAGCAATTTTTACAATATTGTCAAATATATATAACTTAAATCTTTAATATATCATAGTTAAGTTAGGAAAAATTATGCAAAAGATATATATCTTATATTCATTATTTTAGGGTATATACTGAATGTGAACAACTTTTCCCTCTATACAGAGAGGAGTACTAGGCAGTTTCTTTCCAAAAATGCGATTGTACAACTTTTTATATATTGTTTAGTTTAACCAAGAAATGATTTTCTACATTTTGAGATTTTTAACTTACTAAAGTAAGCTGACAAGATAACCTGATCGTAGATACTTATAAGCAATTACTTTATATTTTTTCTCTGTCTCATTTTACGTAACACATAGTATTATTTTTGGTTAGTGTTACAAAAACTACATTTTTATTAGAAAAATTAAACTTTAAATTTCTTATTTTACTTTTAATATAATGTTATATGAAATTTCTATTTTTCTTAAACTTCGTACCCAATTAAACACCTCCGAGGAAGGAGTAATAGACTTTGTTGGTAAAGAGTAGAATGTACATACCAGTATATATGATGAAGAAAGCTCCAAGACACATAAGAAGTCTTAAAACATATAGCATGGAGTGACGATAAGCTGATATTTTCATGATCCTCCTTCTCAACTAGTGATATATTATTTGTCTCTAATAGTGAATATCTCCTCTGGTTTCACTTATTAGTACTTCTGGCGCAAAACAACAACAATTAGAAGCAACATTAAGAGTCTGTGAGTCTGTTTGGATTGACTTTTCACTTATGACTAATAAGCTAAAAATCATAAATTAGGATTTCTAATTTATGACTTTACAACTGGTTAAAAACTATTTTGACTTAAAAACACCTAAAATACACCAATCCAAACGGACACTTTTATCTTAAAGTAGTAGTTGTGAGTTGTGACTAATATATACTACTAATAAGCCTGGAAGATTATATTCTTTGATTTGCTTGGGGGTTATGTGTGCTTGAAGAAATGCAAACACAATAAATATAAGGAAAGTGTGTTGATGTGTATGTTAAGTCACCTATTAAATAATAATTTGTAAGCTACTATCAATATTATTAAATTAAAATTATTATACAATAATTAGTTTATGAAAAAAATACAATTTTTTGTGAATGATCAAAGTGATTGTCATATTGTGATTTGATTGATGGTATCATATACAATTTAATTATATATATATGTGATTCTTTTACCTTTTATTTTAATTTATATGAAGTAAAAACAGGTAATAAAGTGTATTTACCAAATACTTCATTGTCATGACCAGGACTGTTGTGATCAACATTAGTAAGTGCTAAGGTATTTAACAAGGAAAGAAATAATTATTGACTTATGTAATATCCCAGTTAATATACTACATTCTAACTTACAGTAAGATTTTAATGTAACTGTTTTTTAAAAATAATTACAAGGTGGGTGCGGTAATTACACTAAGTACCCCTATATATTAGTTAATAAGATATACCAGCTAATAATAATAACTATTTTGCATTTTAAACATGTAAGCTATTTGTATTTTTGTTAAATTAAGATATTGTATTATATAAGAAATTCTTATTTTTATTTTCGTTTGTTTATTTGACCTTTGCTCCAAAATTATCTTAATTTACTTATTTAGATGAAGTTTCATTTATTTTATTTTTTTAGAATTTTCGTTACATAAGCTATTTAGATTTTTTTTTTTTTGGAAAATAGGAATGACAACAATATATATATATATATATATATATATATATATATATATATATATAATTTTTTAATTAATTTTTAATTTTTCAAATTTTTTTAATGACAACAATATATTTAACAATTCTAAAAATAATTGCAAAATATCTCATATTCTAATCATCTTATTAAATAAATTGTGTTTAGTTTCTATTTGAGACTTTCCAAAGATACATATTTTAAAAAAATATTTATATCATAATTTTAATGTGCATTTTAATAATTTACGAATATAACTCATAGGGGACAGAGTAAGTGTAGTTTTGTCATATTAGGGGATGTAAGTGTTTAATCATTAAGTACAAGAAGTATATCCGAAAGTAAGTCATATTATATGGATTTTTAGTGTAATTAAATAAATTTGGTATTTTTAGTTAATATTTTTTTGTATATATAAATTATTTAAATTAGTAAAAAGAATATTTTGATATTTTAACTTTTAAGTTTAAGGCTTAATATAACATTGAGTCTACAACCATGTAATGGTTACTTAAATAGTAGAGATACGTATACTTGTATTAGTTTCTTAGACATAAGTGATAACTATTTAATTATATATCATTGTATACCAAAAAATATATAGCATCAACATAAAAATGTCATATGTTTATACTTTAGAAGCCTGATAAATGATGACTATAAAAAAAATTGCACTCAAACTACCAAAAACTAATTTAAATATTTCAACAACAATAAGAAAAAAGGCAATAAACAGACAATAATCTAAGCCACTTCAACACAAATACTACCATTTTAATGCAAATTAATTAGAGTGGCTTACTTGGCTACTGGGAGAGATCAATAGAGATGATGATTTTCTCAAGGCCAGAGGTTGCAAGGAGAAACTTACTCATTTTCACAACCTTTTAAGGTATTGATGCTTGCCTTGACATCCCAAAAGAAGGCCTAAAGTGTGACTTTTCTTTTGCTTGCTTTCTACTCAACTCATATCTTTTTGTGTGTGAATGAATAGGTGTGATCTTAGTGAAAGAGCACGTTGGTAGAGTGTATAAGAATAAAACATGAAGCGTTTGTTGGAGTTCGTACACATGCGTATTTTTTTCTTTTCCAATAAGCCAAGAAATTAAGTTTTTAAAATGAGAAGAGCATTACTATAATTTAACATTTTTGGTGCGTTTGACAGAGTGTATAAGAATATATAGTACTGAATAAAGTCTATTATTAATGGGATTAGTGATGTTGAGATTAGTTATTATGGGATTATTTCTTATCGATTGGTTGATTTGGTGTATTAAGGACAATTTTGTCTTCAACTATGTTTATCCATGTATCAATAATCCTTATATTGTTAACACTATGATTTATTATATGTTAAGTATGTGTGGCGAAATCAGAAATTTTGTTAAAGGTGTTCTAGATTTAATATATATATATATATATATATATATATATATATATATATATATGTATGTATATAAAATAATTTTTGACTGATATATTTCATATAATTTTCTATATACATAATATAATTTTTCGACGAAGGGTGTCCAATTGGCCACCCTGAACTATATGTGGCTATGCCACTATTAAATATACACTCTATAATACTGAATAAGATGTATAACTAAAACATATATTATTCTTTATAATACAAATGACTCCTTACAAAATTCTAGCTATTAATATAATATTAATAGATAGATTCATAGCTTACTACTACTACTCTGTGTCAGGGTGTTTTTAGGGCAGCATCATGTTGAAGGTGTATATACACAATTGCCAAAACTAATATGGGATAGATGCTTGCCTTGACATCCCAAAAGAAGACCCAAAGTTGGTCTTTTCTTTTGCTTGCTTTCTACTCAACATTTCTCCTTATTATCTTTTTACATCTCAAAATTATATAGGACACAAAGCAAATACCCACTCCCCGGCCAAACCCAAAAGGGGGAAAAGGCAATATCATATTCCTTGCATGAAGATCAGAAGCTACCCACACAGGAAAAAACATAGTTGTAGTAATCATTAAAAAGAGCACTAAACTTGTGATCTAAACTGAAATGGATCAATCAAGAAAAATCAAACTTATCTTCCGGGACAACTCGGTGCATTAAATTTTTACTATGTGTGAAGTTCGAAAAAGGATCAGACCACAAGCGTCTATTGTATGCAGTCGTCTAATCAGGGCCATGATCTCAACAAGATTGGAGGTCTAAAGCCAAATTTTATAGAGATGCCTTTATTTATTTATTTTTTGTAGTTGACATGTATAAATTGAAAACCAATAAGATACTCAATGTAATCCTATAAGTGAGATTTGGAGGGGTAGGATATACTCAAATCTTATGAATTAAGAATGCAAACAATGCAAATTTTCAATGAAAAAATATAATATAAAATTAGAATAGTAAAATTTGGCTAATTGATATAGTGATATCGAAATAATATTGCACTGAATTTGATAAGTTCGTATAATGATATATTTAAATAGTGTTGACTTATTGTCGACGTGCTTGAAATTGGAAGAAGACACCAATTATTATATTTTTTAAAATCTTTTTTATAAATAGACAACAATAGATTTTGCATAATGCAAAAATTGTTTTGTAGACATCAAAATATTCAATAATAAGAGAATAAAAATAGTGAAAGGAAATGAAAAAGGTAAATACATAAATAATAATAATATGGGTTTGTGTTAATTGTTAGGATATAAATGAGACAACAGAATAGTTAGTTACGTAAAAAAAAAGGATACTACAAGTACCTAAAAACTATTCCATTTCTCTTTTCAAATTTAACGATACATGAGATATTTTTTGGGCATGTGATTCTCTCCTCGAGGGGAACATATAATGACGGAGTTATTTTTCGTTTCGTTGTCGAGCTTTGAAGGTCAAATTTTGACCCGATTTCTGGTTCAAACTGTTGTGACATCGATATGGATATTGTTAATCCTGTATTGATGTGTAGTTTCTGTTTTTGATAGCATGGTATTAGAGCTTTAGATTCACCGCTCTTACTAGTACAAAATCAAGTATCTAGTAGAGTCTCGCGGATCGGTACAATGACGTTCGTATCCTATCGTCTGGAGGCTATAGGGCATTCATAGGGACACTTCGCTTTTCTTAGTGAATTTTGGGTCCTTACTGTATATTTTGTATCGTTTTGTACATATTTATGCTATGACCCTATTTTATGTCTATTTTGCTTCCGCATAGTTATATTCTAGTTTTAGTTTATTGCATGTTGTTGGGTTTTGGCTTGCCTACTGGGAATTTATAGTAGGCGCCATCATGATCCGATTTCGAATCGTGGCACCAAGCTACCTGAATACTCTACAAACAACATCTAATAACTACTAGTACTCTAGATAAACTGGAGTCCTCTAAAAGTAATAAGGTCTCACCAAAGTTGGATGAAAAGTGAGATCCTAGTGATATTGCGTGTGTTGCCAATCCTGATTACTTAATTTGCATTATTTAAATATGCAACATTGAATGACATTTGTAGATGAAATGTACGATATGTAATATAGCTGAATGAAACAATTGGCTAAAACTGAACATACCAAGCTGAATGAATAAATCTGAAGATAGATTGAAATAAAGTCAACTGAATGGTGTAAAATAAGATTTTCAATAGAAACGTGGGGACATATTCTAAGAGCCCGTTTGGATTGGCTTATTGATTTTGGTTTATAAGCCAAAATCCATAAGTTAGGATTTCTAACTTATGGTTTTTAGCTTATTTTAGTTATGTTGACTTTACAAAAAGTGTTTAAAAGTACTTTTTAATGTTATACAAACACTACAAAAGTGCTTAAAATCCACTTTAGCTTAAAAACACCTACACTAAGCCAATCAAATCGGGCTCTAAAACTGATTAACTAAAACAAGATAATTGAATATCTGAGAATGAGAAGAGAAAAACGTAAAATAGTATGCAAGTTATTTTAAAACATTTTCATCATCTAATAATATAAAATTGTTTCTATGATTTGTACTGAAAACATATCTAACACTGTAAATATGAGAAATCATCCTATCTATGAACTCATAAGTAATTACATCAGTTCAAACCGTAAAAATATAGATATATAATCTTTAAGTGGGAGCTTCTTACATTTGGCATACACCACGTGAGCTCATGCTATCTAAAATAATCTCAATTGGGAGAGTTTCCCTATACCTTACAAGAATATAGAACCTGTATGCATGTCTGATGTAGATCCACTACTGAGCCACTTGGGCTAAAAAAATCAACCGACTAGCGGTGTGCTCAAATCCTACGATGGTACGTAGTTATTAGATTTGAATTTTTCAAATTCACATCCTCTCGGTGCTAAATATCCTCCCCAAATAATCTGTATATACTAATATGCTCATAAATAGATGAATTATCTGTCTGTCTGAATCAAGTATATTTATGCTTTTAGAAAATCAAAACATAGTGGGGTAGGATAAGTCGAAAAAAATAATAGAAACACATTTGAAAAGTTTAAAAACAATGACTACGAGTCACTATATAACTCGTACTTTGATACCACAAGTCGTGGTTTGACTTGTGGTTGCTTGGGTGGATTTGGGACTTTCTAAACATTTTCATGGGTCAAAGTACAGGCGTTCTATCGAACCACGACTCCACTTATAAATCTATCATAATTTTTTACTTCGGACTCAAAATTTATGAATAGTCAGTGACGTTGTAAAGAAGATTTAAAGATATTTAATTTGATGGGAATGAGACACATAACTCTTCATATTCTAGATGTATTCTTGTTTGAAGTTGACTCTTTCATGATCTTATGCAAAAACTTAATCAGTAGGAAAACTTTGAACTCGACTTAGTGCTACAGGTTCCTTATGAACTTAATTTTCATCCAATACACTAACCACACTTAAGAATTGACCTTAACACCTATGTACAATTAGAAATTATCAGGTCCAAACCTATACGCATGCGAAAAATAGTTCGGGTATTAGCTTAGAATTTGTAGGATATTACAATGAGAGATCAATGATTTTCAACTATTCTCTTCAGGAACAACACTAGAAAGCAGGTGATAATATTAAGGGTGACGAAAAATTTTTAAAATTAAAAATAGTGTGTAGGAGATGCCTCATGAAAAGACCCTTGTGTGAATGGAACCCAAGCTACAATCCCTACACAAGTGAAAGCCTATAGCCTGTGGTACTACTATATACAAAATTATAAACAAGGTTTTCACTAAAAGGATCAAGGAGGTACGTTATTGGTACTATCATTAGCCCCTCTCAGTCAGCATTCATTGAAGGCAGAAGTATCATTGACAACATCATGTTCAGTCAGGAGTTGTTCAAATGGTATCGTAGGAAAGGTTTATTGTTAAGAAATAATATATTGTCATATATTCGCTTTCCTATTTAGTGTAAATTAGATCCCACATAATATGGTTTACAGATTTGGTGCCTTAGAACTAGGCCTTAATTTATTTGTAACACATGTATATATGTATTGGTATTCTGTAAATGATAGATACAACTTCAGTCATTTTTCCTCTCATCCAGAATTTACCGCTCTTTCATAACTTTCTGGTTTCTCCATTTTCTAAGTTGGTATCAGAGCAACCTTTAATATTTCCAAGAAAATGCCAAACAACGAAGACAATACAGTAACTCGCAATTCCAGCACTTCAGATATCACTCAGCGAAATGTTGGTATGGACCCATCTAACCCATACTTTGTTCATCCTTTAGACCATCCAAATCATTTACTCATTCCAACAAATTGAATGGCACCAACTATCCATCATGGAGTAAATCCAAGATACATGCCCTCACGGCCAAAAATAAAATTGGTTTTATCAATGGATCTATCAAACCACCTTCGAAAGCTGAACAACCAATTGAATATGCTCAATGGAATCAATGTAACGGTATGATTTTGTCATGGCTTACACACTCAGTGGAACCAGATTTAGCCATAGGGGTTGTTCATGCTAAGACCGCTCATCAAGTGTGGGAAGATCTTCGGGATCAATTCTCACAAAAGAACGCACCAGCAATTTATCAGATCCAGAAATCATTGGTATCTCTTTCACAAGGTACACTAACATTTTCTGCCGACTTTACAAAAATCAAAAGTCTTTGGGACGATTTAGATATGCATAGATCGATACCCACTTGCAATCAGATGAAAGCACATGCTGAACAAATGGAAGAAGATCGTGTAATGTAGTTTCTCATGGGACTCAGCCACACCTACGATGTTGTCCGTTCAAATGTTCTCATGATGTCACCACTACCCAATGTTCGTCAAGCCTACTCCCTTGTTATTCAAGAAGAAACACAGTGAGGCAAGGCAACTGAACAAGTGGAAAATTTCTCTATTGTTGTTGCTATCCAAAGTCGTCAAAATAATTCTTTAAACAGATTCAAAAACAAGCATTGTGAACATTGCAATAGAGAGGGACATACAGTTGATAATTGTAGGACTCTAAAATTTCATTGCAATTATTGTGACAAAAGAGGTCATATAGAGGATAGGTGTAAATTCAAAAATGGTACATGGGTTTCAAACAAATCAAGCAACCAAACGGGCAACAGCCATCTCGTAGAAGTCAAGGTAACTTACAAAATATTGTTCCATCGGCTAATGTTACAGATTCTTCTCAAGCTTCAAATGGAACTCATTCTCAAGATACCAATAGTTATTCACATGGACTTTCAGCAAATCAACTTCAACAAATTGCTCATGCTTTGTCTAAAATGACTCAAAATTTTTCTACCGGTAATGTTAATACTTATGCAAACGCAACAGGTTTATCCTCTTCCCCATATGCTTCAATTAATTATGTATTTCATAAGCCATGGATTTTGGATAGTGGAGCTACTGATCATATAATTTCTGATTCCATACGTTTTACACACATAGAATCCCCATCCATACCGATTGTCAATTTACCCACTGGATCTACTGCTTCCGTCACTTGCACATGCACTATTCCTTTCGATAAAGATATCACCTTAAAAAATGTTTTGCGTGTTCCATCTTTTCGCTTATATTTAATGTGAGCAAGCAAGCTCACTAATGCCTTGAATTGTTGTGTTATGTTGTTTCCCACTTTTTGTGTCTTGCAGGACTTGGCTACGGGGAAGATGATTGGCTTGGGTGAACAACGTGGTGGTCTTTATTACATGTCTCCATTGCAAAAGATACCCACCTCTCTGATGTACCGTGAATTTACGGTACTTTTGATGCATTAAAGTTAGGATTATTGCATGTTTCTTAGGCGTAAGGTAGTAAATTTGATGATTTATGTGTTAAATTGTACAGGAAACAGGTTTTGAGCAATTGTTGGAAGAATCAGTGGCAACAATGTTCATGTGGAGACTTACGACAAGGACCTACGAGCTGTCGTTTGACTGACGAGCCGTAGGTGAAGGCCGGGGTTCAGAAGATGGAGAAAAATGGCTAAGTATGGAACGACGGTTGCTAAACAACGGACCATCGTTCTTGATATGAACCGTAGGTGGGGGTCGTCAATAGATTTAGAGAGTTAGAGTGCAGGACTTGGACTTAGACCTACGAGCCGTAGGTCATGCCCGTAGGTGGACTTGATCAGAACTTTTGGTGAACTGCTGACTGACGAAAGCGACCTACGAACCGTCGTTTGATTGACGAGCCGTAGGTCGAGGCTCGTAGATGAAACTGCTCAGAATCGGATTTCCTGCTATTTCCTTTTCCTAGTTTAATTAGGATTTTGTTTTTATATATACCTCATGTAAATTTCGTTTTGGGGGTTGTTGGACTACTTTTGAATATTTAGGTTTAATTTTGGGAATTATTTTACAACTTTTGTGGAAATCATTCCTTGAAGTTTGGAATTATAAAGTTTGATTTTACTTTTCAACTCAAGATTGTAGAATTCATCTATCATCACTGTAAGTTCATGATTTATTATTCAAACTCTAATATGAATTGTGAACCTTCAAGCATGAATAGCTAAATCCACAACTAGGGTTGTGGGAACCATGAGTAATTAACGAAAGTAAAACTAATAATGTTGTAATTCTTGAAAGTGTTCATGCATGTTTTTGTTAATCTCTTCGTTTAGAATGCTTTATAACGGTGAGCAACATTAGAACCCACCTTATTCATACTTTTCGGACCAAGGAGGTAACGAATGAGAAAGAGATTATACAATAGAGATTTAGCGTTGATTTAGTCCACTATCTAATAACCCAAGCTAGATATAGCTGCGGGTTAATCTGGGTCAAAGGTAAGGGTTAGTAAATCGACACATGTAGACGGACCAAGTTGCGTAGTGAAATTCCCTGTTTGGAGGACCAATCACTTAGGGATACCTAACTTATCGATCATGCATGCTAGACACTAGAAAGAATTACCATTGTTAGGATTACTGAGTTAAGAGCTTATGGGGAACACATATACCCTAGTTTCATTCTCGTATTGATATCTCAAATTGCAAAATTCCTGCTATTTTTGTTTACTTGTTTTATTTCATCTTAAGCAACTATAATTTTAGTTTATTTCACTCCCCCCTTTTCTTTAGAGATAATTTGACTAAACGTACAATAAACCTAAATTAGCCTAAGTCTAAACCATATTCCTCATGGGATCGACCCTAACCTTTGTTAGGTTCTTTATTTGACAGCGAGCGTGTAATACCCCAGCTTTCCAAGGAATGAAAATGTAGAATTTACCTGTAGGCAGTGACCGACGGAGGCTATTCACGGGCCGTAGACAGGTTGACCGGCCGTAGGTGAGGAGCCGTCAATGGCTCAGTCAATTTTAGTAATTCTCAGTCTCTGAAGTGTGATCTATGGAGTAGAAGGACGGGTCGTGAGTCAGTTGACGGTCCGTAGATAATAATCGTAGATGTCCCCAAAATTGGTAAATTCTTGAACCTTAGGTTGTGATCTACGATTGCGGTGTACGGTCCGTAGAGGGACCTACCAACCGTAGACTGAAACCGTGGTTGCAGGTCCCCAGATACCAACTCTCTGAATCTTTTGACGGTCCAACAGGACGGTCCGTCAATGGGTGTACGGACCGTAGGTCCTGACCGTAGATGGGCTCAATTTTAATTAAGGGCTTTCTGGTCTTTTCCCTGGTTAATTCCCTAATTAACTAAGTCGATTTTACCCTTAATGAAGGTCCTATATATAGTTTTCTATACCTAAATCATTTCATTCTAACCCATTCCCTAAATTTACCTCTCAAATATTTCTCTCTCTAAAAGAAATCCTCTCTAGCTCAAAGAAGAAGAAGAAGCTAAGTCCTCCATTGAAGATCACCAAAATTCTTCCAATTTCTAGTGGGCGATGCTAAGGTATGATGGTATTGACAAATGGAGTTGCTTCCTCTATTTGGCCCTCCCTTTTCTTCATTAATTTTAAGGTTCCATTCCCTTCAAGTAAGCTAGGGTTTGATCAATTGTTATGGGTTCTTCCAGTATGAGTCCAATGACTGATTTTATGCTTTGTAGTGCACGATCTAGCATGGGTAAAGTAATTTAGTGCACGATCTAGCGTGAATTACATGTTGAATTGAAATTATTGCATGAACCCCCATGATCCCAAGTAAATTCTCCCCAATTTGATAATCTATGCCTTGAATTGTTGGGTTGAGATAAGAATTGATGAAATTGAGGGATCATCTATGAAATTGAGCATGAATTGGGGTTAGGTGCATGAATTTAGCATGTTCAAGTAAGAAGCATGATTTTCCTCTTTTATGTGGGTTACTTCAAGTATGACTAAATTGCCTTGATTATGACTTTTAAGAGCTAGCTTGCATAGAGATGCATGGTTTTAAATAAAGGCAATATGAACCCATTAGCTATGAAGAAAAAGCATGATAGAATCATGAAGAAAGAGGCTTATAGAATCAAGCATGTTTTGTGTGATATCTATGATATGTTGATGTTGAATCTTGAAAGGGTTTTCTCATATAATGCTCAATCTAAGATTGTGAAAGGTTTTATCACATGTAAAGGATTCATAACTTGTTAAAAGGTTTGCTTAACTAATATTGAATCAAGAGCTTAAAGAAGCTATTCTAGGGGTGTAAGCTTGGATAAGTCCATGGAATATGAAACACCCAACGAAGTAAGCTTGGACTAGTCCATGGTATGTGAAGTCATGTTTAGCTTGGATTGGCAACCCCAGTTGTGCCTTTCCATTGATATCAATATTTTATGCATAGAACCGAGTGGATGGGTGACAAGTCCCCATATGTCCTATACCTATGTGCCCCCATAGGTGGTCTTAACAGGCCCATATCAACTTAGCTAGTGGATTCACGCAGGCTATGGTTCATGATTCTACCTTGGCAAGTAGAATGACACTTTTTCGATGTAGGGCAGACACCGGATTCCATGTTGAGTTATTCCATGGTCTACAGATTGGTTTGAGGCTTTTCCCACACTTCAGCTTGCACAATGGTGCATGGGTTACTAAAAGTAAAGAAAAGAAAAGAAGAGTAAAAAAAAGATGATTTAGCTTGCTTTGGCCATGGTTTATGCTTTATGCTATTTGCTTATATGCCTTATCATGTTTAGCTTGGCCAATTGCATGTCATGTTTATATCTCAGTTTCTAGCATGTTTTATGAGTTTATATGCATTGCTATCATACTTTGTACTTTATTGTGCTAACGCATACTCTTGCCTGCATCACCTTCTTTGGTGTAGGACGTGGCAGTTCTCCTACTCGTGGCTAGAGCATTGACCTAGAGTTGAGAAGAGGACTTGGTGAGTCCTCATCCATCCGAGGACATAGCCTTGTTGGATTTTACTTTGATGTTTTTCCTTATGTTAGATACTGTATTGGGCTGCGTCCCTATCACTTTTATTCGTATTCTATGATATTAGAGGGCTTTGAGACATGAGTTGTTGATTTCCGCTGTTTTGAGTAAAGCTCTGATATAAAATGCTCTTTTGAACACTTATTTCCCTATTATCTTGTATGTTATGTATGCTAAGGGCTTGTATGAGGCCTCTCGGGGTCTTGTACGCCGTGTTACATCTAGGGGCTATCCTGGGTCGTGACAGAGCGCTTATACTTCATTAGGGAGGTGTAATTTGGGCGTATCAAATTTTGGCGCCGCTGCCAGGGAATAAGGCTTTTAGATTAGACTAATTTTGTTTTTGCACTTTAGTCAATTATTTCTCGATTTACGTTTTATTGTTGTTTTCGATTCTTATAGCTTGTAGTTCTAGTGTATGCCAAATACACGAAGTCAAGGCATTCCCCTGACTCTTTACGACCCGAAATTAAGAAGAACTCTGCGAAGAATGGCTGGAACAGGGCAACACACTAGGCAGGTGGATGATCCAAACGGTGAAAACCAGCAAGAAGTACCAGGAGCCCAACCTCCGAGAATTATAGAGGTGCCTGGAGACCGTCCAGAGGTCCGAGAACAGCACCAACCTGCACCTAATATCCACCGCAACTTTGAAGTTGATCATAATGCCATAGGATCAACTGGCGCTATAGTTGTTCCTCCACTTCCACCCGAATACACATTTGTGATTACGAGCAACCTTATGCAGATGCTGACCGCTAGAGGACTATTTGCTAGATTACCATCGGAAGATCCTTATGCTCATTGGACTAAGGTTACCAGTTTATGTCAAAGTAGCGTGGCGAAGCCAGATTTAGATATGAATGTGATTGGTCTACGTGTATTCCCATTGTCTCTGACTGGAGATGCTACTTTATGGTTGAACGAGCTCCCATATAACTCTATATACACATGGAACGAGCTGCATCGAGTTTTCATTGAAAAATATTTTCCAGTATCAAGGAAGCTG
The DNA here is from genome assembly GCA_018342035.1 of Solanum appendiculatum. Lineage (NCBI taxonomy): Eukaryota > Viridiplantae > Streptophyta > Magnoliopsida > Solanales > Solanaceae > Solanum > Solanum appendiculatum. The sequence goes on from JAGDQO010001145.1 coordinate 65,830, forward strand.
AATCTTAAAGATAAACTCAATAACTTCGTGGCTCTGCCTGGAGAGTCAATGAGCGACTCTTGGGATAGATTCACAAGCTGCATGAGAGCTGTGCAAAACCACCGCATTGATGATGAGTCACTCAAAGAATACTTCTACCGAGGACTGGATGATAATGATAAGGTTGTGCTAGATACTATTTCAGGTGGATCTTATGGAGCGATTACCTTCTAAGAAATTTCTTAAAAACTCGATAGAATATTGAAAAACAACAAGGCTTGGAGCACTAGAGCATCATCTACTACGAAGGGCACCTTCTTAATACAGGCTGTACCAAATCTTTCTCACGATGATCTTCGTGAAGAATTGGCGCAACTAAGAACCGAGATGGGCTAGGTACTAAAGCATGTAAGTGGTAGTGCGGAGAAGGTTCACGTAGTCCAATATAAACATAATGCACCTCCAAATGATTGGTACACATATGAGGAGGACACCAATCTTGTGAACGAACAAACAGGGGGTTTTCAGACCAACGCCCAAGGATCCAATCAGGAGAATTGGCGCCAAGGTCAAGGAAATCAAGGTCGGAACTATGGTAATTATAATCGGGAAGGACAGTATAATCGCGAAGGGAACTACAACCGCGATAGCAATTACAACCGAAATGGTTACAACAACAAGAATGATAAAAGTGGTGTGTACATACCAACAGGGAATCGAGATGGCAGATCAAGTCTAAACGCATTGAAGATATGATGAGCAAGGTAATGAAGCGATTTGATGCCACGGATGATAATGTGAAGGAGATGCTGAATGACCTTTCTGGTTTTGGGCAAAAGGTGGAGTCACACGCTGTGGTGATTTGACAAATAGAGCAGCAATTGAACAACCTGTCTATAAATGCAAATCCGCATCAACAAGGAATACTTCCGAGCAACACCGTGCAAAATCCGAAAAATGACGGACAGTGTATGGCGGTGACTACTAGAGGTGGGAAACAGTGCATCGATCCACCCATGCCAACAGAAGTGGAAAGTGCGAAGACACCTGACGAATATGAAAAAGAGGTAGCAGAACTGCCCAAGGATCCAAACGAGGTAGAGGCAGAAATCACACAAAAGGTCATCCCTATGCTAAGACCTCCACCTCCTTTTCCACAAAGATTGGCTAAGAAGACGGAAGAAGGGAAGTATAGGAAGTTCATATCTATGCTTAAATAATTATCTATTAACGTTCCTCTAATTTAAGATTTAGAGCAAATGCCCGGGTATGCAAAGTTCATAAAATATTTGGTGACCAAGAAGCGAGCTGCGAGCTTTGAGGATGATGAAAAATTGTAGCATTGTAGCGCCATTGCAACAATGTCATTGGTACAAAAGAAGGAAGATCCTAGAGCATTTACCATCCCATGTACTAGTGGCGTGATGCACTTTGCAAAGGCATTATGTGACTTGGGAGCAAGCATAAATCTGATGCCGTTGTCCGTGTTCAAGAAATTGGGCTTGGGAGCCCCTAAGCCAACTGCAATGAGGTTATTGATGGCAGACTGGACAGTGAAGAAACCAATAGGGGTGCTACAAGATTTCTTGGTAAAAGTGGAGGAATTCATATTTTCGGCGGACTTTGTGATTCTGGACTGCGAAGTGGATTTTGAAGTGCCTATTGTTCTGGGTAGACCGTTTCTTGCAACAGGGCGTGCTTTAGTAGATTTGGAAAAAGGGCAGATGAAGTTTCGATTAAACAATGAAGAAGTGACCTTTAACATCTGCAAATCAATGAAACATCATAGTGATATTAAAGCAATATCAGTGGTGAACTATGTGGATGAGCCTAACCCAGAGGCGCACATTGAGGAGAGGCTAGGAGTTAAGGCGCTTGCGGCTGCGATTATGAATTTCGATGGTGATGGGATCACGGAATATGATGAATTGGTTGCTGCATTAGATGAGGGTACTGTTCTTTGACGCCCACCACGAATGCTGAACTTGGATTTGTAGAATCGAGACACTCTGCACGCAAAACCATCCATTGATGAACCCCAGAGTTGGAATTAAAAGCTCTTCCAGCCCATTTGAGATATGTGTTCTTAGGCCGGAACAACACGTTGCCTGTGATTATTGTTGTCGATTTGAATGTAGAGCAAGTGGAAGCTTTGGTTTTGGTGCTAAAGCGATACAAAAGGCGATCAAATGGACGATTGCAGATATAATTGGTATCCCACTAGGGATTCGCTCTCACAAAATTCAACTCATGCCGGCTTGCATACCAAGTGTTGAGCACTAGAGAAGGCTAAATACACCTATGCAAGAGGTGGTGAAGAAGGGAATTATCAAGTGGTTACATGCTGGAGTGATATACCCTATAGCTGATATTAAATGGGTGTGCCCAGTCCAATGCGTACCTAAAAGGGGAGGAATCACTGTGGTTCCAAATTCAAAGAATGAGCTTGTTCCTATGAGGTCCATTACGGGATGGAGAGTTTGCATGGACTATCACAAGCTCAATGCATGGACCGAAAAAGACCACTTCCCGATGCTGTTCATGGACCAAATACTAGATCGTCTTCCTGAAAAGGGGTGGTACTGTTTGTTGGATGGATACTCAGGTTACAATCAGATCTCCATAGCCCCAGAAGATCAAGAAAAGACTACTTTCACTTGTCCCTATGTCACATTCACTTTCAAGAGGATGCAATTTGGACTATGCAATGCACCGGTGACATTTCAGCGTTGCATGATGTCTATCTTTTCAGACATGGTGGAAGACACTATTGAGGTATTTATGGATGATTTTTCTGTAGTTGGTAACTCTTTCGATGATTATTTGATGCATTTAGGTGAAGTGTCGCGTCGATGTGAAGAGTGTAATCTTGTGGTTAACTAGGAGAAATGTCACTTCATGGTGAAAGAAGGTATAGTATTCGGCCATAGAATCTCCCAGAAAGGCATTGAAGTTGATAGAGCTAAAGTCGAGGTGATCGAAAAATTGCCCCCACCAATCTCTGTGAAGGGTATTAGAAGTTTTCTAGTGCATGCAGGTTTCTATCGGAAATTCATAAAAGAATTCTCAAAAATTGCATACCCTTTGTGCAAACTGCTTGAAAAGGGGACGAAGTTCGAATTAGATGAAGCATGTTTGAAAGCATTTGAAACGCTGAAAGAGAAGTTATCTTCTGCACCCATCATTATTTCACCAGATTGGAGAAAGCCGTTCGAAGTTATGTGTGATGCAAGCAGAGTAGCACTTGGCGTAGTTTTGGGACAAAGGCTCGAGAAGATACTTCATCTTATATATTATGCGAGCAAATCATTGAATGCTGCCGAAAAGAACTACACATTCACTGAACAAGAATTGTTTGCAGTCATCTTCGCATTTGAGAAGTTTCGATCATATTTGGTGGGCACTAAAGTAATTGTGCATACTGACCATTCTGCGTTGCGGTAACTTATGGCAAAGAAGGAGCCAAACAAAGGCTGATTCATTGGGTATTGTTGCTGCAAGAGTTTGATTTTGAAGTTCGAGATAGAAAGGGAACAGAAAACCAAGTGACTGATCATCTATCCAGATTAGAAGATGAAGCTATGAAGAAGTTAGCTGATGGACAAGAGATTAATAATACTTTCTCAGATGAACAGGTATTAGCTGCCTCGCTTGATCTTATTCCTTGGTTTGTAGATTTTGCAAACTATGTGGTTAGCGATGTGGTACCCTCAGACTTGTCATTCCACCAAAGAAGAAAGTTCATGTCAGAGGTGAAGAAGTTTTTCTGGGAAGAGCCTTATTTGTTTCGTATATGTGCTGATGGGATTATTCGTCGCTGTGTGCCTGAGGTAGAGATGATGAATTTATTGGAAGCTTGCCATTCATCTCCTGTTGGTGGTCATCATAGTGACATCCGGACTGCTCACAAGATCTTACAATGTGGGTATTACTGGCCTACAATTCACCAAGATGCCCACGATTTCGCCAAGGCATGTGATCGATGCCAAAGGGAAGGAGGTATTTCAAGAAGGCAAGAACTTCCAATGAACCCAATACTAGTCATTGAACTCTTTGATGTGTGGGGACTTGGTTTCATGGGTCCGTTTGTGAGTTCGAATGGCATGAAGTATATACTGGTAGCGGTTGACTATGTGTCCAAATGGGTGGAAGCTATACCGCTTTCAAACAATGAAGGTAAAAGTGTTACTGCATTTATGAAAAAGAACATCTTCTCCAGGTTTGGTACACCAAGGGAAATAATTAGTTCTTGACTACTCAGACTTTGTCAAGACTTCATTGCTCAATTAACTCATTGAGGGTTGAATATAGCCTAAACACATTTCTTCACTTCCTTACTCCTAATCAGGTAATGATTTTCTTTATTAAACCCTAATTGTAGCTATTGACGTTAAATTCGGTAGTTGGGACTTGCCTTGGGTATTTTATGTGTTAATTATATTGCTAATTGCTCTCATGTACTCTTAGAACGATGGTTTAGTGGTGCTAAGTCATGATTATTGATCAATTGTGATGGCTCTGCCTTCTAGATGTGCTCCAAAACCGAGGGTTTCATTATTGAGCATTTTTTGGTGTTTATTGTTTGCTTGAAACCTTAGGATTGATGAAATAACATGTTTTTATGTTGAAATGCATGTTCTAGAATTCATTATGGCCTTAGTCTTAGTTTATGCAATGTTTGAAATTTTTGTCTAGGCCGGATACATTGTCATCGACGACCATGACCTACGGACCTTCGATTAGCTTACGAACCGTAGGTCCTCCACCGTAGGTCCGTCTACCCTATCCACACTATTGACCCCCTGACCAACGAATTCCACTTACGGACCGTGGTTTCACCTACGGTTCGTTGGTAGCACCCCTTGGTACCAAATTATTTTTTCCTTTCTGTTTTTCTGTTTCCAGCTTTGTTCTTTTGTTTACTTTTTATTGTTTACTTTATTTATTTAGCATCATTAACAGTTTTTTTTAGGTACTATGCCGCCAAAGGTTCCACAAACTTTTTGGAGGAGGTCAAAATCTACAGCCCCTTCCGCCCGCTTGAGGCTTGTAAATGAGCCCACCGATGATGAGCACAGTGGGTCTGAATATGACCCACCTTTGATGGCTGACACTGAGGCAGGGGATGAGGTCCAGTCCAGCAACCTTGAAAATGCTTCCCAGTTTGACGAGGGAGCAAGTGACTCATCTACGGGCAGTGAGGGGTCTCAACCTGCCCAATCAGGGGAGAGCTCTGACGCCGACTCTGTCGCTTCTTCGGCTTCTGATGCTACAGAGTTCGGTGAGGCTTATGATACTCTCGAAGGATGAGTGGAGCCTATTCATAATAGTGCCGAGCCTAATAGATAGTGTGTCCGAGGGATGTACCAAATTTACTACGATGGTTGGACCTTGAATCAACAATAAAAACCAGCCCGGCCCATTACTAAGGAGTGTAGAGTGCTTACAGGTAGCCTCCACTCTGTGCCTGAAATCCATTCTTTGTTCAAACAGCACAGGTGTGAGTGGATGGCAGAAAACCCGAAAAGGTATAGCCCGGAGATGGTACGGGAGTTCTACGCTTTCTATGCTGCAATCGTGAAAAATGATAGCCCCCCACGAGCCCGGGCATTGACTCTGCCTCCGCTCTTGTCTACTTTAGTTTGAGGGATCCTAGTTGACATTTCGGAGGCCACTGACTGCCATTTTATTTATGGCCCCTCCCATGCTCAGCCTATCAACACGGCTGAGTATGACTATTGGATGAGCGTGGTACATAATAGAAGGGCCATGTATGATGCTAAGCAGTGGAGGAGTTTATTATCGTGGATGGCCTGACTTATTACTGATGCAGGGGAGAATGTTGAGTGGCTTGGAGATATTGCACAGTCTATCCGAAAGGTGACACTCAGTTTTGCCACCAAATTTTGGTGGTCCATCATTCGGGCCCGGCTATCACCCACAATGGCGGATAATATCATCACATGGGATCGTGCAGTGATGTTGGCTTCTTTGATGGCTGGGCATGAGATAGATTTCGCTCGGATCATCATAACTGAGATTCATGAGAGAGCATTCCGCGACAAGACCACATTGCCATTCCTATGTTTGATTTTTCGCCTATGCAGAGAGGCGACTATGCCCCTTTGGGGTTGTGATAGGTTAGTGGAAGCCACCTGAACTATTGATGTTTGTATGATCAAGGATGATACTAATCCTGCGGCTCCACGGAAGAGTATTTCAGTTGATTTGCCTCCTATGGGTGAGGCATTAGCCCCAGAATTAGCTGATGCAGACACTATTCCAGCCCCTCCTTCCAAGCCCTAGGGGTCTATTCCCCCGTCTGTGGCATCATGTTCTACTATGAGCACACCTCGTGCTCCCACTCCTACAGGGTCAACCGTGCTCCCGATTACCAGATTGAGCAGATTGGAGGCTCAAATGGTTGCCCTTTTGAATCACATTCGACCATGGATGTAGAAATCCATAGAGGAGTCGGAGGCTCGGACTAAGAAGATGGTGTAGTCGCAGATAAAGGCGGTGCATCGGCGCATTGATGCATTTGAGAGCCGGATGTTGGAGAGGTCCCAGCCTGAGGCCACGATAGATATTGCTGCCTTCCAGACGGAGTTAGCCATTTGTCAAATATTGCCCACCTTAGTTTTGTGTTTAAGAATAATCTTTAAGCTGTTTGTTGTGTTTTGAGTAATTTGCAATGATTGTGCACTAAGACATGTGATTAGATTATGCAGGAGTTCTTGAAGAAAAATGGAGTCTATGGAAGAAAGCGTGAAGCGGGAAGTATGGATACAAGGCAAGGAATCAAGAGCCAATGGAAAGAAGAGAAGAATTGGGCCTGGCAGCCTTGGCGTACTGCTGGCGCCCCACGCTAGGCCCAAAACTTCAGAAGAAAAGTCTTGGCGTATTACTGGCGCCCCATGCTAGACAGTAAACTATTAAAGCCTTGCTCTGGGGCTATGCTGGCGCCCCACGCCAGCCTTGGTCCGATTTTTCCAGTGAAAATTGGTTTAAATAGGACTTTTATTTTGGTCTTAATTAGGAAAATTACTTGTGGGGATTCTATATATAGGATCCTAGGGTTATTTTGTAAAGGGTCGACTAATTTTTCGTGTGCAAGAGCAAGGGATAACAATTCATCTTAGGTTTCAATTTTCTTCTTCTTTTCTTAGGTATTAGTAGTTAAAGACCCTTGTTCTTGGGCTGCGGCTACAGGTAATTGTTGAACGTCGATTTTTTTTGAATTAATTGTTGGTTGTCGCTTAAATTACTTTCATATTCTTATTTTAGTATTTCATGCTTGATCACCATAGAAATAAATATCTTGTCTATTGTTGGACTCGAGAGATGAAGCGATAGATAGACCAAAGAATACAAAGAGCTTGATCTAACTTGCATATCACTTGATTAGATTCGTGTTTAGGAGTGATGCCGGGACGAACACCAAGCTTGGTTACGAAACATGATGAAATATAAATGCTCGCCAATTAGGACTACCTATCCCCGCTCCACGATGTAGTTAGACAACTAGTTGGAGTAGGCGATTAGAGGTCGAGAGATCATGATACTAAAATCAACCCTGTAAATCAGTAATTTGATAATCTTAGTTAATTCATTACATGAGATGCGATACATGAAACCTTACGCATGCTGCAGCCCTGGAATTGTCCCAATTTCTGTAAGTTAATCTTTTCATTTAATTCTTACATTCTTTTATTTCTTTTGACACTCTTAAATAAACAATTAGACTAGTATAATTTAGTAAATAGTTAATTGAGATAGACCCGGAGGCGGCTAGGCGAGCTCGAAAGATGGAACTCCAGGAGCAAGAGGCTGCCCGGCAGCAGCCTGTCTTAGATGAGCAGATGCAGCAGGAGCGTTTGCGGGAGTTGGCAGCGGGAGCTTCTGGATCGGGGCTTGCTACTGATGGTGAGCCCCACACCGCTACTAAGGGCGCTACTGAGGGTGCCATGCATGATGATCCCATGGGTTTCAGGCTTTCGAACCCACCAGTCCTTGATTGATCTTTGGCGCATATGCGCCATATTGCATTAAGGACATTGCACTATATTCTTCGTGGGGGTGGGGGAAAATGGGTGGTGAGTTAATGTGAAGTCTGATTAGTGTAACTCATAAATCCTTCCTTGGGGTTTTCTTGCCTGTGTTGTTTTTCCCTAAGGAACTGTTTACTTTCTGTTGAACCGACATGTCTAGGATTGTAACTGTGTACAAGTAATCTAGAAATAAAGCATGATAGCATTAGCATTTGAAATTGATATCCCTCCAATCTTAAAAATTTTGCTTTGTGCTAGGACTGTGAATTGAATAAGTTGAATGTGTAAGATCTTTGTATGACATGATTAGTATCAATGTGACACTATGACTTAAGCTATAGCATTAACCGGATTTATTTGTGATTTGATAATCACAACAAGGTGCCATGTGAGTGTGAGGCTATTTGAATATTCGTATGGTATGTGCCAATCTAGAACTTGCCCCATTGGTCTTGCTAAGGTAATTTGAACTGAATACTATAAGATGATCATAGGCCATTGTTGTTACTAAGTCCACTTAAGCCTAACGTGAAATAACCAACTATGTGTACAATCTTTCCCTTTGATCCAAATGTTTGAGCCTAACGAATACCATTCTTTCTATACACCCAATTCACCTTCCCTGAAAGTATTGTTAAGATTTGTTTTGGTCCTAGTCCCTCCGTGGGCATCGTGCACCTCAACATAGGCCAAAAACCTAAGTTGAGGGTGGCTGCTGCAAAGTTACCTAAATTTTGGCCCTGGTCCTTTCTAAGAATATTGAGTACCTTAGCTCATACTAAATGTGTAAGTTGAGGGTGGCTATTATGAAGGAAAGCAAGAAAAATAAGGGTATGAATAGAGTTGTGTGTAGAACAAAGGAAGTAGATAAGTTTAAGAATGATGCAAATGGTGTGAATCTACAAAAAGAAGTGAAAAGAATCAAAAGCTGTAACCAAAAAGAAGTCAAGTAAAGAAGCCACACTCAAGCTGATAAAAATCCTAGGGAAAAGAGTATGAAGCAAGAAGATATGAAAAGTGGTTGTAAAAGAAGGTGACGAGCCAAATTAGATGTCAAAGAGGGGTGGGGAAAAGTCACTTAATGTCTAAATATACCACACCTAACCCCGAGCCTATGTTACAAGCCAATAAAGTCCTATAGTGATTCTAGCAAGAAGGTTTGAAAAGCCAAAGTTAAGAAAATAAGGGCAAGCCTATGGTATTGTGCAGAAACTGTATTGAATTTTTTCTGAGTGTGAGTGAATACTGATTCCCTGATAAAACAAAAGTAAAATTATGTGAAAAAGGGATTTCTTTTTGGTCAGGGCACAAGTTGTGTTATTGAAAAGTTGATATCTTGGTAAATTATTGTATGTGTATGTATATATGCCTATTGGTATGTCGATTTCATGTATTGATCCGCATGATTTAGCTTGTTGGGTTTATAATGAAATTGCACTAAGTTGAGGTTGTATAAGGAGGATGAAGATTGAGGAAAATGTTGCGTGATTGCTTGAAGTCTGGCTGCTTATATACATGTGTCGTTTAGAGTTTGTTGTGTCGCTTGAGGACAATCAATGATTTTAAATTGAGGGTGTTGATGTACCGTGAATTTACGATACTTTTGATGCATTAAACTTAGGATTCTTGCATGTTTCTTAGGATTAAGGTAGTAAATTTGATGATTTATGTGTTAAATTGTACAAGAAACAGGTTTTGAGCAATTGTTGGAAGAATAAGTTGCAACAGTGTTCATGTGGAGACTTACGACAAGGACATACGAGCCGTCATTTGACTGATGAGCCGTAGGTGAAGGCTGTGGTTCAGAAGCTGGAGAAAAATGGCTAAGTATGGAACGACGGTTGCCAAACAACGGACTGTCGCTCTTGCTACGAACCGTAGGTGGGGGTCGTCAATATATTTAGAGATTTAGAGTTGCAGGACTTGGACGACGACACGACAGGATGGGCCGTGCTTAGACCTACGGGTCATAGGTCATGCCCGTAGGTGGACTTGATCATAATTTTTGGTGAACTACTGACTGACGGAAGCGACCTACGAACCGTTGTTTGACTGACGAGCCGTAGGTCGAGGCTCGTAGATGAAATTGCTCAGAAACGGATTTCCTGCTATTTCCTTTTCCTAGTTTAATTAGGATTTTGTTTTCTATATATACCTGATGTAAATTTCATTTTGGTGGTTGTTGGACTACTTTTGAATATTTACCTTTAATTTTGGGAATTATTTTACTACTTTTGTGGAAATCAATTCTTGAAGTTTGGAATTATAAAGTTTGATTTTACTTTTCAACTCAAGATTGTGGAATTCATCTATCATTATTGTAAGTTCATGCTTTATTATTCAAATCCTAATATGAATTGTGAACCTTCAAGCATGAATAGCTAAATTCACAACTAGGGTTGTGGGAACCATGAGTAATTAACGAAAGTAAAACTAATAATGTTGTAATTCTTGAAAGTGTTTATGCATGTTTTTGTTAATCTCTTCATTTAGAATGCTTTTTAACGGTGCGCAACGTTAAAACCCGCCTCATTCCTACTTGCCGGACCAAGGAGGTAATGAATGAGAAAGAAATTATACAACGGAGATTTAGCGTTGATTTAGTCAGCTATCTAATAACCCAAACTAAATATAGTTACGGGTTAATCTAGGTCAAAGGTAAGTGATGTGAGGCAAAAAATATATTTTCTTATCATTATTTGTCTCAAATTTAGTATTTATATTTGTCCTTTTTGAGCATGGATTTTATGGATTGTGCTAAATAGTGTATTTTATTTGTAGGATTAAATTGGTGTGAAGTTGAAGAAGTTTGGAGCTAAAACGAATTAAAAATGGAAGATTCTAGAAGGAAAATCAAGCAGACACCTTAATGGATTAAACTGAATATTATATTATAATTATACATATACATATTCCAACACTGTGTGCAAATTAAGGGACGTGCCAGAGGTGCCATGTGGCAGAAGGGAAGGCAACAAGAGTTTGAGGCGATGCACTGTTCACGTAGGAATCCAATTCCGTTTTGGTTTTGGGTTCCTAATTTATTTTGGACTCAATTATTTTATTCAGGGTTTTCTACATCTATAAATAGTCCATAGAAATAATTATTTAGGGGAGCTATTTTTTGGTGTGCAAGAGCAAGGGATTACAATTCATCTTTGGTTTCAATTCTCTACTTCTTCTTTATGTTTGAATTTTATGAAACTTATTATTTTTGAGTTTATGAATATTATGTGTGGCTAAACGCCCTTGTTCTGGGGCTGTAGCTACGGGTTATTGTTGAAACATCGAATTGGTTTGAATTGATTATTGGTTATCATATACATTACTTTTACATTCTTGTTTTAGTATTTCATGCTAGGCCACCATAGAAATAAATCTATTGTCTATTCTTGGACTCGAGAGATGAAGAGATAGATAGACCAGAGAATGTAAAGAGCTTGTTCTAACTTTGATTAGATTCGTGTTTAGGAGTGACGCCCGGAAGAACACCTAGCTTGGTTACGAAATAGGATGAAATATAAATGCTCGTCAATTAGGACTGCCTATCCCCGCTCAACGATGTAGTTAGACAGCTAGTTGGAGTAGACGATTAGAGGTCGAGAGATCATGATCATAATACTAACCCTCTAAATCAGTAATGTGATAACTAAAATTGATTCTTTGCATGAGATGTGATACATGAAACCCAAAGCATGCTGCAGCCCTGGAATTGTCCCTTAATTGATTAAAACACCAAAATTATAGTTATCCTTGTTAGTTAGTTTATTAATTAAATTGTTCTTAGAAGTAGTTATAAAAGCCATCTCATATTGATAATACGTTCCTTAACTTTAGATTTAATCGAATTGATATACATTGATCATAAGTCCCTTGGGTACGATAACTCGGTTCTAAAAGAGCCATTTATTACTTCTGCGACCACATACACTTGCGTGTGCATTTGGGAGCAACAGTAAGGGTTAGTAAATCGATACACGTAGATGAACCAAGTTGCGTAGTGAAATTCCCTATTTGGAGGGGCCAATCACTTAGGGATACCTAACTTATCGATCATGGATGCTCGATACTAGAAAGAATTACCATTGTTAGGATTACTGAGTTAAGAGCTTATGGGGAATACATATACCCTAGTTTCATTCTCGTATTGATATCTCAAATTGCATAATTCTTTCTATTTTGTTTACTTGTTTTATTTCATCTTAAGCTACTATAATTTTAATTTATTTCACTCCCCCCCTTTTCTTTAGAGATAATTTAACTAAACGTACAACTAACCTAAATTAGCCTAAGTCTAAACCACATTCCTCGTGGGATCGACCCTAACCTTTGTTAGGTTCTTTATTTGACAGCGACCGCTTATACTTCTTTAGGGAGGTGTAATTTGGGCGTATCACTCTCACCAAGTTTCTCAACTGTCAAATTTATGGCACATGCGTCTTGGTCATCCATCACTGTCTCATCTTAAATTAGCTTCTTCATTGTTGTCTTCTCATAACCTCTCTTTTAATGATAATTGCACCATTTTTCCTATTGCAAAACAGACAAGACTTCCATTTCCTTTAAGTTTAATATCGAGCCATAACCCGTTTGATTTATTGCATTGTGATATTTGGGGTCCGCACAGGGTATCCACACATTCGGGGGATCGTTTCTTTCTTACTATTGTGGATGATTTTACAAGATTCACTTGGGTATTTCTTATGGAAAAAAATCTGATACACAAAATCTAGTAAAATCTTTTATTGCCTTTGCGCGTACTCAATTTCATGCCTCAGTTAAACTTATAAGGGTAGATAATGGAGGAGAAATCTTATCTATGAGAAGTATCTTTCAGTCTCAAGGCATTAAATGCCAACGGACTTGCTTCTCTACTCCTCAAAAAAATGGAGTAGTTGAACGCAAGCATCATCATATTCTAGTTGTAGCAAGAGCTTTACGATTTCAATCTCACTTACCTCTCTGTTTTTGGGGAGAATGTGTGTTGACTGCTGTCTATCTCATCAATAGGCTTTCATCACCATTGTTATCTTCTAAATCACCTTTTGAGCTATTATATAATTATCCACCATATCTTGAACACTTAAAAGTTTTTGGCTGTCGATGTTATGCAACAGTTGTTAATCCTGCTCATAATTTTGATTCTCGTGCAAAACGTTGCATTTTTGTTGGGTATCCTACTGATCAAAAAGGTTACAAACTTTATGATTTGGAAACTAAAAACTTTTTTGTAAGCTGAGATGTCAAATTTTTGGAAACCACTTTCCCTTTCTAAACTTCATCAAATCAACATTCTATGTTTGATAATTTTTCTTTAGGATGCATGGATAATTGACAGTATGCACCTTCTTCTCCTAATACATCACCTCAACCAGCCCAATACCATGACGTACATAAGCCCACATCTTCTCAATTATTATCTCCAGCCGAACCCATTGAAGCATTAGAAGTTTCACAAGACCAACCCATAAATTTTGAAACCTCACCTTCAGTTGAACCTACTATTGAGCCAAATATTATAATACACCCTTCAATAGAATCAACGACACCTTCCACCCCAACAAATCCTTCTGAACTTCCCATAAGACAATCCCTTCGTCCTAAACAACCTCTGGCATGGCAAAAATACTACATACTGTCCTCAAAAGCCAATCAATCAAACCCAATGCCAAGTTCTCAACCAGGTACTCATTATCCTCTTTCCAATTTTCTTTCTTCCTCTCGTTTATCATCTGCACATTGTACCTTTTTAGCTAACATTACAGGTCATACCGAGCCTACCTCATTTGATCAAGCAATCCTTGATCCTCACTGGAAACAAGCCATGAATACAAAATTAGAAGCACTCCAACAGAATAATACATGGAGTTTGGTATCTCTTCATGCTGGACATAAACCTATTGGTTGCAAATGGGTTTACAAAATTAAGTACAAGTCAGATGGTACCATTGAAAGATATAAGGCTCGTCTTGTTGCTAAAGGGTACACTCAAGTAGAGGGGACTGATTATCAGGAAACATTTTCTCCTACAACCAAACTTACTACCCTTTGTTGTCTTCTTACTGTTGTTGCTGCACGCAATTGGTTTTCCTATCAGCTAGACGTCCAAAATGCATTTCTTCATGGTGACTTGAATGAAGAAGTATATATGGAACCTCCACCTGGACTTTGCCGACAGGGGGAGAAGACTGTATGTCGGCTACACAAATCCCTCTATGGTCTCAAACAAGCATCAAGAAATTGGTTTCTCACCTTTTCAGAAACCATTCGAAAAGCTGGCTATGAACAATCAAAAGATGACTATTCTCTTTTCACCAAAGCTCAAGGTACTTCATTTACTGCAATTTTAATTTATGTTGATGATATACTTCTTACAGGAAATGATCTTAAAGAAATCGAGCATCTCAAAAGGTTTCTTCTCAAAGATCTTGGAGATTTAAAATACTTTTTGGGTATTGAGTTTTCCAGATCACATAAAGGTATTTTCATGTCTCAAAGGAAATATACATTAGACATCTTACAAGACTCAGGACTTTTAAGGGCGCGCCCAGACAAATTTCCAATGGAACAAAATTTTAAACTTACTTCTACACATAGTGAATTATTGAATGATCCAACCAAGTATAGAAGATTAATTGGCAAACTGATTTATCTTACGGTTAAAAGACCTGACATAGTCTACTCTGTTCGTACACTAAGTCAATTCATGCACGAGCCTCGAAAACCTCATTGGGATGCTGCTGTACGAGTCCTTAAATATATTAAAGATACTCTAGGTCAAGGCTTATTATTTCATTCCACCAATGATCTAACATTGAAGGCCTTCTGTGATTCAGATTGGGGAGGATGCAGTGCCACAAGGAGATCAGTTACAGGATATTACATTTTTGTTGGAAATTCTCTTGTCTCATAGAAGTCCATGAAACAATCGAATGTTCCAAGGTCGTTAGCAGAAGCAAAATATCGGGCTATGGCTAACACATGCTTAAAGCTCACATGGTTACACTATATTGTACAAGATCTAAAAGTCCCACAATCAACTCCTACACAATTATACTGTGATAATCAATCTGCTTTGCATATTGTAGCGAATCCTGTCTTCCATGAACGTACAAAACATATTGAAATAGATTGTCACATAGTTCGAGAAAAGTTACAAGCCGGAATGGTTAGTCCATCATATGTACCTACACGATTTCAGTTGGCAGTTTTATTTACTAAGGCATTGGGATTGGATCAGTTTGTGACACTACGCAACAAGGTTGGACTTCATGATATTCACTCTCCAACTTGAGGGGGAGTGTAAAGAAATAATATATTGTCATATATTCGCTTTCCTATTTAGTGTAAATTAGATCCCACGTGATATGATTTACATATTTGGTGCCTTAAAACTATGCCTTAATTTATTTGTGACACATTTATATATGTATTGGTATTCTGTAAATGATAGATACAACTTCAGTCATTTTTCCTCTCATCTAGAATTTACTGCTCTTTCATAACTTTCTGGTTTCTCCATTTTCTAAGTTTTATCACCTAGATGTGCTATGAAGATACAATTGAGAAATGCATATAACTCCATAGAGTGGAGTTCCTTACAGAAAATGCTTGAAGAAACTGGGGATGATCCACATATACTTTGCAGATGATCGCCGCATGCTTTGTAAAAAAGATATGCAATCCATCAAAATGTGAATTTTTTTTTAAATACATGTTATGTGTTAGGAATGAATTAAGGGCAGAAATACTAAACACTTTGGGTTTGGTCGAAGGGACACTCCCATTTAAGTACTTAGGAGTGCCTTTATCTTCAAGAAAAACTCTGTATCTAAGTATAAGGATGATTGAGGTGGTGTGTAAATCCTTCTTGTGGAATGGATCAGCTTCTCTAGTCCAAACTATATGTTCATGCTAGTTGAATTCAAGATGATCTTGTGTGCCAGTTGTTTTATTTAAAATAAATATTTGTTTAAGGAGAGTCGCCACTTAATTTTTAAAGAAAAATCAAGAAAACTTAATTTCAAAAAGATTTAAAACAGAAAATTAATTTGAAATAACCAAAAGGGTTTGGGGGTTCAACGTACATTTCGAGAAGGTGTTAGGCACTCGAAATGTCTGCTAACTTACGGTTGACCGAAAACTTCAAAATATTTGACTAACTTGAATAAAACTAGGCATTTTTACAAATTTTCACACTTGAACCAATTTTAGGAAAAATACATTTTCTGTTTCAAAGAGGGGGTAAAGAAAAACTTATAAATATTTAGAAAATAACTTGAAGATTCAAACATTTACTCATTTTTGTTTTGAAATCACGATTTAAACAAGTAATGCAAAATAGTCATCCTTTTGGAATTTTGAGTTGAATAACCTTAAAATTGATCATCACATAAACAAATAATATTTAATTATAAACAATAAATAAGGGAAGTGGTAATTTTGGGCCCAAGTCTGGATCCTGTCCGCCTAGGCCAGTACTTGGGCCTAAAAGTTGATTTGGGCCTTTGGCCAACCTGCTTCTGTCCTAAGCTAATAATAAACGATCAAAATAAGTGGGCTTTTGGCCCAAAAAACTTTAAAAAGGAAAGGGGCTGCTGGACTTTGAGGCTTTTTGGGCCCAACTGCTGCCATTATACAGTGTATACAGACCACTGTATATTTCCTGTATATCGATGTATCTGCTGCTGTATATTACGTATGCAGCCCCTTTTCCAGCTTTTGAACATCTGGAATTAGCCTTTAGCATGTTTATCAGCTTCCCTTGACCTGTAATTAGCCTCCCTTTCTAGATTTTTGCCATCAACGGGGCTGACTTGATAGGAGTACATTGGGTTTATCAACTCGGAAATGCAAAGGGGAAAGATTTGAGTCCAAATTGGACTCCACCCGTGTGTCACATGCATCACAACAAGGCATATATAAGCATTGATGCAATAATATCGAATTCAACAGATACAAACAAATGAAAAGAAAACTAAAAGCCAAAGTTATAATGATCACATTTATGTTAAGCTGTTATCTCCAATTAACTTCTATTTTATCAACTACCTAAAATTGCTTAATGACAAACACATTAACTCTAAAACAACCAAATAACAAGGACCAAGGCTAAGGCATAAGTAGCAAACAAATCGAAATAATCAGATTATGACTCTATGCTTGAGATAAATAGGGGGCCCAATTGCCTATCGAAAACTAAACTAAAATCTTAATATAAAATCTACCAGGTTAAACATAGATGAACATAACTTAAACAATCAAAAAAATTTGGAGCAATCTTAACTTCAAAGCATACTGTAGACCTAAAGTTTTTAGGAAGAAAAGAATACCATAGATCTAGACAGATAAGAGCTGCAAATCTCAGGAAAACTAGAGACAAGAACATATAATAGGCTCAGGAAAGCAACTTAATCGAAGGGCCTTAAAGTAGGTAAAGGACTAACAAGTTAATCACAACAAAACTACATGAGAAAAAACAGAAGAGGAGGCTATTTAAGGAAGAAAAAGATAAGGGGGACAACATCACATACAACTTTAGCAGGTTAATGACATCCAGAAACTCCGCAACTATACCAAAATGTTTCAATCTGACTAAGAACCTGATCAAAATAACTTAAACATATAAAAAGTTAGACTTAACAGCCCACATCATGAGATAACTAGACTAGTAGATAGAAGCATATAATAACTAAGTTATTAGACACAAGAAAGGCCATGCCAAGAACACACTGATTGAGAAGAAAAGAAAACAATCGGATTCTTAGTCCAGATTTTGAAACCAAAGCAATCTTAACGTGAAGGCTAGCATTCCATTTTGTAAGGACGAAAATAAATCCTATGAGCTTATGCTAACACTATTGAGAATCTATAACAACAAATCAACATAATAAAGAAAACAAACTGAAAGAATTGATGAACAATATTGGGAAATTTTCTGGATCGTTTATTCATTGCTCAACTCTGTATATATACAAGTATTTTATACAAAAAGAAAAGAAAAATAAAATTATTTGTACACCTGTCCTATAATTATTAGCCAAAACTTTTAACAAACTAACCAACTAATATTCTCTCATGTGCTCTTCATGTGCTGTGGAAGTAAATAGAAGCTTCCCTATACATCTGTAAAAGATTTAATCAGACACCCCGTATTTCATCCATCAACAAATCATTTTGACGTTTTAGATGCATTCCACGTGGCTGTATGACCATGTTCCTAGAAGACTCCAAACTAAACCAGAAAGACTTGTTTGTTTCGTTTCTTCATCAGCTTTCACCATTGTTACTTCATCTTGTAAATCATCAGTGATGGGATGAGTAAAGAAAGCTGAAACATGGGGCTTCTTCTCAACATCCCCCCTCAAGTTGGAGGGGAGGGACGTCACTGCCAACTTGCATAAAATATTCCAGTGAGAAGCCCCTGAAAGAGGTTTAGTGAACGGATCGGCAAGGTGACTGTGTGAAGGGACAAAAGACAACGAGATCAGCCCGGAGAGATACTGCTGGCGAACAAAATGGCAATCAAGCTCCACGTGCTTGGTTCGCTCGTGAAAAATGGGGTTCCGAGCAATATGAAGTGCGGCTTGGCTATCGGAATGAATGGGAATCGGTAGGGATGGTGAGATCGACAAGTCCTCAAGGAGACGAACAAGCCAAGTTAATTCAGTCGTGACTTTGCGCATAGATCTGTACTCCGCTTCGGCGGAGGAAAGAGATATCGAAGGCTGCTTCTTGGACTTCCAAGAAATGGGAGAACCCCCAAGTGTGATGAAAAAATCACTCACAGATCTGCGTGTGTCGGAACATGCTGCCCAATCCGTATTACAAAATGCTAATAAGGATAGAGAAGGATCGGCATTGAGAAGAATATCTTGCCCTGGATCCAAATAGAGATACCCCAGTACTCGGAGAGCTGCCAAATAGTGAGAAAGGCAGGGTCTTTGCAGAAATTGACTGAGTTTGAGGACCGAAAATGCCAAGTCTGGACGCGTATGAGTCAGATAATTCAATCTTCCCACTAAACGCCTATAAATAGTAGGATCTGTCAAGAGCTCATCGCACTCAGAGGTTAACTTCTTAGAAGGATCAAGTGGAGAGGAAACTTGAGGAAGATGGTTGGAATCAAAGTCCTTGAGGAGATCCAAGGTAAATTTACATTGACTCACAATAAAGCCCTGTTGTTCCCGCAAAACTTCAATGCCTAGGAAATAATGAATATCACCCAACTGTTTTACCTTAAATTCCGAATGAAGAAAAGTGGCAATATGAGCTATTTCTAAAACATCATCCCTTGTAAGTAGAATATCATCTACATATACAGCTATATAGATATCAATGGACCTGTTCATTTGAAAAATAGGGAATAATCATTGAGTGAGGCAGTGTAACCTTTGTAGCAAAGGGCACCAGCAAGCCGATCATACCATTGTCGTGAAGCTTACTTGAGCCCATAGAGTGATTTCCTGAGAAGGAAGACATGATTAGGTGTAGGAGGGGTAAGACCGACAGGAAATCTCATAAAGACCTCTTTGAGAGAGAGCCATGTAGGAATGCATTATTGACATCCAATTGGGAAACTTTCCACCTTTTCTTTGCTACCACTGCTAACAAACATCTGATTGTGGTCATTTTCACCACCGGTGAAAATGTCTCATTAAAATCAACACCTTATTTCTGAATGTCCTCCCTTACCACTAGTCTAGCTTTAAGCCTCTCAATGGTTCCATTTGAGTTGTGTTTTACCTTGTAAACCCATTTGCAGAGTAAAGCTTTCTTTCCCATCGGTAATTTAATGACATCCCATGTGTGAATAAGCTTTCCAACCTGGATGTGATGCTGCTTCTGAATAACTGTTAGGTTCAGATATAGTAAACAAAGAGTGTAGAATGTGTTGATTAGATAGAGATAGAGCACTAAAAGGATGGGATGGAGGTGTGGTGGGAGAAGCGAAACATGAATTGGTGAGGTCAGTCAAATAGACACTCCCACAAATGAAATCATCCAAGTAACTAGGTTTCTTGGATGTTCTTGTTGATTTCCTAATAGGGATAGGATTGAAGGAGAAAGAGAGTCAATAGGAGGTGTAATGGTAGGAGAGATTTGGGATGATGGTGGAAGAGTAACTGATTTTGCCATTTCTTGATGTGAGGGAGGAATTTAAAGAAAAGAACGAGACTGAGATTCATCAACAGGTTCTGAATCAGAAATGGAAATAGTAGGAAAAATAGGAGAAGGAGATGAAAGTTGAGAAACAAAAGGAAAAATGTCCTCGTGAAAATGCACATCTCTTGAAGTGGTAACTTTCTTCGTGATTAGTTCCAAGACTTTGAAACCTTTTTGATTATGAGATACCCCAAAAGGACACATTGAACTGCTCTAGGATCAAATTTCCTTCTTCCATGACTTAAAGTGGAAATGTAGCATAGACAACCAAAGGGCCTTAAATGCTGATAGGAGGGCTTTCTGTTGAACAACATCTCATGAGAAGTTTTTCCTTTCAAAACTCTTGAAGGAAATAGATTGATCAAATGAGTGGCTGTAAGAATGCATTCTCCCCAGTAAACCATAGGTAGTTTGGATTGAAACATTAAAGCCTTGGCAATTTCCAATAAATGCCTCTGTTTCCTTTCCACCACTCCATTCTGTTGGGGTGTGGCTACACAACTTTTCTGATGTAAAATTCCATGTTCTCTCAAGAAACTTGCTTCTTGAGAACCTGATCCTAATTCCAAAGCATTGTCGGATCTTATACTCTACACCTTTTTATTGAACTGTCTCTCTACCATGTTCAAGAAACACTTTAAAACTGGGAAAGCATTACTTTTGGTGCTTAGCAAGAAAGTCCACGTTGCTCTGCTATAATCATCAACAATAGTTAAGAAGTATCTAAAACCATTGTATGTAGTTTGCTTATATGGACCCCAAGTATCAATATGAATTAAATCGAAAATGCCTTTGGACTTGATTACACCAATTGGGAAGGGAGTTCTGGTTTGCCTAGCTTGCGGACAAACAAGATATATGCAATCAAAATTAGGAGGAAACTTGACAAAACTTAAATGTTTCATTGCTGAAAAGGGCAAATGCCCAATTCTAAAGTGCCAAAGTGTTACATCAGAAGCAGCATTAGCATCAATAGGAAAAGGAACAAAATTTGAAACTAGCTGAACATTACTAATGACATTGGAATTTCTTCCTTTTTGAATAGAAACTACATTAGATTTTTGACTTGAAGGTTGCAATAAGTACAGACCCTCCTTAACTTCACAAAAAGCTTCTACCCTCTTCATTAAAAGGTCCTACAATAGACACCCCACAGAAGTGAATAAGACATTGCAGTTGACTTGGAAACATAGTCTATTTACTGAAAGTAAATTATATTTGAAAGTTGGCACATGAAGCACATTCTTAAGAGTAAGATTGGGAAGAATAGGAACATTCCATGTATGTGTAACAATCGACATGAAAGAATTAGGTAAGCTTATGTTCAAAGGCACAGGAAGAGAAGTCAGAAACAAGAAGGAATCAGAATCAAAACAAAAATGTTCTGATGCACCTGAATCAATGATCTAGGTACTAGTGTTAAAAACTGGGAAATTGGTTGCTGAGTATTTAAGGATGGTACCAGCTATTGCATTTGTATCTGGTCCTGAATAAGCTGGTTGGTTCATCTGCATTTGTCTAAACATTTCTTCTATTTCTGTTACCTGTCCCTTGTTAAAATGCTTAAAATTGCTAAAAATGTTTGGTTCAGAAGTTGGTTCATTGTTTTCATGCACTTCATCACCTGCAATTGTTACATTTCCTTTGATGATATTCTGATAATTTTTCCCTTTATTGAACACAAAATCTTCTGGAAACCCAATAAGTTTGTGGCAGTCCTCCTTGATGTGTCCTATCTTTGAACAATGTGTGCAACTCACATTGGGATTGTATTTACTCTTTTTACCTTGGTTCCTTGATTGTGTTCCTGAGAATCTGTTGAATTGATTTCTAGATTTCTGAATGTTGTTTCCACCCCTGAATGGTTGATTTCCTGTCTTGTAAGTGGGCCTTCCTTGATTAGTCACCATAAAAGAAGATGAGTCTGAGAAAACTAGTGCATGCATATAGCTTTCTCTCTGATTCTCATCCTGTAACAAGAGTGAGTAGGCATGATCCAAACTCAGCAGGGGATTCATCATCAAAATATTTCCCCTAGCCTGAGCATATGCGTCATTTAGTCCCATTAAAAATTTAATGAGCTTTTGATCTTCCTACGACTTAGTCAGCTTGTTTTTACCTTCACAAGTACTTACACAGTTGCATCATATGTTCAAATTCAGGGATTCTAGTTCATCCCACAGTCTTTTCAGTTTAGTGAAATAACCTGCTGTGTTACTATTATCTTGCACTAATCTTGAGAGCTCCTTTTGCAGGTGATATAATTTGGAACCATTTGATTTCCCAAATCGATGTTCCAAGCTCACCCTAAGCTCCTTTGCAGTTTTGGAGTTGATGACACTGTCACCTATTTCTTTTGAAAGAGAGTTCAACAACCAAGATGCGACCATGTCGTTGCAACAACTCCATTGCTCAAACTCCTGAGCAGTCAGATCTGGAGTTTTGCAAGATCCATTGATGAAGCCAAGCTTCTTCTTCGCAAGCAAGGCTATCAAGACTGATCTCCTCCATCCAGGAAAACCCTTTCCATCGAAGATAGAGTTTACCAAGGTCATTCCAGGAGAATCAAAAGCAGTGAGGTAGTAGGGATGATTAGTATTGACATTGTTGGTGTTCACAGAACTTTCAGTGGTGCAAATTGCACTGGTATTGGATTGTTCACCCATAGTTTTTTTACTTGAATTATAGATCTAGAAAGATGATTGAATTTGGATCGAGCTACAGCTCTGATACCATGAAAGAATTGATGAACAATATTGAGAAATTTTCTGGATCGTTTATTCATTGCTCAACTCTGTATATATACAAGTATTTTATACAAAAAGAAAAGAAAAATAAAATTATTTGTACACCTGTCCTATAATTATTAGCCAAAACTTTTAACAAACTAACCAACTAATATTCTCTCATGTGCTCTTCATGTGCTGTGGAAGTAAATAGAAGCTTCCCTATACATCTGTAAAAGATTTAATCAGACACCCCGTATTTCATCCATCAACAAATCATTTTGACGTTTTAGATGCATTCCACGTGGCTGTATGACCATGTTCCTAGAAGACTCCAAACTAAACCAGAAAGACTTGTCTGTTTCGTTTCTTCATCAGCTTTCACCATTGTTACTTCATCCTGTAAATCATCAGTGATGGGATGAGTAAAGAAAGCTGAAACAGGGGGCTTCTTCTCAACACAAACAAGGCTACAAATAAGCAATAAAGGAATAGGACCTATACATCTAACCCAATCAAAGTTTAAATCAAACAAGAAAGAAATTATTTCGAGCCAAAAACAATGCATAGATTTCGCTAGTTTTCCAAACGAGATTAAACTACATTGAAACCAAGAAACAAATTCAGAATATCCTTTGCCATTTTACATACAACAGGATACATCAAATCTTGATTCAAAACAGGCAGAAAAAAGGCGAAAAAATAAGGAGAATGTACCTCTTTTAGAGCAGCGAACTGGGATCCATTGAGCAAAAGAGAACAACGACTTTTCACACGGATTCAAACTCGAGTAGCAGACCAAGAGACTCGAACAACGAACTCTTCAGAACTTGAAATGAGAGAGCTATAAAATTGATTGTTCCTAAAACGTTGTAGACTATTCTTTTCGTATATTGAAATCAAAACATCCAAACTCTTATTGTCTATTACTCCCTCTGTATTAGTCTAAATGACAACCAACATTTTCCAACCAAAAATCTCCAACTCAAAAATTTTCAACCCCCACAATGAAGGCAGAGAGGGCTTTATATAGAAGAGGAAATTCAAGATCGATTATGGGGGAAATCGGATAATATTTTGGATAAGAATTGAATTTGAAATTCAAATTATCCTTAAGGATAAGGTTAGAGAGTTGGATTGTACGAATTCAAACGAATTCCTTTAAGAATTGAGATAGAACGTTTGATCTTGAGGCAAGGACGAAAGGGAAAGGAAATGCCTCCACCTGGCTGTACGAATGTACTGGTTTGTCGAGGCAAAGGGAAAACACGACATTGCGTACTGTGTCCTGTTGTACACGTCTGAGACTATGAACTCACCGTGTGATTTCTGTGAATTGAAATCGTGTATCACTCTGTGAATGAATCAATTGTTGTCATTGTAATTGAGATGTCGTGAGCTGCTATTACTTCGCTGTGTATTGTTGTTGCGTGTTTGATGTGCGCCATGAAGATGCTGCTTGCTGCTGTTTTTTTGTGTTGGAAGCTCTGTGAACTTCGTTTCTTTTCCATGTATTGACATTGGAAGTGGAATTGAACATTGGGTTTGTTGGGTAAGGCTGTGAGTTGGGGTTGAGAAAATTGGGCTGGGTCGGTATATTGAAAGGGAAAGTCGAATTGGGCTGCTGATGTTGAATGGAATGGGCTAGTGAATTGGCCCAAAGTTGGTCTTAAGCTTGGCTGAAATAAAAGGCTACAGGAAGAGCTAAAATGGTTAAATTTGCAATTGAGAAAAGAGCCAAAAGATTGGTATGAATTTGGTCTCAAATTGGAGTGTAATAGGCTAGGATTGCAATAACAATGGTTAGATTTTGAATTACGAATGGCCATATGAATTTCAATTATGGCCAATTGGAATTACGAATGTAACCAAATTGAGTTAACTTAGTGAAATTGGCTAGAATTTAATTAAGATGAATTAATATTAATTAATTAATGATTTTCTTAATTTTAACAACATAAAATAATTAACTTAATTATAAAATAATTAATTTAAAATTATAATCATATTTTGAACTAAACTAAATTAATAAAATATTTAAGTAGAAATGTAAAATCTTTTGAGATGATTTTCAAATATTTTATAAAATATACTAATTATATACAAAATTAGATAAAAATATATTTATTATTTAAAACATTATAAAAATGACTAGAAACACTTCAAAAATTGAAAAATATTTTGAATTTTTATAAAATCAATTATTTTAAATAGTTTGAAAATTAAGAAGCTCGAAAATTAATCCATATCGGGGAGATTCAAAATTGGGTGTCAACAACTGTCCCTCGTTTGACTTGGATTGATGCAAGAAATTCGAGGCAAATGAAATTGACGAATCCAATTTTGACCGACCATATCTTCAACTTTAATAAAGGGGGTTTTGGTACGGACTTTAGGAATTATGGCCGAACCCCGGAGTTGGGTTTCCTACATATCTTAGGCTATATAAGAATTTAGGCCACTTGTAGTTCAATACGCTTAATTTGACGTACGATTTCAAATGAGTTCAAAAGCTCTCTCGGTATCAAATTATGGAGAAACCAGAATGCTTGGGAATAAGATTTGAGAGAGATAACGGAATACAGCCGAGTTTTCAACATTGATCCCCGCCTACATATCCCTTAACTCAAGGAATCAGGCTGCTTGTAGTTCGACTCGATCGGTTGAAAAGGACATCTTGTGTGCAAGATAACCTTTGGTTCCAGAAGAGTGACAAATAAGTCGAGTATGAAAAAGAGGCTTGCATCTCTTATCCATGAATGTGGCGCGCTTCACACCCATAAGTAAGGACTTAGATGGACATAATTTCCAAAACTCTTAGAGCACTGTCACTCGGATTGGAAAGGTTGCCTCCGATAAAAGCCAAAATCTTCCGGATGAGAAACTAAAACCGACAAACTAAAAGAAAAACCCACATGCTTTCTGATAGGGGTGTGGTTTGATTGTGGTGGAAGTCGCTCCTCGGCTCATGTCCTAAGAGTTTGATACTCCTCTTCGGACTATGTCCCAATTCGCTGCTAAGAAAAAGTTCCACGTTGTACTGCATCCTTTTTTATGTCGTCCGCACCTGTGGTTTGTTTGAGAATTCATCCTCTCGGATTCTCTCGACAACGACTAAGATAAAACTCATTAGTATAAAATGTAATTCAAATGGAGAGATAGTGTCTTTTACCATGTCGACACTTAGTTGCTCTCTTTGAGATGAGTTGTTGCAATATGCTGATGATATTTGGTGATGATGTTCTCGCATTAGAGATGATGATGCCTCACTGGGCAATGAAGATGATGCTGCTTCGTTGGCAAGATGATGTTGCTTCGTTGACGTTGATTTTCTTGAAATGAGATAGAGATGGTGCCTCACTGGGCAATGAAGAATGGCTTCCTTGCAATGACACTGAAACGAGGCCTCACTGGGCAATGAAGATAATGCTGCTTCGTTGATGCTGATTTTCTTGAAATGAGATAGAGATGGTGCCTCACTGGGCAATGAATAATGGCTTCCTTGCAATGACACCGAAATGAGGCCTCACCGGGCAATGATGATGATGCTGCTTCGTTGGCAAGATGATGCTGCTCCATTGGTAGGATGATGTTGCTTCGTTGATGCTGATTTTCTTGAAATGAGATAGAGATGGTGCCACACTGGGCAATGATGAATGGCTTCTTCGCCATGACATTGAAACGAGGCCTCACTGGGCAATGAAGATGCTGCTGCTCTGGGTGATTGTCTCCTTTGAAAATGCGACATGAATGTCCCTCTAGGTGGTGGTATTATCTCATTTGATAATGCGGAATGAATATCTCTCTGTGTGGTGGTATTATCTCATTTGATAATACGGAATGAATGTCCCTCTTGGTAAAGGTGTTATCACATCTGATAACAAAGTATGAATGACCCTCTGGGTAAGGGTGTTATCACATCTGATAACCAAGTATGCATGACCTTCTTGGTGATGGTATTATCTCATTTGATGATACAATATAAATGACCCTCTAGGTAGTGGTATCATCTCATTTGACGATACAATATAAATGAACTCCTTCCAAATATTTCCAAATGCTAGAAAATGACAATGTTGTTTCTCCTCGAGGTTTTCATCTGCTCTGTCTTCAAAATCTGCATGTGTATTGTGGATCTTGCCTTGCTGGGGATCTGAGCGAAATAATGTTACTCACATCCCAAATTATTTCTTTGGTATCATAAGCACTGAAACTTTTCCTTCATCCACAGAAAAATGTTAGTTTTAAGTGAACTGATCTATGTTGATTTCTTCACTTGCTTGCTCCTTGTCTTGCTATCTCTGGTTGATTGCTCCGATATCCCGCTTCTTGATAGGTAAGACAAAAATATTTTATGCAACAAAAATATTTTAAAACATATAGAAAAACTATTTAAGAAAAGTAGGTTTTGAAAAGTAATTTGGGAAAAGGCTACTGCCAGGTGTCATGTCACGTCAAGCTTAAATGAACCGTCCTTAGTTCGATGCTTCAAGGTCTATCCAGTAACTTGTTTGAAAGATGTTGAAGATCCTTGTAGCTCTGACTCTTGAAATGTTGAAGATTTGTTGAAGTTGACTTCTGATCTTATGATAATGATGGGGATCATTTGAAGTTAATTTTGAACTCCTGATCATGCTGGAAATATCCGAAGTTGCTTTTAAACCTCTAAGATATCTGATGAAATTTTTGAGGTAATCCTCAAAAATTTATGTCCGGTTGCAATGTTTCTGTATCTTCAGTCTTGACTTGTTGGAGAAATCTTCTTATTGAGAACTTTTTAGTCCCTCTCAAAAATTCTGTCCCAGTTTCTATTGTAAAGAAAATAGAAATCTTACGGGAGATATGACCGAGCCATTGTGGCGCCTACGTATCCCGTTGAGGTGGGAATCAGGTCAAACGTATTTCCCCTCTTGAGGACTAACAGAAATAGGAAATTTTGATAAGGGAAACGACCGAGGCCGACATAGGCCGCCTACGTATCTCATTCTTGAGAATTCAGGTTAGACGTAGTTCATTACAAAAGATAAAAATTCTAACTATAACATAAGATGATTACAAGCAAATGATGCGATTATAAGCAAATGATGTGATTACTGAAATAAATAAATAAATAAATAAACTCTAAGTCTTCAAACAAGCAACTCTTGATAACATCTAAGTCGATTGACAACTTGTGAGAAACAATGTTTATACTTTACCGTGGCATGTCATCAAACAAATGTATTGATGTATTGTCTCAGCAAACTGATGAGTTCTCTTTTCTGAGCTTCTGTCAGGTAAACCCTGATTCTGGCTTCTTTGACATATTCATCCTTTTCCAGATTCGCAGTTTCTATCTCATATAGATTTGACTTTCCCTGATTCTCAAACTGTTTCAATTCTTTGGCAAGGTTTTCAGATATTATGATCTCCTCATGATACTCTTCAAACTCAATGTCATCTTACTCAATTTGTTCATTCAGCTTGTGACATGACATGATATCGACAGGTTTAAAAATTATTTTTACTGAAATAAATTTAAAATAAAAACAAAGACATTTAGATAGCAGAATTAAAGTAAAGGAAATAAATTTTCACAATAGAGGAGGCTTTCATTGGAAATAAGAAAGCATAAACTTTGGCCATGACTACGAGTCATTTTGCCCTTTTCAAACATCACGAGGGAATTCAAAACATAAAAACATCATAAAGGGTGGGTCTCGAGCCTCTTTCGGGCTACCACCGATTTTAAAAATAGCATAAAGTTCATCTTTTTTATCAAGATGAGCGAGGAATCAAGAGCGGAGTTGAAGTCCAATTAAGCACTTGCTCTATTGGCTTAGCGTCTCGTATGCCTGGTGTCTCGATCATCTCTTTAAGCATAACATCATCTTCTTCAAGAAGATCCCTGATTCCTTCTCCAAGACCGTCATAATTGGCATATTCCTTTACCAGAAAAGAATGATACAAATGAGGCAAAGAGTTTGGTGGAACATGATTAATCTCCTCCTTGTTTTGACTCCCTCTTGGCAATAAAGCAAAAGCTTGATGGGGTGCCATGATCGAAAATTTGGAGTTCTCACTTATGCTTAAAGAAGCTACAACTTTCTCAAGAGTGTCAGGGTTGATTGGAATTATAGCTTTACCTACACACCAATCTTCTTCGACCTCAATCATGTTGATGGTAAACTCCCCATGATTTGGTAGGAGATTATTGTTGACATTGGGAGTCACAGTTTGAAGAGTGACAATCCTTTGATCAATCAACTCCTGAATTTTATACTTCAAATTGATGCAATTCTCAGTGGTATGTCCAACACCTCTTGAATGGTAAGCACAATGATGATCTAGCCTGTAATGTCTAGAATTGATATTGACATTTTTCGGATCAATTGTTTGTATCAGTCCAGCTGCTTTCAATCTCTCAAAAAGCTGGGTTCGACTTTCAACCAAAGGAGTAAAGACGCGAGAAGGTTTTTTGGCAAGTTTTGGACGAGGAAGATTGTAATTATTTCCTGGAGGTGGAGGTACTTGTGGTAGTTTGGAGGATTTTGATAAGTAGGTGTTGGAGTTTAGAAATTCGGGTATTGTGTAGTTTGGTAGCTAGGAGGGGCATTTGTGTAATTTTGCAATGAAGCTTGGTAATTTGGTTGAACATTTGGATAATTCGGCAATGGAGCTTGGTAATTTGGTTGAACATTTGGGTAATTTGGCAATGGAGCTTGGTAATTTTTGTTGAACATTTGGATAATTTGGTAATGGAGCTTGGTAATTTGGTTGAACATTTGGGTAATTTGGCAATGGAGCTTGGTAATTTGGTTGGACATAGAAGACGGGATAAGGATTTTGCAGAGCTAAGGGGTAAGTTTCAGATAGTAAAAGCTTTTGAACATTCAATCCGGCATGTCTTTTTGATTTTGACCTCGATTCAAATGAGATAGAGGAAACATTTTCCCTTTTCCTCCTCAATGGTCTTGAGGATTCAGCTTGGGCAGTCATTCGAGTGATTTTTTCGATTTTGAGACCGTGTTCAATAGCCTCACCAATTTTGACTATCTCATTGAACTTCCCTCCTAAAATGAGCAACATCCTATTGTAGTACTCCGGCTCTTGAATGTGCACGAAGACTTCAATAATCTTTTTCTCGGTCATGGGAGGCCTAACCCTTGCAGCCTATCTTCTCCAACGATAGGCATTTTCTCGATAGCTTTCAGTAGATTTCTGTTTGATTCTCTCTAGAGAGTATCGATCACGAATGATTTCTACGTTGTAAGAAAATCTTTCAATGAAGTCTTTAGCCAAAGCGTTCCAACTTGGCTATTGCTTGATTTCTTGCATGGTAAACCATTCCAAATCTTCTCCTTTCAAACTTCGACTAAAGAGTCGCATTAACAAAGCATCATCTTTCCCAACTCCCACAAATTGATCACAAAAAGTGCTCAAATGAGCAAAAGGATTTTCAACTCCACTAAAAGTGTCAAATTTTGGTGCTTTAAAACCTTTCGGAAAGTCCAAATGTGGATGAATGCACAACTCTTCATAGTTTAATCCCCCAACCTCTAGAGTGTAATGAAACTCCTTCATTGCTTCCATGACTCTCTCCTTGATGCTTTGCTCAGTCTTTCCTTCTATGGCCTTCCACTCATTCTCCTTCTCCTCATAGTGATCGAGTTTGAAATGGGTGGTAAAAGGAGGGTATGATTCTGACGAGATTGGAATATGAAAAGCGCTTTTTAGAGGTATGGGTTGAGTAGTAGGTGGGCTTTGAACAATTTGGGTAGGAATTTGATGGCTGGGAGGAAAATTATAGAGATCGTTGGTATTTGAATTTTGAGGAGTACATAACTTTTGGTGTGAGGAGCTAGCATGATGTGAATTACAAATGGTCTGGACGATGATGGGAGGTTTTGGAATTGTAGCAGCGGATGGATTGTTTGTAAAATGTTTCGATACTGGATTCGAAGTAGGAAAATGAAGTGGAGGCCTTTCGTTATCTGGAGCAGGATTGTTGGCAATGATAGCCAGATTTGTCAAATCTCGGGTCTTATCCATTTCAGCCCTCATTTCAGCGATTTGTTGGAACAATTGTGCAATCAATTTGTTATGTTCAACAATGAAGATAGGGTCATTCACAGTAATTTTAGTCAGATCAATGTTTCCAGCATTTTCAATCACTTGTTCTTTGCCTTTTGACAAGTTTTGGTCAGAGAAGGAATCTTTGGGGTCTTTAGACCTTGTAAAGTATGGATGTTCTGCCATTTTCTCAACACAGATCAATTTTGAGTACCTGACAAAGAAAAATAACTTAAAAGACAAACGTGTTAGTCTGTGTAGATGATAAATAATACAAAATATCACACACATAGCTACCAACACAAAAGAGTTGCTTCAATTGAAGATAAACTAGCCCGCGGGTATAAGAAAAGACTAAATAGACAGGAATTTGTCTATTTGAATTTGAGATTAGTGAATCAGAAAGTTTGATTTGCGTCGAGCCGAGGTCATCTTGTATCGTTCAGCGTGGTAGTTCTGATTTTCGATTGATATGAAACTCTAATCTCCTTACAAGAGATGGAAAAGATAGATTTTCTCAAAAGATAAGACCGAGCCTTGAAACGTTTCCTATGTATCTCACGATGGATAAAATTGGCCATGAATAACTTGAATCTTTTCTGAATTAAGATGGTAAATTGACCTTTGCTTGAGATGAGAGAGCAAGGTTTAAGATTTGAAAGTAAAGTTCGGGTATTGTTGGGAAACTAAAGACTCAAGGAGTATTTGGGCGCACTTTTGATAGTGACTTGGTATTTGTGCTTAAGGGGTTCTAAAAAAGAAGAGTAGGTTAGAATATCTCCAAATAAAGCAACACATTCACACAAACAGTTATAGCATATAAACAGTTATTGTGCATTCTAAACAGATATGTGACCCTTTTGTGCCAAGGGTAGGCCTAACGATTTGAAGGATGTATAACGTCATTTGAAACATTCCATTGCCCCAAAACACAAATTTATACAAGTTTTATGAATAAACTGAATAGGGATATATAATAGGGAAAATGGATGCAAATAATTAGTCTCACGCAGGGGAACAATCCTAAACTAAGCCTCCGTGGAAGGTCCTTCATTCTTGAGCTTCTTGCAATCTCTGGATGTCCATGCCATTTGGATAGTGGCTCGTGAAGATCCTCTTTAGACTAGAATAAGCTATTAAAATAAACTCCCAACCCTGAAGGACAATGGTTTGTCAATGTCGTATACATCCTTTAAATTTAAACACATAAGCATGATCGTCCATTTAGGCTGGCGGCCCTTTGGACTCAAGGTGGTCTAACTAATGGGCCCAACACGCCTTGGGTATTGGGTCGTCTTAGGTCAATGCACTAAAAAGGAATTTGGTTTCGCTCTACACTAAGTGGACTAGAATTGGTTTTGAAACGAGACTTGGTTACTCGAGTCGGACAAACATCGAGGTGAATGCAATAAACGGCGTTGGATGACCACATGCCAACTATCCGTTTATCACTTCGAAAATTAAAGGGTTATTTTCTGAAGGGATAGCCGCGGATGACCACATAACCACCTATTTTTCTAATGCATTCTATTTACCGTGTGACGGAGTTCAATGCCATGAGATGCAACAATTATAATTTACAGAATTTAAACAAGTACAATTATACAATTTAGCCAAATAAATCAAATTTTAAAGTTAGAACCATTCAAAATCCCCAGCAAAGTCATCATTCTGTTTTATTTTTAAAAAATATTTGTTTAAGGAGAGTCGCTACTTAATTTTTAAGGAAAAATCAAGAAAACTTAATTTCAAAAAGATTTAAAACAGAAAATCAATTTGAAATAACCAAAAGGATTCGGGGGTTCAATGTACATTTCGAGAAGGTGTTGGGCACTCGAAATGTCCGCTAACTTGCGGTTGACCGACAACTTGAAAATATTTGGCTAACTTGAATAAACCTAGGCATTTTTACAAATTTTTACACTTGAACCAATTTTAGGAAAAAGACATTTTTTTGTTTCGAAGAGGGGGTAAAGAAAAACTTATAAATATTTAGAAAATAACTTGAAGATTCAAACATTTACTCATTTTTGTTTTGAAATCACGATTTAAACAAATAATGTAAAATAGTCATCCTTTGGGAATTTGAGTTGTATAACCTTAAAATTGATCATCACATAAACAAATAATATTTAATTATAAACAATAAATAAGGGAGGTGGTAATTTTGGGCCCAAGTCTGGATCCTGTCCGCCTGGGCCAGTACTTGGGCCTAAAAGCTGATTTGGGCCTTTGGCCCACCTGCTTCTGTCCTAAGCTAATAATAAACGATCAAAATAAGTGGGCTTTTGGCCCAATAGCACCTGTCCTAACACTAACAATAAATGTACAAAATAAATGGGCTTTTGGCCCAAACAACTTAGAAAGGGAAAGGGGCTGATGGACTTTGAGGCTTTTTGGGCCCAATTGCTGCCATTACACAGTGTATACAGACCACTGTATATTTCATGTATATCGATGTATCTGCTGCTGTATATTACGTATGCAGCCCCTTTTCCAGCTTTTGAACATCTGTAATCAGCCTTTAACATGTTCATCAGCTTCCCTTGACCTGTAATTAGCCTCCCTTTCTGGATTTTTGCCATCAACGGGGCTGACTCAATAGGAGTACATTGGGTTTGTCAACCCGGAAATGCAAAGGGGATGAGTCCAAATTGGACTCCACCCATGTGTCACATGCATCACAACAAGGCATATATAAGCATTCATCCAATAATATCGAATTCAACAGATACAAACAAATGAAAAGAAAACTAAAAGCCAAAGTTATAATGATCACATTTATGTTAAGTTGTTATCTCCAATTAACTTCTATTTTATCAACTACCTAAAATTGCTTAATGACAAACACATTAACTCTAAAACAACCAAATAACAAGGACCAAGGCTAAGGCATAAGTAGCAAACAAATCGAAATAATCAGATTATGATTCTATGCTTGAGATAAATAGGGGGCCCAATTGCCTATCGAAAACTAAACTAAAATCTTAATATAAAATCTACCAGGTTAAACATAGATGAACATAACTTAAACAATCACAAAAATTTGGAGCAATCTTAACTTCAAAGCATACTGTAGACCTAAAGTTATAAGGAAGAAAAGAATACCATAGATCTAGACAGATAAGAGCTGCAAATCTCAGGAAAACTAGAGACAAGAACATATAATAGGCTCATGAAAGCAACTTAATCGAGGGGCCTTAAAGTAGGTAAAGGACTAACAAGTTAATCACAACAAAACGACATGAGAAAAAACAGAAGAGGAGGCATCCTTCAGAATCCACAACTGTGGGTCCCGACTGAATTCATTTTTTTAAATTGAGGAGGAGGTAAAAACAATATACAAGTATAATAAACATGAAATATAAACAAATAATGAAGTAAAACAATAATATAAAAACGGCCTAAGGTTTGCCTAACGTTAATAATATATACAATAATGACTAAAAATATAATTCGAATTTCATTCAAATAACTTCCTTGGAAAGTAATTCCGGGTACCTGTAAAGACACTTAGTAAAAGTTTTAGTAATAAATAAATATAAATAAAATAATAACTTAAAAAATAAAAACCCGCCTTATTAACATGGGAGGCCTTGAAAATCGACGGTAATTTCTTCATCGGGCACTTTTAACATATAAAAAATATAAAAATAATTAAATTTTCGTCTTTTAAAATGGGAAGGCCTCTAAAACTGACGGAGATATTTTTTCATTGGCCAATTTTAACATATAAAGAAGCTAATGCCAAAAAATATTAATAACATAGCAAAAATAATAAAGAAACAGATCACCAATTGAATAACAAAACTGAGAAAAGGATTATAATAACTAATATCATATTTGCTGAGACAATCTCGAAATCAACAAAGTTTATCCACTAAGGGGCCGTTTGGTTACTGGATAAGGGCAAAGTTAA
Source organism: Solanum appendiculatum (assembly GCA_018342035.1). NCBI lineage: Eukaryota > Viridiplantae > Streptophyta > Magnoliopsida > Solanales > Solanaceae > Solanum > Solanum appendiculatum. The sequence goes on from JAGDQO010001145.1 coordinate 100,722, forward strand.
TACAAGAATAACTTGGTTATTCATGTATTAATTTTTATACCATGTTTGGTTTGTAAATAGAATAAAAGTTATCCTTGTGTTAGTTTTATACAATGTTTGGTTATATTTTTGTAATTCTACATAACTAATACTCACATAAATATCGAAAACCGAAAAACCGAATCGAACCAAATTAATTCGGTTTTTCGGTTCGATTTCGGTATTTTTTTTTTGGAATTTCGGTTTTTTGGTTCGGTATTCGGTGTCAGGGTAAGAAAAAATTGGTGCACCGAAAAACCGAAATTTTATTAACTAAATTTAAAATAATATTTTAATTTTATTAATTATATACTTGGTAACTTGTGTTTGTGAGTTGTGACTCCTATTGTTTTTTATTTGAATGAAGTTGAATATTAAGGCATTTTTAACTTTGTATTGTTTTAACTTTTAAATTTCAAGTGTTGAATTCTTAGTTTAAATTGTTGGCTGCTATTACAAAGAGTGTTTGTTGAAACAAAAAATCGGAAAGAGAAAAAAAAACTTCTTTAATTCTTTGTTGGAAACTTTAACTATTAAATATGTTAATTGATTATTTCGAGTTTTCAACTTTTATCTTTAGTTAAACGTTTTGATAATTTAATTTTCATTTTATTTTTTATTTGCTTGCACCGAAAAATCATTTTAAAAACACCGAATTAAACCGAACCGAAGTTTAAAAAACCGAACCGAACCAAAATATTTTGGTTTGGTATTTGGTGCACATTTTTCAAAACCGAACACCGAAACACCGAACCGAAATTTAAGAAAACCGAACCGAAGAACCGAATGCCCACCCCTAGTTGATAGGTTTTTAAATATTGTATAAAAGTTATTTATGTATTAATTTTATACGGTGTTTGGTTGCATTTTTTGTAATCTTACATAATTAATACCTACATAACTTATGAGGGAATCTATATATAAGTTATGCAGGATAGAAGGTGGAATAAGTTATGTGGGTATTGGTTATACATGTATTAAAATGTTAAATTACACATTTATCCCTATTAATTTATTTTTAAATCTTTTTTTATTGAAAACTTTACATAACTATTCTATTTTCCTAACTATTTTTGTTTCTTATTTCTTTTTGTATACGAACAACTTTTTATTTGTTTTCATTTTGAAATCAAAATATAAATATTTTATTAATATTATGAATCGGAATGTATAATTTTGACAACACTTATGCTAATGATATATTAGCACTATATATTACTAAATATATTCCACATATTTAATTATCATGTATTATTATTTTTTATTTAGAATGTGAATTTATAATAATTCATATAGTTGGTATACTAAAAATGTACTTACAATACATGCAACATATTGATAGAAATTTACATTATATAAAATAGGATAGTATTATGTACTTAATATTAATAATATTTTATTTTTATAAGCTTTAAACATTAAAAAATAGAGGAAAAAAACAGAATTCCTACTTAAGTATAGAGAGAATTCCTTTCTTTATTTTTTTAGAGAGAATTTATACTATTTGCTTGCTTATTTATTTGTAAATAATATATATTAATTTATATTAAATTCAATATTCAATAGTTAATAATTTATGTAATGTAATCTCTACATAACTAAATAATACCCACAAAATTAATACATGCATAACTAAACCCTGCATAACTAAACCCTGCATAACTAAACCCTGCATAACTCTAACCAGTAACCAAACGGCCCCTAAGTATATAACAAATAAATAGTAATAAAAAGTAAGTGATAAAAAATGATGATATTAAAACATGACAGTAAGTGATCACAATAAAGAGTTACATGGCCAAAACAACTTGAAAACTTTACATAACATTCGCTAATGACTACGATAACTAATCTACCGAAAAATTCAACCTAATCATTGATAAAGAAATAAAAAAAAGAAACTAAATATTTATGCCAAACACAAGTAAAATATAACGAAAACAAGAGATAAAATGAGCAACAGTAGAGATAATTATCAAAAGTAAACAAATAATTTAAGTTAGGCAAAGACTAAAATCAACCAAAAATAAGAAGTATACCTAAGCAACAAAAAATACAGAAAACTAAAATATGTACAAACCCAAAACGAGGTTGCTGGAGAAGAAAGAAGGGTGGTAGTGAGATGGATCCGGTTCGTTTCTGCCAAAGGTGGAGCAGTAGGGTCGTTTTGCTGTTGTTAAATGGTCGTTTCAGGTTGATTTTTTGGAGGTTTTGGGTTAGTTTGGAGAAACAGAGGTCTGGTTTCTTGTTTTCCGGTGGGTTTCGGTTGTTTTCCGATGGGGGTTTTTGCTTGTTGAGTTGGGTCTGAAGGTTGTTTAGGAAAAATGGAGAGGGTCTGGTGGTTTGTTGCCAGAAAAAATGGGGTTTAACTGGTTGTTGTTCGATTTCGCCAGAAAAAGGAGGTGGAGGAACGGTCGGAGTTTATGGCTACTTCAAGATCTGGTTGATTTTGTGGTTTGGAGGTGTGGTTTTGAGTTGGTCGGAGATGGGTTTGGGCGGCTGTTTGGAGGTGTTTCCGATGTGGGTCTTGGGTTTGCTGGAGGTTGAAGATGAAAGAAAAATTTGCAATTTGATTGGGGTTTTTTGGTGGTGGACTGCCGGATTCCGGCAAAACTCCGGTAAGCTTGTCACCGGGAAATTATGAACACTAAAAGAATTCATTAAACACTAAAAATTTGAAAATTATTCCTAAAATCTTATCCACCACCCCCTAACTTAATGACCAAGCTATTGCTTAAACAGAAAATTGAAAACCACCTATAGTACAATACCATTATCTTAAAACTGTGGGCCAAAACCACTAACCAATAAAATATCTGTGTATGAAATCTTATCCATATTTGGATGTATTTTTAGACATTGCAAAAATATCAAAATGAATATTAACAAATGTAACGAATAAAATGAATATTAAAAATGTAATGAATGTAACCAACGGCATATAAAAAATGTAATTTAACAAAAATAATGATTTAATCAAACTGAGCAAATATTTGAACATATTCAAATCGGTTGTGACCAAAAAAATAAATAATGTAAACAAGATTAACCGATAAAAATCTTAATATTTTGAGAAATAAGGATAATTATCAACAAATTGCATTAAAATTGTAAAACATGTATTTTGAACTATTTAACAAATAAAATATTTAAAAATATTAACGTTGGAAAATATCAGACCAAAATTTGGTGTCAACACGTACTGTGTACTGTTGTACACGTCTGAGGCCGTGAACTCACTATGTGATTTTCGTGAATTGAATCGTGTATCACTCTGTGAATGAATCGATTGTTGCCGTTGTAATTGAGACACCGTGAGCTGCTGTTACTTCGCTGTATATTGTTGCTGTGTGTTTGATGTGCGCCGTGAAGACGCCGCTTGCTGCTGTTGTAGTGTATTGGAAGCTCTGTGAACTTCGCTTCTTTTCGGTGTATTGACATTGGAAGCGGAATTGAACGTTGGGTCTGTTGGGTAAGGCTAAGAGTTGGGGTTGAGAAAATTGGGCTGGGTCAGGTATATTGAAAGGGAAAGTCGAATTGGGCTGCTGATGTTGAATGGAATGGGCTGGTGGTGAATTGGCCCAAAGTTGGTCTTAAGCTTGGCTGAAATAAAAGGCTATAGGAGGAGCTAAAATGGTTAAATTTGCAATTGAGAAAAGGGCCAAAAGATTGGTATGAATTTGGTCTTAAATTGGAGTGTAATAGGCTAGGATTGCAATAAAAATGGTTAAATTTTGAATTAGGAATGGCCATATGAATTTCGATTATGGCCAATTGGAATTACGAATGTAGCCAAATTGATTTAACTTAGTAAATTTGGCTAGAATTTAAATAAGATGAATTAATATTAATTAATTAATGAGTTTCTTAATTTTAACAACATAAAATAATTAACTTAATTATAAAATAATTTATTTAAAATTATAATCATAATTTGAACTAAACTAAATTAATAAAATATTTAAGTAAAAATGTAAAATCTTTTGAGATGATTTTCAAATATTTTATAAAATATACTAATTATATACAAAATTAGATAAAAATATATTTATTATTTTAAACATTATAAAAATGACTAGAAACACTTCAAAAATTGAAAAATATTTTGAATTTTTATAAAATCAATTATTTTAAATCGTTTGAAAATTAAGAAGCTCGAAAATTAATCCATATCGAGGAGGTCCAAAATTGGGTGTCAACAACAGTTACAGATTTAAGATCAAGCTCACACGTCTTTGAATTTATTATATTTACTTCTGAAAGAAGAATCATAAGATTCATAGAGATTGTAGCATGACTATACTGAACCAAAATACTAGGATTGTTGCAATATTTTCTAGTCTTGATTCTTGAAGCAAATTTTATCCCAACTATTCATCAATAACAAATTCAATTCAGATTGAATGGACTACACTTAGACAAAAAGTAAACATAAAAACAGTTGAAATGAGAAAAGTAGTAAAGAGGAGACAATAGGGGAAACAGGCCTCAGAAGATAGAGGTGAAGGACACATCAAAAATACTACGGTAAGTAGGAATTAAGCTGATGTTATTTTGAAAACTACTCCAGGCAACCACCACAGATATATATATGTTAGTTTGATGTCATTTGATTATAGCCTTATGTTCTAGCTTGTGAGTGATGTCGAAGTCTATATGAACGAAAGCTCGCTCAACTTCAACAAGTTGCTCCAGCTTTTCCTGCAGTGTTTCACCAATATTATGTGCCTGGTTCAGAAACATATCCTCAGGGAGAACTATATCAACCTCCACAAAATATTGTGTCCCAAAAGTATATGCTCTAACTGTGTCGATATGTTTTATCCTTTCGTGGTGATTCCATACTAGATATGTTAACTTTGCAAGAAAATCTGGTGGAGCTGTTCTTCCAATAAGTGCCCACACATTTTCCAGCACCGTCCTTGCCCACGTGCTCATTGTGTAAAGTGCTATCTGAAAACACACAACAAATATGAAAGCATCTCAGTACAACAACAGACGATGTATACAAATTAAAGAGCTATAGATGTTGTTATTCTGAACTCACAATGATAGCTCCAGTAGGATCAATCCACCAGTAGAATTTGATGGCTAAGACTGCTGTCACTAATCCAATTGAGTTGGTAATTACATCAAAGAAATGGTCTTGAGCATAGGCCCTTACAATTTCATTTTTGAATCTTTGGCAGTAGACCATAAGCAGAAACTTTATCACAGTGACAGAAACCATAATTCCAATCATCCATTTTTCTTTCTCAGGGTCCCTATCAGGATGAGACTGATTTTGAAGCATAGAATCAGAAAACAAATCGATGTTAATTGTAAGACACATAACAATCCACTACTGATATTGCCGTAAATCAAAACTCAGTCCTATAATACGAAATGTGTTATCACGACACAGATGATTAGAACCAAGTTACATACCTTAGTTATGAGCTGTCTACCAGATTCAAACAATATTTGTAGTCCTAGTGTCGCCATTATGGATGCAAACACAACTAGACCCTGAAAATAGTGCAGCAGATGAGTTCAAATATCCCATCATGCTAGACACATCCTGTATGATTCATGTTAATGTATATAATGATGCATCAAGCAGAATATATATATATATATATTCAGGAAATGAAAAGCAGAAGGAATGCATTTATTAAATTGTTACGGAAAAATGGACGTTAGGCCTAACTCAACCCTAAAAGCTAATCATGAGGTGCCGGTTGCTCAAGACAATATAACAGACAACAGATAATTCCCTAAACCAATGCAGGACAATCCAACATATATCTCATAATGTTGCAGTGTTGTTAACAAGCTTACCACTGGCTGCATTCTCTTCTTTCCAATTGGATAGCGGTACTGGTTCGGGGATTTCATAGCATTAGAAGTGAACCACAGAATAAATCCAGATAAGAGATCTAATAGAGAGTCCAAGGTTGACGATATAACAGCCAGCGATCTGCTGTCAATAGACGCGTAGACTTTAGCAATGAAAAGAACCATATTTGCTATGTTTGACGCATGAATCGCTATCCTTTCACCCTTAGCTAGTTGCTTCAATTCATCCTGGCAAACATTATTGGTAGATAGGAAAAATAGTGATGATTAATTTGATGAGTATCTGTTATTTCTGGCAAATGTGCAAGCTAAGAGACTAACCTCAGTAAGATTTCCAGGTAAATAACCACATTCATTAATTGTGTCCATCTCATTGAATCCTTCAAGCAGCCTTTCTTGCTTTTTGTAGTATTCAACAACTTTTCTCTGATTCCCTTTACATGATAAAGAGATCCCATGAAGTAGTCATCCAAGAATTTTTTTTTTAAAAAAAAGAAGTGAAAATCACAATGGGAACTTTGATTATCAAAAACACTGAGTTTGGTTAACTGAAATCAGCTACTTTAAATATCATTCTTAATAATAGCTTATAACACATGTACTCTTGAATTAGGTCCATTCGAAATAAGAGTACCATACTAGTAGTCGTAGTATTACTTTGGAGTTCCTTGTTCTTCAATTTCTTTTACTATTTGTTGTTCCTTGTACTTCAATATAGTATTACTCCTATTATGTTCTAGTTATTGTTCCTTTTTTGTTTTCCAAAGTCCTTTGTGATGCTATCTATAGTATTTTGTCGTTGCTTTTCTTTTCCTAAACTCCTTTGATATACTTGTCCTTGAGCCGAGGGTCTATCAGAAACAAACTCTCTATCTCCCAAGGTAGGAGAAAAGTCTAGGTACATACTATCCTCCCTAGACCTCACTTGTGACTTATGGTATTTCATTGAGTATGTTGGTGTCGTTGAAAGATAAGTTTCAGACCTATTAGCCTCAACAAGCAGAGGATCTAGTCATGGAACATTTCAAGTAAGAGCAAATTTGAGTCCAATAGAGATGGATTTTGTTGCTTGCTTTGCAGATCACACTTCACAAATAAATCCTCAACCTCCTTGTTTAATTTCGACTTATTCTTAACTATTAACAGAGTAAATATGAAAGGAACTCAAAATCTAGAGCTGCAAATAAAAAAATCTCTAACAAAATAGAACACATTAGCTTTTCTATGCAAAAGGGAAACAAGTTTTAACAAATCTGAGATCAAATTTTTGCAATTCTAAGCTGTTCTTTGCCAAGAAACTCTCTTTTCAGTAACTCAATAAAAGTAACTCTGTGTTTGTACATAATTGAACAAAGTAAAGGATTTGAATACAGCCATTTAATTTATCCCTTCATGTAAATAAATAATTTACTAGGCACCATTTGGCCATTTCCCCTCTTATGCCAATTAAAATATGGTATAGTTAGGGAAAAAAGGGGAAAAAGCTCAAATATGCCATCGACTTTTGAGAAAAAAACCATTTACGCCATCTGCTAAAAGTTTGGTTCATCTACCATTTCCGTTTGAGAAAGACTCATCTATACCATTATTTATGTTAAGTTATTTCCGTTGTGTTACATAGTTAACATCTGCTGAGCACATAAGGAAATATTTGAGAAATGCCACTATCAATAAATTAATGTAATTGTCAACACAAAGAGCAGGTAAAACATTATAATAACAACTAGAATACTCAACAGCCATTTTACGTGAGATGATTGAGTACAAAAGTCAATATTTTGAATAATTAATCATTCAAAATATTTTAATTTTTTTTTTTTTGTAGTTTCTCCTAATGATATGTCACAACATATTTGACGAATTTGTAAGAGTACTTTTGATATATATCAAAGTGTGCAATTTTTAAATTCCGTATTCAATCAACCAAAGAGGCGGATAGATGGAGTAACGTAACAAATATATTGATCAAAATGCATGTAGTATTTGGAAAGGGAAGTGAGGAGGTATTACTGAAAGCGCGAAGTAGACGAATGAAACTGAAAGATTGATGATCATAAGAGCGATGTTGAGGAAGATGGAAGTCACTTGTGTTGAGTTTCCATGTCGACCCCAACGACATGGAGTGATCAACAACGGATTGAGCAGCGGGAGACAACAACTCTGTCCTAAAACTATCACCACCACCACTACCACCATTACTACGACTGATGATTGACATGTTTAATTTAGATGAGAGTTGCTATAGTTATGGTTTATATTTATTACAAACAAATAGAACACTTAGTTGTTTATTAGGAACACGCACGGCATGAATATGGGCGTAATGGGAATACAAATGATTCCGTACCACTCACCCACCGTCCCTCCAATTATAATTAAAGACCAAAACTAAAACACACTTCCTACAGGCCTACAACATGCACTCCTCCCCCCACCTCCCTCTACTTAAGTCTTCGCCATCTGAACTACTAAATTCATTGGAACACAACATTTTAACCTTGAACTCATCGGATTACAACATTTTAACCAATTATTTTTGACTTGGCATCCTATGTGACTTACACTGTTGGGATATACTATTAACTATGTGGTTAAATTATAGTATTTTATTTAAGGAAAAATTACTTGGAGAAATAATTTTTAATAAATAATTACTGATTTTAGCGATAATTTTTATTTATTAACATTTATAGCAATACATAGCAATACTATGAAAAATTTGTACTATGTATTAAAAGGGAATTACATATGTAGCATAGATGTATTATAAGATGTTTTAAAACATATCATGCTTGTTTGGTAAGAACATTGACACAATGTATTATAAGTGTATTAAAATGTGTGATAAATGTATTGTCCATCAATAAAACTTGTATTATATGTGTTTTATAAATTGTTCCCTGTAATATATATTAAAACTGTATTATAAATGTATTATATAGAAGTGTCAAAGTGAAAAAAAATGCTATTGCTATAAATGGAAAATAGTTTCTTAATATAACATATTTATGTAAGTTTCCCTTTATTTAATCCCTTGTAAAGACTATTTATGTAGTTTTATTTATTATAATAAAATCTTTATATGAATAAATCATTATGTTTATATGTGTGTCCTTTGCTTATATAGTAGACGATTTTGTGTTGTAGTTATTTAACTCATACGTGGAAGATTAAAATTGTCGATTCTTATAAGTTATAAATTATTGTTCACAATCAAAGGTAAGACAAACATCTTGATGATTGTAGCACAAGATTAAAAATGATTCGATCTTAATTATGGAAATGGTAAAATTCCAACTTGTTATGCTAGTACATTTTGTATGTATTGAACCGTCACGACCTAAAATCCCATTAGTCGTGAGGGCACCTTTACCCAATAGGCGAATACCGTTCCTTTATTACCAACTAACTATTCAACTAATGCAGAAATAATATTGAATTAAGCAACTCATTCGTATAAGTGCGGAATAAATAAATTAAAATCAAACTACCCCAAGGACCTGGTGACACCAGTACAAGAGCATCTACGAATACGAAACAAGTCTGAAAGCTAAAGCAACTGTCTAGAAGGGAATAAGACAGAAAATAAAGGAGTCTCTAGAATCCAGTACTACTGAAGAGGAAGCAGCTCACCCTGAATTACAACAATCACCAATCTTAATCGCAACAACAAATCATTTATCGCCAATACCTGGCTCAGCACCTGCACGCAAAAAGGGTGCAGCAAATATAGAGTCAGTATATGGAAAACAAGTGTACTCAACAAGCTTTGATTACTAACCCTTCTTAGAACATAATTACATCATAAAATAAATCACCTCAACACGACAATTAAAACATATACTTTTCCAAAACTGTCAATTACACCACTTATCACACTATATCTCAAATGTATCAAGTTAAACCATTTTCACAATCATCTCAACAACTCAATACCAAATCAATATGAAATGCGATGCAGATGAAATGCAATGCAATACAATGCACTGGCCAAAAATCGTTATACACTCGCTTCCTCTGTCAGATAGTCGGGACCCAGGGGGACTCATAAGGTCTATATACCTACCGGAATCATTTTCTATCAACATAATAACACTCGCCGAAACCATTTTCCATTGGCATAATACCATTCATCGGAACCATTTTTCATCGGCTTTGCATGATGTCACTTGCCAGAACAATTTCCCATCGTATAATTAGGATATAAATCTCATAAATAACTCAATGGACAATATCAACCAATAATTATCATGCAACAATAAGAGTGGTATAAATATGTATAAACAAATGTATAATATGAGTTCATCAATCGACCATATAACTAAGGATCATCAATCATAATCAAGTTTACATAATTCACAAGTCTTATCAACAATTCAATCATATCATCACTTATGGGATACAATCAACCAATGATCAATTTCATGTAAATTTCCCCATATTATGACATTGTTACCGGCATAAATACTCGTTATCTCATTTATATGGAGCCCCTTATTACCCATTACCCTTATATTTATTTAGTACATTAAAACTAACACTTTAAGAGGTCGTTTGGTGTCATGGACCTTTAATTCGTTGTTTGGTTGCAAAGGCTGGGATAACTTATCCCAGGATTAACAATTAGTCTTGCGATAAGTTATCCCTCACTGGGGTAGAATAGTAATCCCATGATAACTTATCCTGAGATAAAGTATGTAAAATAACAAAAATACCCTCCTTAAACTCTCTTTTATACACCAATTTTATATTTATGTTTATCAACATAATTTTTAACAACATTTATAATAACATTCACAATCTTAATTATTCGTTGTTTTTATGATAATATATTTTTCTATTAAAAATTAAATTTTATAAATACAATTTTTATTTATGATTATATTATAAGTTGAATTTATTTGCCTAATTCTTATGTTTATTTATATTTTAATTTCTCTTAAAATGTTCACTCCACTACTAAATTACATAATTTTAATTAATTAGTTTATTACTCACTTAAAAATTATATTTTATATATCAATTAAAATGTAGATAACTTTAATAATAAAAGTTCTTTTACTTTAATAAACTTAAAATGGAAGTTTTATTTTTAAGCTAAATAAGATGAAAATTTTATTTTAAAACTAAATAAGATGAAAGTTTTATTTTTAAGCTAAAAGAGATGGAAATTTTATTTTTAAGTTAAATAAGATGAAGGTTTTATTTTTAAGTTAAATAAGATGAAAGTTTAATTTTAAAAACACACGGCACAATCATGGAAATGCACACACAAAAACAATTAAGCTAAATAAGATGAAAATTTATTTTTAAGAATGAATAATTAAAGCTTGCAAAGAAAATGTAAAAAAATAATTAAATAAAATGGAGGCTATTTTTGTAAACAAACAACTTATTCTTAAAAATTATGCAATGAATATAAGTTTAAATATGACAAACCAAACAAGCAATAAAAACTAATCCTAGCATAACTAATCCCAGCATAACTTGCATAACTTATCTCAGTATAACTTATCCTAGCATAACTAATCCCAGCATAACTTGTATTCAAACCAAACGGCCCCTAAAAATGTAAGGAATCTCTACTTGCCTCAAACCGAAGCCCAAGTGTCAAATTACGAACTTGCCTTTCCGCAACGCTTTCAAATGGTTAAAATCTGTTCAAATATGTAATCTTCGTAAGAAAATGAATCTAATGACACCCATATTGTTATATTTAGTTTTAACTCAAAAATTGGGTCAAAAAGTCATCCCTCCTCCCAAATTCGAATATGAAAAATTTTTCAGATTACATTCACCCATAATAAAATAAACTCCTATGCAAAGTTTTAGCTAAAATGGATCCTTATTCGACCCCCAAATCAAGATTTTTGTTCTAAGAACCCTAAGGCTATATTTTCTTAATTCAGTATAAATTCTACACGTTTCTACCCTAGAAATCTGTTCATAATCACATAAAAAGTTAATGGAAAGGATGAGAATCATTACCTTAACATTTTGGGATGAAAATCCCAATTTTCTCCTCCTTTTTCTCCCTTTCTTTTCTTTTTTCCTCTGCGTTTTTCTCCTTTCTGTGTTTTTTTGTTTCCTCTCTTTTCTGTTGTCAGCATTGCTGACTTTCAATTTGGGGCTTTTTCCCTTTCTTTTCTTTCCTTTTCCTTTTCTATTTTGGTCATTTGCCCATTTAAATATTTTTTATTTTCTTTTTTCCCACTATTTAATAAAACTAACATAGTTCCTAATTTAATTTGGGAATTGTGTTACTCATTTTCGCAAGTCATAAATTATTTATAAAAGCTAAGGAAAAGGTTAAATAGGAAAATATATAAAATTCACAAAACGATTAGAAGGGTCGTTACATCATCCACCACTAAAACACACGTTCATCCTCGAACATAAAGAGAAAGAAAGTACCTTGACTGCCAAAAAGCTTAGGATATCTGCTTTGCATGTAGGACTCCACCTCCCAAGTGGCTTACTCCACTAGACGATGTCTCCACAGCACCTTCACATATTCAATATCCTTGGATCTCAGCTTCCTGACCTGCCTATCCAAAATAACCATAGGCTCTTCCTCAAATGTCAAATTTGATCCAACTACACCGAGTCTCATTTATCACATTAGAACAAACACCGTGATATTTTTTTAACATCAAAACGTGAAAAATCGAATGAACACTTGACAAGTCTGGTGGCATACACAACTCATAAGCAACCTTCCCAATACGCTGTAGTACCTCAAATGGACCAATGAATTTAGGGGTAAGCTTGATGATGTACCGCAGATTTACGGTACCTTTAATGCTTTAAACTTTGAGTTTTGTGTGTGTCTTAAGCATTTGTTAGTAGATTTGATGGTATTTTGTATGTGTTTTGCACGAAAATTTTAGATATTTTGAGCTCCAGCACTTGAACCATGAGAAGACAGGACGGTTCTTGTAAAGTTCTACGAATCGTAGAACATACTCATAGAGAAGTCCAAAAGTTAAATAGTGAAGCTGCTATTTGACAGAAGGTTTCTATGGACCGTAAGAATTCCTACGATTCGTAGGACCAAACCGTATAATCGACTATCAAATCGAATTTTCCTAGATTTCCTTTTTTTATTTTATTTAGGATTTTGATATCTATAAATATTAGTTGTTATTTTCGTTTTAGAGAGTTAGATAATTTGATATTTTGTGTTTTTGGCTGTGAGAATTAAGTTGTGAACACTTTGTCCATTTAATTCATGAAGTATTGCTTTTGAATACAGTTTTTGTTCATCAATTCAAGATTTCAGATTTTATCTACTCTAATTGTAAGTCTTATTATGAATTGTGATCACCCAAGCATGAGTAGCTAAATCCACAATTAGGGTTGTGGAAACCATGAGTAATTAAAAACGTAGACCTAATAATTAAGTAATCCTTGAATAGTGTTTATGCATGTATTGTTGATATCTTTGTTTTGATTACTTTTTGACGGTGGCCAACGTTAGAACCCTCTTTATTCCTACTTGCCCGACCAAGGAAGTAACGAATGAGAAAAGAGATTAAACAACCGAGATTTGGCGTGATAATCTGCCATCTAATAGCCTAAACCTAGAGTGTGAGGGCTAATATGGGGTTAATGGTAAGGGTTAGTAAAGCATACACCCATAGACCGACCAAGTTGCGTGGTGAAATTCCCTATTTAGATGACCAATCACTTAGGAGATACCTAACTTACCGACTTTGCATGTTAAACACTAGATAAGTGTTACTATTATAAGGTTTATTGCGTTAAGAATGAAAGGTCGTTCTAGACCAAACTTAATATTCTGGAGCTAACAGCGCTGACAGAATTCTCATCCGAGCACGTTTACTCCAAGTGCTTACTAAAGTCAAACTTAGGCCTCAACTTGAAAGTTAAAACGCCTAATCGCACAGAGTCACACTCAAAGCCTCAGGAGTCATGCAACTATGCTACTAGCCTAAAATTACCGTTCTAGAGCTGATGGAATCGTCATAATTGGATTCTGAGGTTAACTTCCTGAACTTCTGATAAAAAATGACCGTTCAAGATTTAAAGGCTCCAAAACATTAAAACTCACATAAAAACTAAACGAATGGCCAGGTGATAGAACTATCCATCCCAGCAAGTCATAAATGACTTGGGGTCGCTACAGGAAAGCTCTAAACGATGAACATGAGGCATAAATACAAAAATGACTTGGAGGTCATTACAACATCCACTACTAAAAAGGACTTTCATCTGCGAAAGTAAAAGTCAAGACGTACCGGAAGGCTCAACAAGCCAGGAAACTACTCCTGCATATCATGTTCGGTCTCCCAGGTAACCTTCTTAACTGGACGATACCTCCAACGGACCTTAACCACAAGAATAGCTCTCGAATGCACTGACTGGACATCTCTAACTAGAATGGCAACTGGCTCCTCCATGAAGGTCAAGCGGTCATCCAACTCTACTGCATCTCTATGAAGCACATGAGACTCATCAGGAACATACTGGCATAGCATCAAAACATGAAAGATTGGGTGGATAGCTGAGAACATCGGAGGCAAAGCAAACTCATAAGCAATCTCTCCAACTCTCCGAAGGATCTCAAAAGCCCAATATACCTAGGGCTAAGCTTGCACTGCCTCCTAAATCTCATCACGCCTTTCATGGGTGACACACGGTGGAAAACTCTATAACCCACGGGAAATTTCAAAGGCCGCCGTGTCACGCCCCGAGCCTATACCCTGGACGTGGCTGACACTCGAGAACCATTTCTAGTCCCCAAGTGAACCCCTTGGCCTGGCTGACTACTTAGCGGAAGATTCATTCAAGCATTAACAAGCTTAGAATTAATATTTAAGACATTTAAACTCCAACAATTTCTAAACTCAAACTGTCTGAAAACACTTAAGTTCAACAATGAAAATACTTTTCAAAACAGTCTCAAAACATCTTATCAAAAGGAAATATACTGAGAGACTCCTCTACACTAACTATTTATGAAGCCTCTAAATACTAAGATAGATGTCGGGACAGGACCCTCGACAACTCAACAAAACAGGAAACATAGTGTGAAGTCCTCCAGAAAGCAAGGAGGCTCACCAAAGCTAGCTGGAGTGCAATTGTTTTCAATGAAGCGCCAGTTGATGACCCTGAAAACCTGTATCTGCATCATAAAAAGATGCAGGTTGAATGACATCAGTACATTGAATGTACGAGTATGTAAAATGGCTGAGTAAAGCAATAATTGAAATGATAAGACTAGGAGAATACTCACATCGACTCAACTCAACTCAATGCAAAATAATAATAAGAGATGACATATTTAAAGTTTTGTAAATAAAGAATATTAACTCTAGGAGGTATGTAAAATTACAAAATTTTTTTTTACTCTTTACTCTTATTTGGGAGATTCTCTAACCAACAACCATCACTATGAGATAAGTGATGATACAACGTCCCGCCCACACTACCAGAACTGTCCTATACCTTGCCGGGGTATAGAACAACCTCAACTAAGTGGATCCACTAAACTGTACCCGAAGGCATAAGGAAATCATCTAAAAAGTATGAATCATTTACCCATGTTGGTATACATGGTTTATGAGGAATTCGATTTGTCTGAACTCATCCCCATATCGGTGCTCGATACTTCTCCGAATAATTATATGTATACTCATGCTCAAGTAGAAATACTCTTTCTCTGTTTTGAGGTAATTACTCAAAAGGTAGTCTTTAAGAGGCAATGTCTCAATTATCTCTCAGAACTCTTTTAACTCTTTATAAAAATTAAAATTCTCTTTCTCACTATAAAAATGATAAATTTGGAAATCAATAGTTCCCTTAAACTTTACTAAAAATGTCTCTTTAAACTTTCCTCAAAACTCCTCTTTATTTTCTCAAAAAAGTAAATTTAAGATAGTCGTTCAGTTCAAGAGATTCTCAATACTAACTCAATGAATACTCAAATTATAGGGTTCATGCAGAAAATTAGTCATGAACAATGAGCTCAATAAGTAGGGTTCATACCGAAATGTAGACATGAACAATATCATAACAATACTCAATAATATGGATACAATAACTCAAGAATTGAATTAGAATTCAACAATAGGCTTAACTCGAAATTTCTCAAAAATAAGGAATAAAACCTTAGATTTCTCTTTTATGAAATTCTGATATATGTAGGGCGTGTGGACAAACTAGTCCAACACTATGATAGCCTTACATACCTGGGACGATGATTATCTAATCGGAACTCGAAGGTCTTGCATGAAACTCTTGAACCCTAGCTTTTCTCCTTCTCTCCAATTCTTGCTCTCAAAAGATTCTAAGTGTTAATGAGAGAAAAAACATGTTGGGTACTGATGAGGGACTAATTTTAGTCCCAAAACATCTGGGTGTTAATTATAAAAGCGTGGGAAAAGATGAAAACACCACTCTTTAAAACTGCCGAATTGACCTACGGGACCACCTACGGTTCGTGGTTCGACCTACGGGTACCATCCGTAGGTCTTAGGTCCTCAAAAATTGAATTTTTGAGCCTTTTTGACGACTTGACAGAACCACCGACGAGGCCTACCTACGGACCGTAGGTTGGGTTCGTCGGTCACAGACTCAGAAACTCTGATATGACAGTCTTTGGTAAAATGACCATAACTCTTTACTCCGAGCTCGAAAAAAGGCAAACTTGGTGACGTTGGAAAGAGGACTCAAAGAGCTTTAATTTGATAGGTACGGGCCACTTAACTCATTATGTGCTGGGAGATATGATTGTTTGAAGTTGATCTAAGTAGATTCTTATGTTGAAATTTAATCGATAATGACGCTTCCAACTCAACTTTGTGCTAGGGGGTTCTTGTGACCTTAGTCACATCCAAATCCATTCGAACACCAAAGAAATGAGCTTTACTCATATGATCAATTTATGAATCACTCGGTATGATTTTACATGCAAATAAAGAATGGTTCTAGCCTTATCTTAGGAAATTTTTTGGGTGTTACAATATCTCCCCCTTGGCCCCCTTGGAATCATTCGTCCTCAAATGATGGATGAAATGAGAATGAAGAGGGTAGGGAAATGTTTAATAGCCCAAACTTTTAAATACACATAAATTCATGAACTTGAAATAGTGAAGGAGGGACTGAATTGAATGAGTACTTTAGGAAGAGTTAACACCTTGGATTGGAGCTAAATCGGAGGTAAAGAGATGAGGGTATATCTTTTTCATATCTTCCTCGGCCTCCCATGTAGCCTCCTCAACAAACTGATTCCTCCACAAGACTTTGACTGATGCAACCTATTTGGTTCTCAACTTGCGAACCTGACGATTAAGAATCTGAACGGGAATCTCCTCATAAGATAGGCTGTCCTTGATACAAATATTCTCGGTAGGCACAATAAGTGAAGGATCACCCAAACACTTCTTTAGCATAGAGATGTGAAATACCAGATGGACTGCTGCTAACTCTGACGGTAGCTCAAACTCATAAGCTACATTGCCAACTCTCTTGGATATGCTATAAGGACTAATATATCGGGGACTGAGCTTTCCCTTCTTACCAAATCTCATAACTCCCTTCATAGGCGAAACCTTCAAATAGACCCAATCATTAACCTCAAACTCCAATTCTCTCCTTCTCACATCTGTATAGGATTTCTGACTACTTTGCACTGTTTTAAACCTTTCCTGAATAGTCTTCACCTTCTCCATGGCTTGATGAACCAAATATGGTCCTATAAACTTAGCTTCACCAACCTCAAACCATCCAATGGGAGATCTACACATTTGCCCATATAGAGCCTCATACGGAGCCATCTGTATGCTGGAATGGTAACTGTTATTGTAAGCGAACTCGATAAATGGCAAATGGTCATCCCAATTACCTTTGAAATCAGGAACATAAGCTCTCAACATGTCCTCTAGGGTTTTAATGGTGCGCTCTGCTTGACCATCAGTCTGAGGATGAAAAGTAGTACTAAGGTTCACCTTCGAACCCAAACCTTTCTGAAACGACTTCCAAAACTGCGCGGTAAACTGAGCACCCCTATCTGAGATGGTGTACAGGTTTGCATACTTTTCTGCTGTATTGATAATCTTTACTGGTAAGAAGTGGGCTGATTTGGTCATTCGATCCACAATCACCCAAATGCAATCATGATGCCTGCGAGATCGCGATAAATCTGTAATAAAGTCCATATTAATCGTCTCCCACTTCCACTCTGGAAGGGGTATATTCTGAGCCACACCACACGGCCTTTGATGTTCAGCTTTGACTTGCTGGCAATTTGGGCACTTAGCAACAAACTCTGCAATACACCTCTTCATGCTACTCCACCAATAGACTTCTCTCAAGTCATGGTACATCTTTGTGGAACCCGGATGAATCAAATACCTGGAATTGCGAGCTTCTTTCATAATCCTCTCTTGGAGATCATCCACCTCTGGAACACATAATCTTCCTTGATATCTCAACACACCATCTCCCCCTTGTGCAAAAGCCATCACTTTCTGCTTATGCACATTTGCCTTCAAATCAAGCAAAATGGGGTCTTTGCCTTGCTTCTCCTTTACCTCTGCCACTAATGAAGACTCAGCTCCATTCATCACAAAAACTCCGCCTTCACCGGAATCCAACAATCGAACACCCAACCGTGCAAGTCTGTGAACTTCCTTAGCTAGTTCCTTCTTGCCTTCCTCAACATGAGCAGTACTCCCCATGGACAACCTGCTCAGAGCATCAGCAAAAACATTAGCCTTACCTGGGTGATAAAGGATACTCATGTCATAATCCTTGAGCAACTCTAACCACCTCATTTGTCTGAGATTGAGCTCATTCTGACTGAAAACATACTGGAGACTCTTGTGGTCTGTGAACACATCTACATGAACACCATAGAGATAATGATGCCATATTTTGAGAGAAAAAATCACTGTTGCTAACTCGAGATCATGAGTCGGGTAGTTCCTCTCGTGAATCTTAAGCTATCTGGAGCCATAGGCTATAACCTTACCATTTTGCATCAATAAAAGACCAAGTCCAACTCTGGACACATCACAATAAACGACAAAACCCTATGTACCTTCTAGTAGGGTCAACAATGGAGCTGTAGTTAACCGAGTTTTCAATTCCTGAAAGCTTTTCTCATAAGCTTCAGACCATTGAAACTTAGCTATTTTCTGAGTCAACTTAGTCAACGGAGACGAAATAGATGAGAACCCCTCGACAAACCTTCTGTAGTAACCAGCCAACCCTAAGAAACTCCTTATATCAGTTGGAGATGTGGGTCTTGGCCAATTCTGCACTGCCTCAATCTTCTGAGTGTCGACTCGAATTCCTTCACTAGACACAATGTGGCCTAAGAATGCTACGGATTCAAGCCAGAATTCACACTTAGAAAACTTGGCATATAACTCTCGATCTTTAAGAGTTTGAAGAACTATCCTGAGATGACTAGCATGGTCCTCCTTATTCCTCGAATAAATCAGTATGTCATCAATGAACACGATAACAAACATGTCCAGGTATGGTTTAAATACCCTGTTCATAAGATCCATAAATGTTGCAGGAGCATTAGTCAGACCAAAGGGCATAACAATGAACTCATAATGACCGTAATGGGTCCTGAAAGCTGTCTTCGGGATGTCACTTTCTCTCACTCTCAATTGATGATAGCCAGATCTGAGGTCTATCTTAGAGAAAAAAGTGGCACCCTGAAGTTGGTTGAAAAGGTCATCAATTCTTGGAAGGGGATATTTATTCTTTATGGTGACCTTGTTCAACTGGCGGTAATTGATACACATCCTAAGGTGAGACACTTGGTCGGATGAAACCCTTATCAAGAAGATCTCTCAACTGCTCTTTTAACTCTTTTAACTTGGCTGGAGCCATTCTATATGGTGGAATAGAGATGGGTTGAGTATCAGGAAGAATATCTATTCCGAAGTCTATTTCTCTCTCAGGAGGGACTCTGGGAAGATCATCTGGAAAGACCTCTGTAAACTCCCTCACAACTGGAACTGACTGAATAGGCGGTGTCTCAACACTAGAGTCATTAACTCAGACTAAGTGATAGATGCACCCTTTGGAAACTAACTTTCTGGCCTTAAGGTATGAGATAAAACGACCCTTAGGCACTGCTGAACTACTCCTCTCTAAAACTGGCTCATTAGGAAATTGAAACTTGACTACTCGAGTTCTACAATCGATTGAGGCATAAAAAGCATGAAGCCAGTCGATACCTAGAATAACATCAAAGTCCACCATATCTAGCTCAACTAAGTCAGCCAGGTGTCCTTGTGATAGAAAGAGATGGTACAATCACGGTAGACTCTTTCTGCAAGAATAAACTCACCAACAAGTGTGGAAACACTGAAAGGCTCAAGAAGTTTTTCGGGGAAAAGGCCAAACTTCATGGCTACATAAGGAGTCACAAAAGATAGACTCGCACCTAGATCAATTAAGGCATAAACATCGAAAGTAAAAACTTTAAGCATACCAGTGACAACATCTGGTGAGTTCTCCTGATCCTAGCGACTAGTCATAGCATACATACGGTTTTCTCCCCCTCCTGTCCCTGAAGTAGCTCCTCTCTGAGTATTTCTATCTGCTGGAGCTGCTGAAGATGATTGGGCTATATTGCCCCCATTACCCTGCTTGTTCTTAGGGTACTCTCTCATAAAGTGACCCATCTGACCACACTTGAAGAAGCCACTTGAACCATCACAACAATCTCCTGGGTGGTTCCTACCACACTTGGTACATGTGGGGGTCCAATTAGCCCCCTGTGCCACACTACCTTGAGACTGAGTAGGTCGAGCTCTGAAATTCTGGGAGTTCTGTTTCTTGAATTCATTTATGTTCTTTGGTGCAGGTGCACTAGCTGATGATAGAGCAGGTCCAGGTGACCTTTGCTGAAAAGATGACCGATGCACATTCCCGACCTTCTGTTGGCTGGATCATGATTTGCTGTCTTAGCCCTCTTACTGCGGAACTCTTCCCTGTCTTTCAATTTATCCTCCTTAACTTGTTGCATATGGATCATGAATCTGGATATGTCCATGTCCCCTATCAACATAGCCGCCTTACCTTCCTTACTTGACAAACGGGATAGCCCAGACACAAACAAGTTCATCCTGCTCCTCATATCAGCCACCATCTCTGGAGCATAGCGAGATAGCTGAGTGAACTTGTGGTTGTACTCTTGCACACTCATAGATTCCTACTTAAGATTCAGAAACTCTCTTACCTTTGCTTCCCTTAGTTCACGGGAAAAGAAGCGCCCCAAGAAAGAATCTTCAAACACTGCCCAACTCAAATGTGGTGCCCCTTCTGCTCTGTTCTTCTTCCAGTGGTCATGCCATATTCTAGCAACACCCTTGAGTTGATATGAAGCTAACTCCACATGCTCTGCATCAGTAACACGCATAACCTCAAACACTTTCTTAAGTTCCTCCACAAAGTTCTCCGGATCCTCTGTGATATTCGATCCTGTGAACTCTGGGGGATTCATCCTCTAGAATTCACGGATTCTGAATGTATCAGCCACATCCTGAAGACCCACTCTTTGTTGACCAGTCTGATTTGTCACCATCTAAGTCAGCATCTGAATAGCATTCCTAAAATCAGCATTGGTGACATCTCCTTGAGGGGGCTGCACTTCTGGTGCATTGGGAACTTCCTGACCTTGAGGATTCACATTCCTCCTAGCAGGAAGTCCTCAAACAGCTCTTCGTGGAGGCATGATTTGAAAAAACACACGTAAGCACAAGTTAGAGGAAACTTTCATAGAGTTGAACTCTATCGCATGAACATGAGTAAGAAAAAGTGAAAGTTCCTAAATGTCGTAGCCTCCTAGTTATAGATGTGGCGCGCTTCACACTGATAAGAAGGATTCTACAGACACGGCTTCATTGACACCCTAGGACTCTTGAACCTGACTATAATACCAAGTTTGTCATGCCCTGAGCCTACAACCTGAATGTTGCCGGCACTCAAGAACCATTTCTGGTCCCTAAGTGAATCCCTTGGCCTGACTGACTACTTAGCGGAAGATTCACTCAAGCATTAACAAGCTTAGAATTAATATTTAAGATATTTAAACTCCAACAGTTTCTAAACTCAAACTGCCTGAAAAAACTTAAGCTCAACAATGAAAATACTTTGCAAAACAGTCTCAAAACATCTTATCAAAAGGAAATATACTGAGAGACTCCTCTACACTAACTATTTATGAAGCCTCTAAATACTAAGATAGATGTCGGGACAGGACCCTCGACAACTCAACAAAACAGGAAACATAGTGTGAAGTCCTCCAGAAAGCAAGGAGGCTCACCAAAGCTAGCTGGAGTGCAATTGTTTTCAACGAAGCGCCAGTTGATGACCCTAAAAACCTGTATCTGCATCATAAAAAGATGCAGGTCGAATGACATCAGTACATTGAATGTACGAGTATGTAAAATGGCTGAGTAAAGCAATAACTGAAATGATAAGACTAGGAGAATACTCACATCGACTCAACTCAACTCAATGCAAAATAATAATAAGAGATGACATATTTAAAGTTTTGTAAATAAAGAATATTAACTCTAAGAGGTATGTAAAATTACAAAAAAAGATTTTTACTCTTTACTCTTATTTGGGAGATTCTCTAACCAACAACCATCACTATGAGATAAGTGATGATACAGCGTCCCGCCCACACTACCAAAACTGTCCTATACCTTGCCAGGGTATAGAACAACCTCAACTAAGTGGATCCACTAAGCTCTACCCGAAGGCATAAGGAAATCATCTAAAAAGTATGAATCATTTACCCATGTTGGCATACATGGTTTATGAGGAATTCGAGTTGTCTGAACTCATCCCCATATCGGTGCTCAATACTACTCCCAATAATTATATATATACTCATGCTCAAGTAAAAATGTTCTTTCTCTATTTTGAGGTAATTACTCAAAATGTACTCTTTAAGAGGCAATGTCTCAATTATCTCTCGAAACTCTTTTAACTCTTTATAAAAATTAAAATTCTCTTTCTCACTGCAATGATGATAAATTTTGAAATCAATAGTTCCCTTAATCTTTACTAAAAATGTCTCTTTAAACTTTCCTCAAAACTCCTCTTTATTTTCTCAAAAAAGTCAATTTAAGATAGTCGTTCGGTTCAAGAGATTCTCAATACTAACTCAATGAATACTCAAATTATAGGGTCCATGTAGAAAATTAGTCATGAACAATGAACTCAATAAGTAGGGTTCATACCAAAATGTAGACATGAACAACAATATCACAACAATACTCAATGATATGGATACAATAACTCAAGAATTGAATTAGAATTCAACAATAGGCTTAACTCGAAATTTGTCAAAAACAAGGAATAAAACCCTAGATTTCTCGTTTCTGAAATTATGATATATGTAGGGCGTGTGGACGCACTAGTCCAACGCTATGAAAGTCTAACATACCTGAGACAATGATTATCTAAGCGGAGCTCGAAGGTCTTGCATGAAACTCTTGAACCCTAGCTTTTCTCCTTCTCTCCAATTCTTGCTCTCAAAAGATTCTAAGTGTTAATGAGAGAAAAAGTATGTTGGATACTGATAAGGGACTAATTTTAGACCCAAAATGTCTGAGTTTTAATTTTAAAAGCATGGAAAAAGAGGAAACACCCCTCTTTAAAACTGTTGAATTGACCTACAGGACCACCTACGGTTCGTGGTTCGACCTATGGACCGTAGGTACCATCCGTAGGTCTTAGGTCCTCAAAAATTGAATTTTTGAGCCTTTTTGATGACTTGACAGAACCATCGATGAGACATACCTACGGCTCGTCGTTCAAACGACAGAGCGTAGGTTGGGTTCGTCGGTCACAGACTCAGAAACTTTGATATGACAGTCTCTGGTAAAATGGCCATAACATTTTACTCCGAGCTCAAAGAAAAGCAAACTACGTGGCGTTCAAAATAGGACTCAAAGACCTTTAATTTGATAGGTCATGGGCCACCAAACTCATTATGAGCTGGGAGATATGATCGTTTGAAATTGACCTAAGTAGATTCTTATGTCGAAATTTAATCAATAATAATGCTTTCAACTTAACTTTGTGCTAGGGGGTTCTTGTGACCTTAAGTCACATCCAAATCCATTCGAACACCAAAGAAATGAGCTTTAATCATATGATCAATTTAAGAATCACTCGGTACGATTTTACATGCAAATAAAGAATGGTTCGAGCCTTATCTTTTGGAAATATTTGGGGTGTTACACGCCGCCTATGATCCACATAACTCATGCGCCTACTCTAAGTTGTCTGATGTCTATCCTGAAACACCCTCACCTGCTCGAAATCCTCTCGAATCAAGTCATTACCATGAGGAATAGGATTTGTAGACTCAAACCAACCAGCCGGAGAGCGACAATGCCTACCATATATGGCTTCAAACGGGGCCATTTGGATGCTAGAATAGTAGCTATTGTTGTTCACAAACCCCACCAAAGGCAAGAACTGGTCCCACTGTCCTCTAAACTTTGACACACTAGCCTGAACCATATCCTCAGGAACCTGGATAGTACGCTTTGACTGATTATCCGTCTGTGGGTGGAAAGTTCTGCTAAGGTAAACACGAGTGCCCAACTCATCCTTAAAAGTCCTCTAAAATCTAGAAGTGAACTGAGCACCCCGATCTGATATAATGGAGACCGGCACACCACGAATACAAACCACCTTCCGAATATAGATACATGCCAACCTCTCAACGCTGAATGAAGATTGAACAGGGATGAAGTGTACTGACTTGGTAAATCGATCAACGATGATCCAAATGGTGTCAACACCTGCAACAATCTGAGGAAAACCTGCCACGTAGTCCATAGTCATGCGATCCCACTTCCAATCTGGAATGGGTAATCTCTGGGACTCACCACCAGGTATCAAATGCTCGGCCTTCACCTGCTGGCAACTCAGGCAACGAGATAAATAGTCTGTAATATATCTCCTTA
This sequence comes from Solanum appendiculatum, assembly GCA_018342035.1. NCBI lineage: Eukaryota > Viridiplantae > Streptophyta > Magnoliopsida > Solanales > Solanaceae > Solanum > Solanum appendiculatum. Next base: position 125,564 of record JAGDQO010001145.1, read on the forward strand.
TGCCGGCCCACCAGCAATGCTGCCTCAAGTCATGATACATCTTTGCGGTGCCTAGATGAGTAGAATATCTAGAATCACGGGCCACGAAGTATCAACTGACCCAAATCTCCAACTCTCGGAACACAAATACGGCCTTAAAAACTCAAAACCCCATTTGAATCCAAGGTAACCAGACCGACATTACCTACTAACACTCAATCTCAAAGTGCCACCAAGGCCTCATCCTCAAATTGATAGTTGCGGATCTGATCAAGTAGAGAGGACTGAACTCCCACATAGGCTAAAACACGCCTAGAATCTGAATCATCCAACCAAATCATCTGATTAGCTTAGGACTGAATGTCCAAAGCAAAAGGTAGCTGCACAGTAGATAAGAATACAAGACTACACATACTCATTGCCTTCTGACTCAAGGCATCTGCTACCACATTCGCCTTGCCCAAATGGTAGAGAATAGAGAGGTCATAGTCCTTAAAAAGCTCAATCTAGCGATGCTAGCTCAAATTAAGGTCCCTTTGGCTCATAATGTACTAAAGACTCGTGTGATCAGCGTAGATCTCACAACAAACTACATATAGGTAGTGCCTCCAGATCTTAAGCACAAAAACTACCGCCGCAAACTCCAAATCATGAGTGGGGTAGTTGTGCTCATGTAGTCTAAGCTGCTTCGATGCATAAGCAATTACTCAGCCCTGCTGCATCAAAACATAACCCAAACCAACACCAGATGCATCAAAATAGACTCTGAAGCCCTCGTCCTCAACTAGAAGAGTCAATACATGAGCAATAGTCAGCAACTCCTTGAGCTTCTGAAAGCTCAACTCACACCCCTCAGACAACTTAAAAGGAACATCAAGGCGAGTCAATCGGGTCAAAGGTGTTGTAATAGTGGAGAAGCCCTCCACAAACCGTCTGTAGTAGCCTGCCAAATCGATGAAGCTCCAAACCTCAGTAACTGAAGTGGGCCTAACCCAATAACGAATAGCCCCAATTTTTGTCGAATCTACCATAATGCCATCCTTGGACACCACGTTCCCCAAGAATGCTACAGACTTCAAGCAAAAACTCGTACTTTGAGAACTTGGCATAAAGCCGCTGATCTCTCAAAGTCTGGAGCACAATCCTCAGATGCTGCTCCTGATTACTCCTGCTCCGTGAGTATACCAGAATGTCATCAATGAACACAATGATGAACAAATCAAGATACAGCCCGAACAACTACATCATCAAATCCATAAAGGCGGCAGGGGCATTAGTCAATCCAAAAGACATCACTAGAAACTCATAGTGGCCATATCGAGTCCTAAATGAGATCTTAGGGATGTCTGCTGTCCCAATCCTCGGTTGATGGTACCCATACCTCAGATCAATCTTTGAAAACACTGCAGCATCCTGATGCTGGTCAAATAGATCATCAATTTTAGGCATAGGGTAGCGGTTCTTCACCGTCACCTTATTCAACTACCTATAATCAATAACATGCGCATCGTATCGTCCTTCTTCTTTAAAAATAGAACGGGAGCGCCCCAAGGTGACACACTAGGATTGATGAATCCCTTTCCCACGAGATCCTGAAGTTGAACACTGATCTCCTTGGGATCTGTTGGAGCCACCCGATATGGCGAAATAGAAATAGGCCAAGTACTCGGCCCAAGCTCAATAGGGAAATCAATATCACGCTTTGGGGGTAGGCCAAGTAGGCCAGTAGGAAATATATCTACAAAATCACGGATGATTGGAATGGACTCAATCGGAAGGACCTCGCTACTCACATCACGTACATAGGCCAAGTAAGATAAGCATCCGCTAGACACTAGCCTCTAGCCAGAATAAAACAGATAACATCAACTGGTGTGCTGCTAAAGGAGCCCTGCCATACCACCGGGGGAACACCAGGCATGGCTAAGATAACGGTCTTACATAAATAATCTAAGACTGCACGGTAGGGGGATAACTAGTCCATTCCCAGAATCACATCAAAATCAAGCATATCTAACAATATAAGGTCAGCCCGAGTGTCATGCCCCTGGATAGTAACTAAGCATGATCGAAACACCTGATCCACTACTAAAGACTCACCCACGGGGTCAACACACACAATGTCACTACCATAGGCTCAGAACTTATACACATATGAGAAGCATAATACACAGACACATAAGAATAGGTAGAGACTGGATCAAATAAAGTTGAGGCGGGTTAGTGTCATAAACAAATTGTACCTGTGATCACATCATCTGATGCCTCAGCCTCCGCCCTCAGTGGAGATGCATAGAAATGGCCACGTCTGCCTCTGCCCTGGCCATCAGTCCTACCACTTGACCTGCCTCCCTGAGGACCACCTCGAATACCCTGCTATCCACCGCGACGGTCCTGACCCCGACTTTTACCCCTAACAAGAGGTACTACTGGTGGAGCTGGTAGAACTGCTTGTGGAGCTAGAGCAATCTGTCTATGCAAAGGGAAATCTCTGGCCCAATGACCTAGCTCATCACAGTTAAATCAACCCGGAGACGATCTGCTCCCAGAAAAATGGCCACAACGGCCTGAAGTACTAGACTGGGACCCATGACTCTGACTTAGCCAACCTCACTCCGGCTATACTGATCACCCTCTGCAATGAGGCCTGAACAGGCCGACTGGGCTGACCCTACCGAAAGTGTTGTCGAGCCCTATCGTGTGCATCTTTGGGCCTAGAACGGGACCCACTATAGCTATCCTCATATCTAGCCCTCTTGTCACTTCCCCCTTGGGCCTCACGATGGAGCTTCTCAATAGTGCGGGCATGGTCTACAACATTTAGGAAGGAACGACCCACAAAGACCATAGATGAGCATCAATCCGTAGCTGAAGCCTCAACCCACAAATAAAATACTGAACTCTCTCTTCCTTAGTAGGTAGAATCATGGTAGCATGGCGGGAGAGCTCGTGAAATCTCACCACGTACTCAGACACTGTCATAGAACCATACTACAACCTGGGGAACTGATCCCTGAGATGATCTCTGATGCTGCGAGGGATGAACCTGGCCAAAAAGTCCTAAAAAAACTCGATCCAAGTGACTGAAAGAGACCCAACTGGTATAGTATCAATAAATGTATTCCACCACTACACGAGACCCAGGGTATCCAACCGCTCACGGCAAGTAATCAGAAACTCGTGGGCATCCTCACCCACAACCCTAGAAAACCTCGGAGGTGAAAGCCTCAAGAACACTCCGAGCATCTTATGCTCCTCTAGCGGCATATCTCTGGCTGCAATCACGGGCTAGGCACCCCCTAGGCGGTACCTAGGCCCAGGGTGCTTTTGTTGCAGGCTGATCCTACTGATCTAGTGCTGGCACAGTTGTCGGTACTGGTGTAGGTGCTAGTGCTAGGACCTGTTGCATGCCACCCATCATAGTCAAAAGCTGCACAATGGCTGCCTGGAGATTTGAAGTCATAGCCGATCCAGGTGGTGGCTGAGCTAGTCCCAGCCCCACCGGTTGCTCTAGAACATGGGTTGCTGGAGGATCTGATGCAGGCTCCGGACCCTGCTCTCTCTCTCTCTCTAGGGATAATGTTGCACCATTATCAGGCAAGAGAGGTCGAGCCCTTCCCAGATTTTCCTCACAGAGCATACGAGCCATCCTACGAATGGAGTGAAAGAAGAGAGGTTCCCCAAAACCAATAATGATAGGCTGCACGAAAGTGATACAAAAGAAAAGAATTCCTAAAGACACCCTATAGCCTCCCAAAGATAGGACATGGATGTCTTTGCACCGATCCATAGGACTCTACTAGGCATTAGCTTTGTACAAGTGAGACCGGTGAATTATTGCTCTAATACTAACTTTTCATGACCCGAATTCACGAGTCATGATGGCACCTACTATAACTTACCAGTAGGTAAGCCAACCAGTACCCAGAACGCAAGTAGTGGGTACAGGGGTGAAACTAACCAGGAAATAACACTAACAATAGAAAAGACAAACACAGAAAGGAAACAAAAAATTATATGCAATAGATACCTTTCCAAAACCTGGAAGTCACGAGTACATAGTTGTCTAACAAGATAAATACAAGTCCCAAAGGTGGAACACAACAAGTCGTCTCCAAGGCAAAAGACAAGCTGACATACATAGAGAAGGAGACATGCTGATCCAGGACGCCAAGTGCCCACCCTCGTCTCTGATATCGACAAGCTGCAAAAGACGACACGAGTGATCACCGCTAGTAGCTAGTACTAGGACCTGCATCACAAAGACTTGTAGAGTGTTGCATAGGTACCGATGCAAAGGTACTCAATAGGCATCATAGGCCGACCGAGCAAGAAAGATTAAAACAATCTAATAAGGTAGAATCTAGACACAAATAGAGGTCAAAATGGATATGAAAAGAAGGCACACGAGCATACCGAAAGTAATTCTAAGTACAACTAAACTAAACCTAACTGCACCCCCATAAGCCCAAAAGGTACACTCGTGCACAAGTTTAAATAAAACCCGAATGGACCCCATAAGCCCGACATGAACACAGAATAGCTAAGTCTACAAGATAGAAGAGTAATCCAGATCAAAATCCAAGAACATTAGCCGGGGCTCCCAACCCAAGTAACCATAAACCAGTCAACTCTCAGCCCAACTAGCAAGAGTGACAATCAATCCAACCAGTCAACTCCCAGCCCAGCTAGCAATAGTGACAATCAACCCAGGCCACCTAGCCATACAATCCACTCCCCGGGGAGTCAACTGCCCAACTAGCTAGAGTGCCTTAGGGGCGTGTCAACTCCGTAGAGGATCTCAGATATCCAGGCTGCCCAGCTAGCCAGCCCACTCCCATGGGAGTTAGCCAGCCCACTCCCATGGGAGTTAGCCATCCAGCTAGATAGAGTGCCCGGGGGCGTATCGACTCCGAAGAGGATCTCAAGTAGTCTCCAAGCCACCGTGGATCGACGTCCACTCTCAACGATATTACTAAAGGCTCCAAGATGGAAGCACTCCAATCCGGAGAAAGCACACAATCTCCTGTAAAGCATCGAAGCCACATAAATAGGGAGAGGAGACATAAAGGCTAACAAGCTATGCAAACGCCTAAACTAAGGCTCATTCTACCAGACCCAAGTCTGCTATTCCAGTCTACAAGGACCTAGTCCATCCGAACGATGTCGGAGACACACCAAAGTCACAAGGTGCTTCGGTCTAAGGCAACACTAGTCTATCCTATACTAAGGCCAAAATATGCTCCAAAAACAAGTAATCAAACAAGTAAATCACATATCATGCTACAACACAGATATAACCCTCTACCAGCATGGTACTACCCTCAAAACAGTAGTAATCAACCCTAAATCATGGTTTCTAAGAAGAAAAGCAGAAATAACTGGGTACCCGCCCCAAATTCACACTCATCATCATGAATTTACATATTCATGCTAAATTTAAATAGAAAGGAAGTTGTAGCATACATGTAGGCCGACCGCGCGCACTCCAATTCACAAAGTCGGAGCTTTTCCCTTCCGAACAGCCTCTGAACGCTGCCACACTATCAATAATAGGATCACAATGTCAATACGGTCGTAAAGACACTAAAATCACCCAAAATGGAGACAAACCAATTTTTAGAGTCAAATGGAAATCATGGGATCTGTGTCAGAAATTCTGGAATTGACTCCGTCAAAATTTCCTAAACCATGCGTTGAACTTGTGTCCCAAAAAAAATATAATTCTAGGCGCGAAAATTAGCTAACCGAACAACAACAACGAAAACTCAAATTTAAACATAAAACCCAAGGAAGGCAGCAGCTTACTAGAGAAATTCACCTAGAACAGAGTGTCACCAACACAATCCAATCACTCCACCACATAGCCCTGACAATTACAAGCCCGTGGGACTTCGAATCACCAAAATCGAAGATAAAATAAAGGAGATATTGCAATTCTACCAAGGCTAGTCACCATTGACTTTACTATATAGGCTAGTTGGCTGACCGGCGCGAACGCGGGGCGGCATTGTGAACGCGCATTCCATTTGCCGTCTGCGAACGCGGCTCCCGCGCGTGAATGCACCTTCCATCCGTGAATGCGTCCATGGGCACGAGGACGCGGGCACGCCTTAGATGACAGCACAAGTGCTAAGGCTCCAAAACTTTGACGAGGTGTAGGGACTCGTTCGGAACCCCGTGCGTACAAATGAACTATGCTACCCCATTGGAATCGGCATTCTGGACTCAACGAAACCATCAAAATATCCATCCTAGGTCGTTTTCATAAAAAGTGGGTCCCACACCCAATTTCCATTTTAAGCCAAAATTCACAAAGGGCCTAGAAATTAGCTCGGAAGCCTCGAGATCTAAACGAAGGGTCGTTCTAGACCAAACTCAACATTCTAGAGCTAATTACGCTGACAGAATTCTCATCCCAGCTCGTTTACTCCGAACGTTGACTAAATTCAAACTTAGGCCTTAACTTGAAAGTTAAAATGCCTAATTGCACACTCACACTGAAAGCCTCGGGAGTCGTGCTAACTATGCTACTAGGATAAAATGACTCTTCTGGAGCTGATGGAATCGTCAGAATTGGATTCTGAGGTCATCTTCCTGAACTTATGATAAAAATGATCGTGCAAGGTTCAAAAGCTCCAAAATAGTAAAACTCGCATAAAAACTAAGCGAACGACCAGGTGACCGAACTATCAGTCCCATCAAGTCATAAATGACTTAGGGTCGCTAGAGGGAAGCTCTAAACAATGAACATGAGGCATAAACAGAAAAATGATCTAGAGGTCATCGCATATTCGTAATGCTCCCCCAACTCATTACGGAGGTCCTCAAAAAGTTTTTGGGTGACCAAAGCCCTAGATCCATGGACTAATATATACGAAAAACCAAGAAAGTCACATAATTTCTAAAGTTGGCTCGTAAATATGAAAAAATGCCTAAAAAATTATGGGACTATACGTAAGGAATTATGACATATTTTCGCATTTACAAATTATGTACATTCCCAATACTTTTTTCATGCATATTTTCGCATTTATAAGCCATTTTTAGAAAATACGGTTTTCTTGGTTTTTCGTGTGTATTAGCCCATGGATCTGGAGCCTTGGAGCATCCAAAAATATTTTTTGAAAAAAACTTTATGAGGACCTCTTTAATGAGTTGGGAAAGCATTATGTATATTTTCACCATTTTTAGGCAAATTTTTTCATTTACAACACAACTTTTAGGAGTTACACGACTTTCTTGATTTTTCGTGTGTATTAGCCCATGGATCTGGCACCTTAGAGCACCCAAAAAATTTTGTCTGAAAAAAATTATGAGGACCACCGTAATGAGTTGGGAAAGCGTTACGTATAGCCCCACTATTTTTCAGGCATGTTTTCACATTTACAAAATAACTTTTAGAAATTACGCGACTTTGTTAGTTTTTCATGTTTATATACCATGGATATGGTGTCTCGGAACACCCAAAATTTTATTCTGAAAACTTTATAAGGATCTCTGTAATGAGTTGGGAAAGCGTTACGTACAGTCTCACAGCTTTTTTTTCAGACATATTTTTACATTTACAAGGTACTTTTAGAAATTATGCTACTTTCATTGTTTTTCGTGGGTATTAGTCCATGGATCTGGCCCTCTGAGCAACTAAAATTTTTTCTGAAAAATATTTATGAGGACCTCGGTAATGAGTTGGAAAAGTGTTGCGTACAGTCCCACCATTTTTTCAGGCATATTTTCGCATTTACAAACCAAATTTTAGGAATTACGCGACTTTCTTTATTTTTCGTGTGTATGGGTCCATGGATCTAGCACCTCGGAGCACCCAATTTTTTTTTTCTGAAAAAACTTTATGAGAACCTCCGTAATGAGTTAAGGAAGCATTACGTATAGTCGCACTATTTTTTCAGGCATATTTTCCCATTTACAAGCCAACTTTAAGGAATTACGTGACTTTCTTGGTTTTTCGTGTGTATTAGCTCATGGATCACGCGCCTTTGAGCACCTATCTTTTAAAAAAAAGTACTTCATGAGGACCTCCGTAATGACTTTGGAAAGCGTTACGTACTGTCCCACCGTTTGTTTCAGACATATTTTCGCATTTACAAGCTAACTTTTAGGAAATAGGTGACTTTCTTAGTTTTTCGTGTGTATTAGCCCATGGATCTGGCGCCTCAGAACACCCAAAATATATTTTTGAAAAAACATTACAAGGATGTTCGTAAGGTGTACGGGAAGTGTTACGCACAGTCCCACTTTTTTCAGACATATTTTTACATTTACAAGCCAATTTTTAGAAAGTACGCTACTTTCTTGGTTTTTCTTGTGTATTAGCCTATAGATCTGACGCCTCGGAGCACCGAAAAGTTTTCTGAAAAAACTTTATGAGGACCTCCGTAATGAGTTGGGGAAGCATTATGTACAGACCCGCCATTTCTTTCAGGCATATTTTCACATTTACATGCCAACTTTTAGGAATTACGCATTTTTCTTAGTTTTCTCGTGTGTATTAGCTCATGGATCTGGTGCCATGGAACATCCAAAATATTTTTCTGAAAAAACTTTATAAGGACCTCTGTAATGAGTTAGGAAAGTAGTACGTATAGTTCCATCACTTTATTCAGGCATATTTTTGCATTTACAAGCCATTTCTAAGAATTATGCGACTTTCTTGGTTTTTCGTGTGATTTAACTCATTGATATGGCACCTCGGAAAACCCAAAATTATTTCTGAAAAAAATATATGAGGATCTTCGTACAGAGTTGAGGAAGCGTTACGTATAGTCCTACCATTTTTTTTAGGCATATTTTCGCATTTACAAGCCAACTTTTAGGAGTTACGCGACTTTTTTGATTTTTCGTGTGTATTAGCCCATGGATCTGACGCCTCAGAGCACCCAAAAATTTTAGCTAAAAAAACTTTACGAGGACCTCCGTAATGAGTTGAGAAAGCATTACGTACAGTCCCACCATTTATTTCAAGCATAGTTTTGCATTTACAAGCTAAATTTTAGGAATAACACGGCTTTCTTGATTTTTCGTGTGTATTAGCCCATGGATCTGTCGACTCGGAGCACCAAAAAAGTTTTTCTGAAAAACATTATGAGTACCTCCTTAATGAGTTTGGGAAGCGTTATGTACAGTCCCACAGGTTGTTCAGGCATATTTTTGCACTTATAAGCTAATTTTTAGATATTACGCAACTTTCTTAATTTTTCGTGTGTTATAGCCCATGGATCTGGTACCTCAGAGCACCCAAAATTATTTCAGAAAAAACTTTATGAGGACCTCTGTAATGCGTTGTGGAAGCGTTACATACAGTCCCACCATTTGTTTCAAGCATATTTTCGCATTTACATACCAACTTTTAGGAATTAAGCGACTTTCTTGGTTTTCGTGTGTATTAGTCTATGAATCTGGCACCTTCGAGCACCCCAAATGTTTTTCTGAAAAAACTTTATAAGGACCTCTTTAATAAGTTAGGCAAGCTTTACGTACAGTCTCACCGCTTTTTTCAGACATATTTTCGCATTTACAAGTCACTTTTATTAATTACACAACTTTCTTGGTTTTTCGTGTGTATCAGCCCATGAATCTAGCGCCTCGAAGCATCCAAAATTTTTTCTAAAAAACTTTATGAGGACCTCCGTAATGAGTTGGGAAAGCGTTACGTACAGTCTCACCGTTTTTCAAGCATATTTTCACATTTACAAGCTAACTTTTAGGAATTATGCGACTTTCTTGGTTTTTCATGTATATTAGCCCATGAATTTGGCGTCTCGGAGCACCCAAATATTTTTTATGAAATAACTTTATAAGGACCTCCGTAATTAGTTGGGGAAGCGTTACGTCACTCCCACTGCTTTCTTCAGGCATATTTTTGTATTTGCAAGTCACTTCTAGAAATTATGCGACTTTCGTTGTTTTTCGTGTGTATTAGCCCATGGATCTAGTGCCTCAGAAAATCCAAAATGTTTTCTGAGAAAACTTTATGAGAAGCTCTGTAATGTGTTGAGGAAGCTTTACGTATAGTTCCACCATTTTATTCAAGCATATTTTCGCATTTACAAGCATACTTTTAGGAGTTACACGACTTTTTGGGTTTTTCGTGTGTATTACCCCATGGATCTGGCGCCTCGAAGCACACAAAAACTATTTCTAGAAAAACTTTACGTGGACCATTGTAATGAGTTGGGAAAGCGTTAAGTACAATCCCACCATTTTTCAGGCATATTTTCGCATTTACAAGATAACTTTTAGAAATCATGCGACTTTCTTAGTTTTTCATGTGTATTAGCCCATGGATTTGGCACCTCGGAGCATCCAAAAAAAATTTCTGAAAAAACTATATGAGGACCTTCGTAATGAGTTTACAGTCCCACCACTTTTTCAGGCATATTTTCGCTTTACAAGCCACTTTTAGGAATTACATGACTTTCTTGGTTTTTCGTGTATATTAGCCCATAGATTTGGCGCCCCTGAGGACCTAAAATTTTTTGTTGAAAAAACTTTATGATGACCTCCGTAATGAGTTGGGAAGCATTACGTACAGTCCCACCATTTGTTCATGCATAATTTCGCATTTACAAGCCAACTTTTAGAAATTATCCGACTTTCTTGGTATTACGTGTGTACTATGGATTTGGCGCCTCGGAGCACTTAAATTTTTTTCTGAAAAAACTTTATGAGGACCTCTATAAAGAGTTGGGAAGCATTGCGTACACTCCCACCATTTTTCAGGCATATTTTCGCATTTACAAGCCAAATTTTAGAAATTACACGACTTTCTTGGTTTTCGTGTGTTAATGCCCATGGATCTAGCGCCTCGGAGCATCCAAAAACGTTTTATGAAAAACTTTATAAGGACCTCCGTAATAAGTTGGGGAAACGTTACGTACAATCCCACCGATTTTTTCAGGCATATTTTCACATTTACAAGTCACTTTTAGGAATTACGTGACTTTCTTGGTTTTTCGTGTGTATTAGCCCATGGATCTGGCGTCTCAGAGCACCAAAAAATGTTTTATTGAAAAAACTTTATGAAAACCTCTGTAATGAGTTGGGGAAGCATTATGTACAGTCCCACCATTTTTTCAGGCATATTTTCATATTCTCAAGCAAACTACGAATTACGCAACTTTCTTGGATTTTGTGTGTATAAGCCCATGGATCTGGCGCTTCAGAGCCCCAGAAAAATTTTCTGAAAAAACTTTATGAGGACCTCCTTAATGAGTTGGGGAAGCATTATGTACAGTTCCACCATTTTATTCAGACATAATTTCACATTTACAAGCCAACTTTTACGAATTACGCGACTTTCTTGGTTTTCATGGTATTCGCCCATGGATCTGGCTTCTTGAAGCACCAAAAATAATTTTCTAAAAAAACTTTACGAGATCTCGGTAATGAGGTCGGAAAGCATTACATATAGTCCCGCTATTTTTTTCAGGCATATTTTCGCATTTATAAGTTAGCTTTTTTGAATTACGCGACTTTCTTGGTTTTTCGTGTGTATTTAGCCCATGGATTTGGCGCCTCGAAGCACCCAAAAAAAAATTCTGAAAAAAATATATATGAGGACCTCCGTAATGAGTTGGAAAACCGTTATGTGCAGTCCACCCGCTTTTTTCACACATATTTTCCCATTTACAAGTCACTTTTAGGAATTACGACTTTCTTGGTTTTTCGTTTGTGTTAGCCCATTGATCTGGAGCCTTGGAGCACCTAAAATATTTTTCTAAAAAAACATTATGAGGATCTCTTTAATGAGATGGGAAAGGATTATGTACAGTACCACCATTTTTTTCAGGCATATTTTCACATTTACAAGACGAAGTTATGCGACTTTCTTGGTTTTTCGTGTGTATTAGCCCATGGATCTAGCGCCTCGAAAAACCTAAAATATTTTCTGAAAAAACTTTATGAGGACCTCCGTTATGTGTTGGGGAAGCGTTACGTACAGTCCCAACATTTTTTCAAGCATATTTTCACATTTAAGAGCCAACTTTTAGGAGTTGCGCGACTTTCTTGATTTTTCGTGTGTATTAGCCCATTGATCAGGCGACTCGGAGCACCCAAAAAATATTTCTAAAAACACTTCACGAGGACCTTCGTAATGAGTTGGAAAGCGTTACGTACAGTCTCACCATTTTTTCAGGCATGTTTTCGCATTTACAAGCTTACTTTTAGGAATTACATGATTTTCTTATTTTTTTTTAGTGTGTTAATCCATAGATCTAGCGCCTCGGAGCACTCAAAAAAATTTTCTGAAAAAACTATATGAGGACCTTCGTAATGAGTTGGGAAAGCGTTACGTACAGTCCCACCGCTTTTTCTAAGCATATTTTCACATTTACAAGCCACTTTTAGGAATTAGACGACTTTCTTGATTTTTCGTGTATATTAGTTCATGGATCTAGCGCCTCTGAGCACCCAAAAGTTTTTGCTGAAAAAACTTTACGAGGACCTCCGTAATGAGTTGGGGAAGCGTTACGTACAGTCCTACCATTTTTTCATGCATAATTTCACATTTACTAGCCAACTTTTAGTAATTACCCGACTTTCTTTCTTTTTCGTGTGTACTATGGATTTGGATCCTCGGAGCACCCAAAATATTTTTCTGAAAAAAAACCTTATGAGGACCTCCGTAAAGAGTTGGGAAGAGTTACGTACAGTCCCAACATTATTTCAGCATTTTTCGCATTTACAAGCCAAATTTAAGAAAATTACACGACTTTCTTGGTTTTTTATGTGTTAATGCCCATAGATCTGGCACCTCAGAGCATCCAAAAATATTTTGGAAAAAACCTTATAAAGACCTCCGTAATAAGTTGGGGAAGCGTTAAGTACAATCCCACTACTTTTTTCAGGCATATTTTCCCATTTTCAAGCCACTTTTAGAAATGACACGACTTTCTTGGTTTTCCGTGTGTATTAGCCCATGGATCTGGCGCCTCAGAGCATCTAAAATTTTCTACTGAAAAAACTTTATGAGGACCTCTGTAATGATATGGGGAAGCATTATGTACAGTCCCACAATTTATTAGGCATATTTTCACAATTTCAAGCCAACTTATACGAATTACGCAACTTTCTTTATTTTTCATGTGTGTTAGCCAATGGATCTGGTGCCTTAGACACCCAAAAGAAATTTCTGAAAAAACATTATGAGGACCTCTGTAATGAGTTGGGAAAGCATTATGTACAGTCCCACCATTTTATTCAGACATATTTTCACATTCACAAGCCAACTTTTAGGAATTACGCGACTTTCTTGGTTTTAATGGTATTCCACCCATGGATCTGGCGCCTCGGAACACCCAAAAAATTTTTCCAAAAAACCTTTACGAGGACCTCCGTAATGAGTTGGGAAAGTGTTACGTACAGTCCCACCATTTTTTTATGCATATTTTCGCATTTACAAACTAACTTTTAGAAATTACGCGACTTTCTTTATTTTTCGTGTGTATTAGCCCATGTATATAACACCTCGGAGCACCTAAAAATTTACTCTGAAAAACTTTTTAAGGACCTTCATAATGAGTTGGGGAAGCGTTACGTATAGTCCACTATTTTTTCAGGCATATTTTCGCATTTATAAGCCAACTTTTAGGAATTACGTGACTTCTTTATTTTTTGTGTGTCTAAGCCGATAGATCTGGCACCTAGGAGCACCCAAATTTGTTTTTGAAAAAACTTTATAAGGAACTCCGTAATGAGTTGGGGAAGTGTTATGGAAAGTCCCAAAAAAATTTTTAGGGATATTTTCGCCTTTACAAGCCAATTTTTAGGAATTACGTGACTTTCATGATTTTTTGTGTATATTTAGCCCATGAATCTAGTGTCTCGGAGGACCCAAAAGTTTTTTCTGAAAAAACTTTTTGAGGACCTCGATAATGAGTTGGGGAAGCGTTATGTACAGTCCCACAAATTTTTTAAGGCATATTTTCACATTTACAAGCCAAATTTTAGGAATTACATGACTTTCTTGGTTTTTCATGTGTAATAGCCCATGGATCTGGCGTTTCAGAGTATCCAAAAAAAATTTCTGAAAAAACTTTATGAGGCCCTCCGTAATGAGTTGGGGAAGCGTTACGTATAGTCTCACCATTTTTTCAGGCATATTTTCGCATTTACAAGCCAATATTTAGGAATCACGTGAGTTTTTTTGTTTATCGTGTGTATAAGCCCATTGATTTGGCACCTCGGAGAAGTCAAAAATTCTTTTGAATTTTTTTTATAAAGACCTCCGTAATGAGTTGGGGAAGCATTATGTACATTTCCACCGCTTTTTCAAGCATATTTTTACATTTACATGCCAATTTGAGAAATTACGTGAATTTCTTGATTTTCGTGTGTTAATTAGCCCATGGATCTAGCGCCTCGGAGCACCCAAAAAAATTTCTAAAAAAACTTTATGAGGACCTCTGTAATGAGTTGGGAAAGCATTATGTTTAGTCCCACCGCTTTTTTCAGGCATATTTTCATATTAACAAGCCAATTTTAGAAATTACGCTAGTTTCTTGGTTTTTCGTATGTATTAGCCCATGGATCTGGCGCCTCGGAGCACCCAAAAAACTTTTCTGAAAAAACATTATGAGGACCTCTGTAATATGTTGGGGAAGCGTTACATACAGTCTCACCGCTTTTTTCAGGCATATATTTTTACATTTACAAGCCACATGTTGAAATTACGCGACTTTCTTTACTTTTCGTGTGTATTAGACTATGGATCTGGCGCCTAGGAGCACCCAAAATATTTTTTGAAAAAACTTTATAAGGAACTCCGTAATGAGTTGGGGAAGTGTTACGTACAGTCAACCATTTTTTTCAGGGATATTTTCGCATTTACAAGCCAATTTTTAGGAATTACGCGACTTTCTTAGTTTTTCGTGTGTATTAGCCCATGGATCTGGCGCTTCGGAACACCCAAAAAATATTTCTGAAATTATTTTATGAGTACCTCCGTAATGAGTTAGGGAAGTGTTACGTATAGTTCCACCATTTTTTTCAAGCATATTTTTTTCTCGATCCAAAATATACCCTGGGCGTAACATGGTGTATAGGACCCCGAGAGGCCCTACATAAGCCACTTAGCTTACGTCCTACAAGATAATAGAAATAAAGATTTCAAATGAAACAGTCTTACATCATAAAAGAGTTTAACAAAGTGAAAGTCTAACATAAGTCTCAATAATCCATCTACTACATCAATAGAAGTGATTGGGACGTAACTCATACATCACATACAAAGTCTGAAAACTAAAATAAAGAAAGTAATAAAATTGTTTCGGTCCTTGGAACATGATGACTCACCAATCTTCAAAATCCCAAAAGGATCAATTAGCCACGAGTATGAGAGGTAGGAGCGTCTGACCTTACATTAGTGAAACAATGTAGGCACAAGTATGTATTAGTACATGGAATGTACTAAGTATGATAGCAATTCATAAGAGTTATGAAATCATGCTAAAAAGGACTTTACATGACATGCAATGACCAAGCTAAATCATAAGATAAAAGGTTAGAAAACATAAGTCATAATCATGGTCAATGCAAGCTTAACATCTTTAAAACACTTATGAAATAATTAGAAAGTAACTTAGTTCATTATTGTGGGAAGTTTACCATTAACCGACATAGACCATGTGAACTATAACATGGAATCCAGTGTACTACTCCCACACCGAAAAGAGAGTGTCCTACTTGACAAGGTAAGGACCATGAGTCTGAGCTAAGGTGGATCTACTAGCTAATGTCTATTTAAGACAACATCCTATGGTGGTACATAGTATATGGGACATGGGTAATCGCCGCTAGTCCATTCGGTGCTAAGTAAAATCCCACAGAATAGTTATTAATTATATTCATATTATCATCCATGAAAAAGTACAATTAAGTTACAAATCCAAGCTAGAAACATCATAGAGTAGCTCCTTAGACCATGTGTGAGAAAACTTTTCACCATCCAGGATCTTTTCATAATAGCTTTGTAAAACACATAGTCATTAACTTCATACTAAAAGTGCTGATCTTAGGAATATTTATATGCCGGTTTATCAATAATGACCTACATGTACCTTGTGTTTAAGAATAATCTTTGAACTATTTGGTGTGTTTTGAGTAACTTTCAATGGTTGTTCACTAAGACATGTGCTTAGATTATACAGGAGTTTCAAAGGTAAATGGAGTGAATGGAAGAAAGCGCGAAGAGAGAAGCTTGAAAACAAGGCAAGAAAGCACGTGCCGAATGAAACGAAGAGAAGAAAAATTAGGCTTGGCAGCCCTGGCGTACTATTGACGCCCCATGCAAGGCCCAAAACTACAAACGAGAATCCTTGGCGTACTGTTGGTGCCCCACGCCAGGCAGTAAACTATTGAGCACTTTTCCAGACGCGATTCTGGCGCCCCACGCCAGCCTGTGTCTGATTTTGCAGCGAAAATTGGTTAAATTAGGACTCCTACTTTAGTCTAAACTTGGAAAACTATTTTTGGAACTCTATATATAGGACCCTAGGGTTATTTTGTAAAGAGTTGGCTAGTTTTTGGTGTGCAAGAGAAAAAGATCACAATTCATCTCAGGTTTCAATTCTCTACTTCTTCTTTAAGTTTGAATTCTATGAAAACTATTGTTTTTGAGTTTATGAACATTATGAGTGGCTAAACGCCCTTGTTATGGGGCTGTAGATACGGGTTATTGTTGAACATCGAATTGCTTTTGAATTTATTGTTGGTTATCGCTTGAATTACTTTTGTATTCTTGTTTTAGTATTTCATGATTGGCCACCATAGAAATAAATCTATTGTCTATTATTGGACTCGAGAGATAAAGAGGTAGATAGACCAAAGAATGCAAAAAGCTTTATCTAACTTGAATATCACTTGTTTAGATTCGTGTTTAGGAGTGACGTCCGGGCGAACACCAAGCTTGGTTACGAAACAGGATGAAATATAAATGCTCGCCAATTAGGACTGTCTATCCCTGCTCAACGATGTAGTTAGACAGCAAGTTGGAGTAGGTGATTAGAGGTCGAGAGATTATGATCATAACATTAACCCTGTTAATCAGTAATTTGATAACCATAATCGATTCATTGCATGAGATGTGATACATGAAACCCAAAGCATACTGCAGCCCTGGAATTGTCTCTTACTTGATTGAAACACCAAAATTACAGTTGTCTTTGTTAGTCAGTTTATTAATTAAATTGTTCTCATTAGTAGTAACCAAAAATCATCTCATATTGATATACGTTCTTTAAGCTGTAGATTGAATAGAATTGATATACATTGATCGTAAGTCCCTTGGGTACGACAACATGGTTTTAAAAGAGCCACTTATTACTTCTGTGACCGCGTACACTTGCGTGTGCATTTGGGAGCAACAAATTTTTGGCGCCGTTGCCGGGGACTTTAGAATTAATTAATATTTAATTCTTTTAAGTCTACTAGTGACTATTCAAGTGCTAATAACTTGATCTTAGATGTTCTGTATTGCAGGCAATTGGGTCTTGAAGTCTGGCTCGAAAAGGAGATCTTGTTGAACTAGACGACGAACCTGAAAGAGCTCTTTGATGACGAAGAAAGCTAGCGAATTTTGGACGACAGCAGGAACTAGGACTAGGACTCCCTGGACATCGGGAAGAAAACCTGCCGACGATCGCAAGAGACACATGGAGGAAGAACATAATGACATACCGGTAGTGATAGTTGCAAGGCCAGTCCGTGATGTGGCAGTCCCACTCATTACCAATGTTACATCGAGCATTCGAAAACCACCACCGGGTGGTAGATTTGAGTTGAAACAATCCATTGTGCAACTTATTCATTTGACTCGGCAATTCACTGGCCTGCCCCATGAAGATCCCCAAGTGCACATCAGGAATTTTCTGGAGATAAGCAACATTTATATTCCACATGGGGTATCAATTGATTATGTGCAGCTGACTCTCTTCCCATTCTCACAATTGTGAGAAGCAAGGCGATGGTTAGATTCGGAGCCATCAAATTCCATCACCACATGGGACTATTTAGCAAAGAAGTTCCTCAATCGATTCTTCCCCTCAGGCAGAACTGCAAGGCTAAGAAGTGAAATATTGAGCTTCAAGCAGAAAAGTAGGGAGAACCTGTACCAAGCCTGGGATCGATTTAAACAAATGTTGTTATCTTACTCGCACCCCTATCAGGCGAATGAAGTACTAGCTCACACCGTTATTGAAGTGCTTGAATATAATGCAAGGGTACTATTAAATACTACTGTAGGTGGGAAACCTTTGGAGAAGAACTACGATGAATTAGTTGAACTCCTAGACAAACTATCAGAAGGCAACCCTAATTGGAATGGTGATACGCAAAGAAACACTGTGCAGAAGACTGCAGGTATGTTAGAAGTGGATCAAGCAACTGCACTGAATGCGAAGCTCGATGCCCTAGCAAATCACATTACCACTCAGTTCAAACAGTTATCAGTCGGGTAGCAACAAGCGCAGGTAAATGATGTTCACCAACCGCAAGAATGGTGTAAAGTTTGCTAGAGTAGAGACCATGTGGCTGATTATTGTGGTTCAAACCCAGACTCTGTGAACTATCTGGGGAATGCCCAAAGAGGTGGAGGCATGCAGAACTATGAGAACACCTATAACTCGAGTTGGAGGAACTGCCCCAACTTCTCATAAGGTGGAAATCAGAATCAACACCAAAATCAGGCGCAAGGGTAAAGCCAATACTGAGCAAAAGGGAACAGACCGCAGTTTCAACAGCAAAACAATCAAGGTGCGAAGCAAGGAGGCATGACTAATGAAAAGTTGTTCCAAAAGCTAAGTACAGAAATCAACACCAAAAATGAAGAACAATATAGAAAATTGGGATGACTAATGAAAAGTTGTTCCAAAAGCTAAGTACAGAAATCAACACCAAAAATGAAGAATAATATAGAAAATTGGGAGAAGAGTTGAGAAGCACCAATTTGTCACAGAAAAATCTGAAAAGACAGTTCACACAATTGGCTAATGCCGTAAATCTGCATCCACTTGGAGGTCTTCCTGGTGACAGAGAGCCTAACCCAATTGGCTAATGCCGTAAGCACAAGGAGTGGGTCACAATTGGAGGAGCTAGCTCCAAAGAAGAGAAGTCCTGAGGTGGTGAGAGAAGAAAAGAAATCAGAGAGGTAGTTCAAAATTCGAATGTTGAGAAGGTTGTCATTCAAGTGAAACCACCTCCTCCTTTCCCACAGAAGTTCAGAAAACAGAATGAAGATGAATGCTTCGGTAAGTTTTTGTTTCTCCATAAGCAAGTTCACATTAGTCTACCTTTGGTTGATGTTTTGCAGGGAATTCCTAAATACGCCAAGTATGTGAGGGAGATAGTGGTGAAAAAGAGGAGATTGACCGAGTATGAAACAGTGGCACTCACTGAAGAGTGTAGTTCCAGAATTCAGAATAGACTACCCACAAAGTTGAAGGATCCGGGTAGCTTCACGGTCCAAATCACCATTGGTCAAAGTGTTCATACCCGGAGGTTATGTGATTTGGGTGCGAGTATAAACCCGATGCCTGCATCATTGTACAAGAAACTTGGGATGGGTAGTCCAAAGCCAACCACGATCATCCTCCAACTTGTTGATCAATCTGTGGTGAGGCCTGAAGGAGTAGTTGAAGATGTGTTGGTACAAATGGGGTCTCTGATTTTTTTGGTGGACTTTGTGGTCCTAAATTTTGAGCCCGATCCTGAAGTTCCATTTATTTTGGGATGACCATTCTTAGCCAGGGGGCGAGCATTGATTGATATAGTAACTGGGCAATTGACCATGAGAGCTCATAATAAGGTGGAGGTGTTTGATATCTATTGCGCCTTGAAACTGCCTTCTATCTATGAAGAGTTGTCGGCTATTACGGTAGTGGATCTAACTGTAGATTTGCATTGCATAACTCCCAAGAATCCCTTGGAAAGAGTTTTGGTGGGGCATGACATAGATGGAGATACAGAAGCGCAAGAACTGGCTAATTGTCTTAATGTAGCGCTAGTTGGAACACCAAAAGGTGTAGTGGAATCATTAGAGCGAGTGTTGGGTCCTCCTCCCAAACCCTTAATTGAAGAGGCACCTAAACTGGAGCTAAAATTTCTTCCAGTGCACTTAAGGTATGCATATTTGGGCAACAATGAAACTTTACCTGTGATACTTTCTACAGAACTATCTGAAGCACAGGTTGATGCGGCATTGATGATTTTGAAGTGAAGGAAGAAAGCTATTGGGTGGCAAATGGCTGATATTCATGGGATTAGTCCGGCATTGTGTATGCACAGAATCTACATAGAGAAAGACCACAAGTCGAGTGCACAACACCAACATCAGCTAAATCCATTAATTAAGGAAGTAGTGAGAAAAGAAGAGATCAAGTGGTTAGATGCAGGAAATGTGTATCCTATCTCTGACAGTAAATGGGTAAGTCTTGTGCAGTGTGTACCAAAGAAAGGCGGGATGACAGTAGTAAAGAATGAAAAATATGAGTTGATTCCAACAAGAACTATCAACGGATTGAGAATCTGCATGGATTACCGGAAGTTGAATGATGCCACTAGAAAGGATCACTACCCTGTCCCTTTTATGGATCAAATGCTTGACCGTTTAGCAGGGCAGGAGTATTATTGCTTCTTGGATGGGTATTCTGGATATAATCAGATCTTGATCGCACCTAAGGATCAAGAGAAAACTACTTTCACGTGTCCCTATGGCACGTATGCGATCAAGCGCATGCCATTTGGGCTTTGCAATGCTCCTACCACATTCCAGAGGTGCATGAAGGCTATTTTCCATGATATGGTGGAGGATGATGTCCCCCAAACTACACCTCCCTAAGGAGGTATAAGCGATCGCTTGTCAAATATAGAATCTAACAGAGGTTAGGGTCGATCCCACAAGAAATATGGTTCAGACTTAGGCTAATTAATATTAAGTGTATGTTTAGTCAGATTATTTCTAGAAGAAGTAAAAAGGGGGGGATTTGCAATAATTGAAAGAAATAATAATTTACGATTTGATTGGTAACAAGTAACCAAAACACAAAAGTTGCAGTTTGAGAGATCAATCTGAGAATGAAACTAGGGTTTACGTGTTCCCCATAAGCTTTTAACGCAGTAAACCTAACAATGGTAATTCTTTTCAATGTCTAGCATGCATGATCAGTAAGTTATGTATCCCTAAGTAATTGGTCCTCTAAATAGGGAATTTCACTCTGCAACTTGATCCATCTACGTGTGTTGATTTACCAACACTTACCTTTGACCCAGATTAGCCCACAGCTATTTCTAGGTTTGGTTATTAGATAGCAGATTATCGACGACTAAATCTCTGTTGCAAAATTTCTTAGATGTTCATTACTGTCTATACCGGGTTCGCAAGAATTAGGAGATGTTCTAATGTTTGCAACCATTAGAAAACGTTCTAAGCAAAGAGATTTACAAAAGCATGCATAAACACATTCAAGAATTACACAATATTAAGTTTACTTTTGTTAATTACTCATGGTTCCCAGAACCCTAGTTGAGGAATTTAGCTACTCATGCTTGTTTGATCACAATTCACATTCGGGTTTGAAGAAATCATGAACTTACAGTGAATAGAGATGGATTCCACAATCTTGAATTGAAAATCAAAAGTACTTTGCATAAACAAGCTTTAAGAATTAATCCTCTCCAAAGATGAAAAGCAATTCCCAAAGTAATAACTTAATATTCAAACAATATTCAACCACCCTAAAACAAAGTTTACATAGGGTATATATAGAAAATAAATCCTAATTAAACTAGGAAAAGGAAATCTGGGGAAATTTGGCTTGGGCAGTGTCGTCTACGGTTTTCAACCTACGGCTCGTAGGTTCCAACCGTCATCAGCAGTTGTGTAAAATCCTGAGGGCTTTTTTCTACGGTTTTGATCTACGATTAGTCATTCCATGTACGACCCGTCCTATTCTTCTGTCATTTAAGCTCTGCAGGCGACCCTCTCTGAAGTTTTCTACGATTGGGCATCTACGATTCGTAGTAGGATATACGGACCGTCATCTTGGTCCGTCATTCCATAATTGGCCAATTTCTTCAGGCTCCTGAACCTACGACCCTAACTGACGACCCATCAAGTCATTGACGGTTCGTAGACTGTCTCGTTCATCACCAACAAATCAACTGCTGCTGCATTATTCTCCTCAACTGCTCCAAAAGCCTATTCCCTGTGAATTTAGCACAAATAACATCAAATCTAATACCAAACCACTTAAGTATCATGCAAAATTATAATTTTAATGCATCAAAAGTACCGTAAACTCACGGTACATCAACACCCTCAACTTAAAATCTTTGCTTGTCCTCAAACAACAAAACAGACTCTAAACGACACAAGTTTACAAGCAATCCGGACTTCAAGCAATCACACGGCAATTACCTCAATCTTCCTCCTCTTTATTCATTCCCAACTACGTGCGCATTCTTTGCAAGCCCAACAAGCTAACTCATGAGGATCAAACACATGACATCGACGTACCTATAGACACACATACATACACATCTAGCAATTTACCAAGGCATCAACTTTCCAATAATCACAACTTGTGTCCTCACTACAAAGAAATCCCCTTTTTCACACATAATTTTGATTTATCAATCCCGGGACTTAGTATACACTCACACTCAGAACGAATTCAATACAATCTGTGAACAATACCATAGGCTTGCCCTTATCTTCTTTACTTTGGCTTTTCAAACTTCCTACTAGGATCACTATAGGACTTTATTGGTTTGTAACGTAAGCTCGGGGTCAGGTGTGGTATATCGGGATATTAAGTGACTTTGCCCTACCCTTCCTTGACCTCTAAGTTGGCTCGCTACCTTTCTTTTTCTGCCGCTTTTCATTCATTCTTTTTACACTTCATACTCTTTTCCCTAAGACTTTCATCAGCTTGAGTGTGAATTATTATTACAGCTTTTGATTCATGTCACTCTTTTTTTTTCTTTGACTTTTTGTCATTCATACATTCTCTGCTTCCTTTGCTTTACACACAACTCTATTCATACCCTTGTTTTTCTTGCTTTCCTTCTTAATAGCCACCCTCAACTTACACATTTAGTGTGGGCTAAGGTACACATTATCCTTAGAAAGGACCAGGGCCAGAATTCAGGTACTTTGCAGTAGACACCCTCAACTTAGGCTTTTGGCCTATGTTGAGGTACACGATGTCCACGGAGGGACCAGGGCCAAAACAAATATTTCACAATACTTTAAAGAGAAGGTAAACTGGATGTAAAGAAAGAATGGTTTTCGTTAGGCTCAAACATTTGGATCAAAGGGAAAGATTTTCACACAGGAATTGTTGATTCATTTTAGGCTTTGAGTGGACTTAAAAAATCAATGGCCTATGATCACCTCCTAGTGTTTAGTTCAAATTTCCTTAGTAAGACTAACAGGGCAAGTTCTAGATTGGCACATCTCATATGAATCATCAAAAACTCTCACACACATATGACACCTTGTTGTAATTATCGAATCACCAATGGACCTAGTTAATGCTATAGCTTAAGTAATAGTGTCATACCGATACTACATCATGTCATGCAAAGATCCAACACATTCAACTCATTCAATTCACATTCACAGCACAAAGCAAAAAAATTTAAAATTGGAGGGATATCAGTTTCATGCACACTAATGCGGATATCAGTTTCATGCACACTAATGCCATCATGCTTTATTTCCAGATTACTTATGCACAATCACAATCCTAAACATGCCGGTTCAACAGAAATTTAAACAGTTCCTTAGGGAAAAAGAACACAGGCAAGAAAACCCAATGAAGGATTTATAAGTTATGCTACTCAGACTTCACATTAACGCCAAATCCATTTACCCCACCCCCACGAAGAAAATAGAGCAATGTCCTCAATGCACAAGAAAAGTAAAAACATCGGGTGAGACAAACATGTGGCGCCGAAGATCACTCAAGTGCTGGTGGGTCCGGTAGCACGGAACCCACGAGATCATCAAATAGGGCACCATCAGTAGTACCCGTAGGAGTAGTGTGGGGTGCACCATCAGTAGCAAACCACGAACCAGACGCACATGCTGCCATCGCATGCTCGCGCTCTTGGCGCATCTGCTCATCAATCAATGACTGGCGCTGGGCAGTCTCTAGAACCCGTCTCTCTCTTTTACGGGCCTGCCGCACTTCATCCGGGTCTCCCTTAGTGCTAAGGCCAGCACGGGTACGCTTACCTGCCCCATGAGAGGGCTCAGTAGCCCGCTGCTCTCCCCCAAACAGTGCAGTCCGCACAAGATCATCAGCATCGAGCTCTGGTGTAGGTGTCGGGATAGCAATCTCCGCAGCAGCCAGGGCAGTAAGGTCAGCATGGAGACTGGCTAACTCCGTCTGGAAGGCCGTCAGATCAACCACAGGCCCAGCCTGGGACCTCTCCATCATCCGGCTCTCGAATGCATCAATCCGCCTATTAACTGCTAGTATCTTGGTATCTACCATCCTCTCGATCCGAGCCTCGAACTCCTCTACCGATCTCTGCATCCCCGGGCGAATATGCTATAGAAGAGCCGCCATCTGAGCTTCTAACCGGCTCACTCTAGCGATGGGGAGTAGGGCAGCCCCTACAGTAGGTGGAGCCCGGGGTGTGCCTGTTGTAGCAGCTGAAGCAGTAGGTGGGGCACGGACCCCTGTGGCTCATCTACAGGTGCGGGGGCTATAACATCAACCTGCTCGGGCGCCAAGGCCTCTCCCATGGGTGGTAGCTCCACTAGAATACCCCTGCGTGGTGCGGCAGGGTTGGTGTCATCTCGAATAAGACCAATATCCACAGTTTTAGACACTGTAACATATGAATCATCAAAATAGACTAGGACCGTCGCCTCACGACACAACCTAAAAATGAGGCAAGGAAAGGGCAAGGTCGTCGTTTTCCGGAAGGCACGCTCATGTATCACCGCAATGAGCACACGGGCAAAATCAATCTCATGGCCTGCCATCAAGCAGGCAACCATCACAGCCCGGTCCCAAGTCAGTTGGTTATCCGCAATAGTAGGGGACAACCGGGTACATACGATAGACCACCAGAATTTTGCTGCAAAGCTAAGTGTGGCCTTCTTAATCGGCAAGGTCATGTCTCGAACCCACTCAATATGGACTCCCTGCTCAGCAATGGGCCAGCCACCCATCTCAGCAAGGACTCTCGCTGCGCAGCATCTCTCATAGCTCGACCGCGGACCTGCTGCATCCGATAATCAAAATCGGCCGTGTTGATAGGCTGAGCATATGAAGGGCCGTAAATAAAACGGCATAGTGTGGCCTTAAAAATGTCAATGGGAATGTAACGGACTAAGGTAGACTGAAGTGGTAGCTGCTCTAATGGCTTTGCCCGCCGTGGCAAAGTCTGAACGACAGTGGCAGCATAGGAAGCATAGAACTCACGGACCATGATCGGGCTATACCTAGTAAGCGTCTCAGCCATCCACTCACAGTGATGCTTCCTGAACAGCTCATGTATCTGAGGAATAGTATGAAGGCTACCTGTAAGAACCCGCCGCTCTTCATCTATCTGCCTAGCGGACTTGTTTTGGGCATTCTGCAGGATGGCTTCTTGATAAATATGAAACATGCCCGGGACACACCATAGGTTGGGCGCTACTGCAACCCGAATTGGGTGTTCCTCGCCAAGGTCGTCATCACCCAAATCGGTCCCAGAGGCAGAACCGGAATCAGACTCCGACCCTAAAGTGGACGCAGGCTCAGACTGGGCAGCGGATGGGGCCACTGGTGGGAGGATAGGGGCAACTCCGGTCGGAGAGGCCTCTCCACCCCTGCTCGAACTATGCACTTCCTCATTAGACTGGGAAGTGTTCCCCTCTCCTCCGAAAGTAGACTGCTCCGATGTCTGTGCCGTAGCCATCTGACTGGCCTGCTGCCTAGTGGTCCGGGGTGACCTGGGGGAGCTGGCTCCCAAGGGTGGGTCATATTCAGACCCGCTCCGCTCCTCCTCAGAATCCTCATCTATGAGCAATCGACGTCGGGCCGGAGGAGCTGGTGCAGGAGCAGAAGTAGTAGCCTTCCGTTTATAGTGTTGTGTTATTTTCGAAGGCATTGTACTTGTAGAGCCATCATTAGTAACTAGGAAAAAACTGCAAAGCAAAAGAAAGTAAGAAAAGAAAACAAATTGTTGCCACTATTTTTGGTATCTACGGGAAGGAACTACGAACCGTAGACAGAACTACGAGCCGTAGACCAGACCGTAGATATGGGAGTCCTATTTTCAACTTTCTGAAGTTCAATTGACGGTTTGCAGGATGGTTCGTCAACGGATCTACGGGTCATAGATCAAACCGTCAAAAATAACTTTGCCTAATCTGGGGAGACAGACTGACGGGAGAGACCTACAGTCCGTAGGTTGTCCTACGGACCGTAGCCAATGGTCGACCACACAGTGTCAGTCATACCAAGTTTTTTAAAAAACACATTTCTAACCAAGCAAACACCACAATATCAAGCCAAACAATCATAGAATCAAGTAATTATGTCATCATAAGGCTTCAACTATACTCTCTAATCCATGGATCACTAAAATAGGCAACCTCTAGGTCAAAACTTCATACAAAACCAACTTCATGCATTGTTTAAAGCAATTACTCAATTTCCCTTATCATAAAACACCTCATAAACATTAAAAACTACACACAATCACAATTTCGCACAAAAGTGACTACCCATGACACAGACCAAGCCAATTTTAAGTTTGATAATTAAAGTAAATGGCAAACAAAACACATACCTTTTATGTTATGTATGGAAACGTCGCAACTACGCAAGAGGAAAACTCCGAACCCACGAGCTGATGAATAAAAACAGTGGAGGTGGTGGAATAGAAAAGAAACAAAATGAAAAAAAATTGAAAAAGAAGGAGAGAAAGAGTGATTTGGTGGGGAGTATATGTAGATGGGGGAGGGGGTGAATGAAAGGGTGTTTGGTAGATGGAGGGGTGGAAAATGGAAGGGGTGTAACGGTTGGGAGTAAAGGGAAATGGGGAAAGAATTTTTAAAAATGGGGTTTTTATAATTTTAACCCATGGGTTGGGTCAATTTTTAAACCCTGACTGCCTTTTACGATTTCCTGTCGACGGGCCGTAGGTGGTTCGATGAACCGTCAATAAGTTCTGTCAATGGGCCTTAACTCTTGAATAAATTTCAAAACATACCTGGGGTCTACGGATGCAGACTACGGTCTATAGAATAATGTAAGGCTCGTACTGTGCAACCGTAGACTTAAAGTTGCAACTGCTCCAGAATATTTGAGTCTACGGGTGCCATTTACGATTCGTCATTGGAGTTACGTTCCGTAGATGGGACCCGTAGACCCTTCTGCACTTAATGTTCTGCAAAACCTGTCTTATTTTCCTGCATACATCACAAACGTTAGGGCTTCCCTTTGTTTCTATTGACTCTTTTTGACACGGACCCTATACTAACCTATTCTAGCCAATATTAAGACTCAAAAAGAGAAAAGGAAAAACATAACAAAACAAAACATTACATAGAGAAATCCTAACTTGGCAAAAAAAACTACATGGGTTGCCTCCCAAGTAGCGCTTGAGTTAACGTCGCGGTACGACGCAGTTTTCTTGCCTACTCAGACTTTGACAAGACCCCATATCTCAATTAGCTCATTTACCGTCTCCTGATGGCCTACATAGAGCTTGATCCTTTGGCCATTCACTTTGAATTTGGTCCCTTCCGTGTTTTCAAGTTCTACGGCGCCATGGGCAAACACTTGGACAACTCTGAATGGTCCTGTCCATTTTGATTTTAGCTTGCCAGGAAACAACTGCAGCCTTGAGTTAAAGAGGAGGACCATATCACCAGGAGCAAAACTGCGCTTTTCTATCTTCTGATCATGATACTTCTTTATCTTTTCTTTGTACAAAGCTGAACTCTCATAAGCTTTGAGACGAAACTCATCCATCTCATTCAGCTCCGTTATCCTTTTACTGGATGCATCATCCCAATCAAGATTCAGCTTCTTGAGTGCCCACATCGCCTTGTGCTCAAGCTCTAAGGGTAAGTGACATGATTTTCCAAAAACAAGTTGGTAAGGAGACATACCTATGGGAGTTTTGAATGCCGTGCGGTAAGCCCATAAAGCATCATCGAGCTTTCTTGACCAATCAGTGCGGTTTGCATTCACGGTCTTTGACAGAATCTGCTTAATCTCTCTATTGGACACTTCAACCTGCCCACTCGACTGTGGATGATACGGAATTGTTATACTGTGACGAACACCCTACTTTTCCAGCAACGCTTTGAACAACTTATGGCAAAAGTGGGAACCTCCATCGCTAATTATGGCCCTTGGTTTACCAAACCTGGAGAATATGTTCTTTTTGAGAAAGGCGGTGACGCTTTTACCTTCATTGTTTGGAAGCGATATAGCTTCCACCTATTTTGACACATAGTCAACAGCTACCAAGATGTACTTCATGCCATACGAACTCACAAACGGGCCCATGAAATCGATGCCCCATACATCAAAGAGTTCAATGACTAGTATTAGATTCATAGGAAGCTCCTGCCTTCTTGAAACACCTCCTTCCCTTTGGCATCGATCAAATGCCTTGGCAAAATCATGAGCATCTTGGTGAATTGTAGGCCAGTAATACCCACATTGCAAGATCTTGTGAGCAGTACGGATGCCACAATGATGACCACCAACAGGGGATGAATGGCAAGCTTCCAATATACTCATCATCTCAACCTCGGACACACAAAGATGAATAATCCCATCAGCACAGATGCGAAACAAATAAGGATCCTCCCAAAAATACTTCTTCACATCAGCCATGAACTTTTTTCGTTGGTGGAATGATAGGTCCGAGGGCACCACATTGCTAGCCAAATAATTGGCAAAATCTGCAAACCACAGAATAAGATCAAAAGAAGCAGCTAATACCTGTTCATCTGGAAAGGCATCATTAATCCCCTGGCCATCAGCCAAATTCTGCATAGCTTTATCTTCTAATCTGGATAGATGAACAGCCACTTGATTCTCTGTTTCTTTCCTATCTCGGACTTCGAAGTCAAACTCTTCTAGCAATAGAATCCACCGGATCAGCCTTGGTTTAGCATCTTTTTTCGCCATGAGGTACCTCAACGCAGAATGGTCAGTATGCACTATTACGTTGGTAACTAGCAGATAGGATCGAAGCTTCTCAAAAGCGAAAACAACCGCAAGCAACTCTTGTTCAGTGAACGTATAGTTTTTCTAGGCAGCATTCAATGCTTTGCTAGCATAATATATAGGATGCAGTATTTTGTCGCGCCTTTGTCCCAACACTACGCCAAGTGCTACTCCGCTCGCGTGGCACATAACCTCGAACGGCTTTTCCCAGTCTGGTGAAATGATAATGGGTGCAGAGGACAGCTTCTCCTTCAGTGCTTCAAACGCTCTCAAGCATGCTTCATCAAAGTCAAACTTCACCTCCTTTTCAAGCAGTTTGCACAAAGGATGTGCAATTTTGGAGAAGTCTTTTATAAATCTGCGATAAAAACCTGCATGCCCTAGGAAACTCCTTATACCTTTTACAGAGATGGGAGGGGGTAATGTTGCAATCACCTCTACTTTAGCTCTATCCACTTCAATATCGTTCTGGGAGATTCGGTGGTCCAGCACTATACCTTCTTTCACCATGAAGTGACACTTCTCCCAGTTCAGCACCAGGTTTCATTCTTCGCATCTACACAGTGCTTCACCTAAATGGAACAAGCAATCATCGAAAGTGTTACCAACAACAGAAAAATCATCCATAAATACCTCAATGGTGTCCTCCTCCATGTCTGAGAATATAGACATCATGCAATGTTGAAACGTCGCCGGTGTATTGCAGAGTCCAAATGGCATCCTTTTGAAAGCGAATGTACCATAGGGACATGTGAATGTAGTCTTTTCTTGATCCTCAGGGGCTATAGAGATCTGAGTATCCATCCAAAAAATAATACCACCCTCTTCCAGCAAGACGATCTAGCATTTGATCCATGAACGGCATGGGAAAGTGGTCTTTCTCTGTCCATGCATTCAGCTTGCGGTAGTCCATGCAAACTCTCCAGCCGGTGACGGGCCTCATAGGAACAAGCTCATTTTTAGCATTTGGAACCACCGTGATTCCACCCTTTTTAGGCACACACTGGACCGGGCATACCCATTTACTATCAGCTATGGGATATATCACACCGGCGTCCAACTATTTGATAATTTCTTTCTTTACCACCTCTTGCATTGGTGGATTCAATCTTCTCTGATGATCCACACTAGGAAGTCTTTCCGGCATGAGTCGAATTTTGTGAGTGCAAATCCCTGTTGGGATACCAATAATGTCCGCAATTGTCCATCCTATCGCCCTTTTGTAACGCTTCAGCATCGCAACTAAAGCCTCAACTTGCCCTACATTAAGGTCAGCAACAATAATAACAGGCAATGTGTTGTTCTGGCCTAAAAATACATAACTCAAGTGGGTTGGAAGAGCTTTCAACTCTAACTCCGGGGGTTCCTCAATAGATGGTCTTGCAGGCAGTGTTTTTTTATTTAGCAAGTCAAAATCCAGCTTGGGTTGACAACGAGGGATCACGCTTCCATGTAATGCAGCCACCAATGCATCATATTCTGGGATTCCATCGCCTTCAAAATTCATTATTACGGCCGCAAGTGCTTCAACTCCTAGCCTTTCCTCGATGAGCACCTCCGGGTTGGGCTCCTCCCCATAGCTCACCACTGATATCACCTTGATGTCACTATGGTGCTTCATTGTTCTGCAAATATTGAAAGTCAGTTCTTCATTGTTTAAGCGAAACTTCGTCTGTCCTTTCTCTAGATCTACCAAAGCGCGCCCTGTTGCAAGAAATGGTCTGCCCAGGATTATGGGCACTTCACAGTCCAGAATCACAAAGTCCGCCGAAAAGATGAATGCCTCTCCTTTTACCAAGACATCTTGCAGTACTCCAATTGGTTTCTTTACTGTCCGGTCAGCCATCAGTAGTCTCATTGCAGTTGGCTTAGGGGCTGCTAAGCCCAATTTCTTGAACACGGAAAGCGGCATGAGGTTTATGCTCGCACCCAAGTCACAAAGTGCATCACGCCGATAGTACATGGAATGGTGAATGCTCCAGGATCTTCCTTCTTTTGGACCAGTGACCTTGTGGCGATGGCACTACAATGCTGCAACTTGTCACTTTCCTCTAAGCTTGCAACTCTCTTCTTGGTCACCAAGTCTTTCATGAATTTAGCATAACCCGGCATTTGCTCCAAAGCTTCAATCAAAGGAACATTAACAGATAATTGTTTAAGTATAGATAAGAATTTCTTATACTTCCCTTCCTCTGTTTTCATTACTAATCGTTGTGGAAAGGGAGGTGGAGGTCGTGGCATGGGGATGACCTTTTGAGTTACTTCAGTCTCAACCTCTTTTAGATTTTTGGGTAGTTCTGCTACCTCTTTCTCACCCTTATCAGACGCTTTCGCGCTTTCCACTTTTGTTGGCATGGGTGGGTCAATAGTTTGTACCCCACTTATGGTTGTCACTGCTATGCATTGCCCATCATTCTTGGGATTGTGCATGGCGTTACTGGGAAGTGTTCCTTCTTGACGCGGATTTGCATTCACCGACAGTTGGTTCAACTGCTGCTCTATTTGCCGAATTGCTACTGCATGTGATTCCACCTTTTGCCCGATGCCTGAGATATCAGTTCGCATTTCTTTCACATTGTCATCCGTGGCATCAAATCGCCTCATCATTGTTTTCACCATATCTTTAATGCGAGTCATATTTGATCCGCCATCTCTATTACCAGGAGGGATAAATGCATTGCTCCTATCATTCTTGTTGTACTGACCGCCTTGGTTGTAATTTTTGTTGCGATTGAATTCCCTTCGCGATTATATTGTCCTTCCCTATTGTAGTTGCCATAGTTCCGACCTTGATTTCCTTGACCTTGGCGCCAATTTTCCTGATTGGATCCTTGGTTGTTTGGCCGAAAACCCATCGGCTGCTCATTCACAAGATTTGCATCCTCCTCATATGTGTACCAATCATTTGGTGGTGCATTCTGTTTATATTGGACTGCATTAACCTTCTCTGCATTACCACTCACATGCTTTAGTACTAAGCCCATTTCAGTTCTTAGTTGTGCCAACTCTTGACGGAGTTCATATTGAGATGAATTCTCAGCAGCTTGAATTGAGAAGGTACTCTTCATCGTAGATGACGCTCTAGTGTTCCATGCCTTGTTGTTCTTTGAGATCTTCTCAAGCCTCTCCGCAATCTCCAAGAAATTCATTGATCCATAAGATCCTCCTGCAATAGTATCAAGCACCGCCTTACCATTACCGTCCATTCCGCATTAGAAGTATTCCTTGAGTGACTCATCATCGATGCGGTGGTTTGGCACGGCCCTCATACAGCTTGTAAATCTATCCCAAGCACAGCTGACGGACTCTCACGGAGGAGTTTTGAAATTGTTGAGTTTGTCCTTGAGATTCAGCTTTCTTGAGACTGGAATATATTTCTCAATAAACGCATTACGCAGCTCATTCCATGTGAATATAGAGTTATATGGGAGCTCATTCAACCACACAATAGCGTCTCCAGTTAGAGATAGTGGAAACACTCGTAGGCCAACCACGTTCATGTCAAGATTTGGATTTCCCACATTGCTTTTGCAAATGCTGGTCACCTTGGTCCAATGAGCATGAGGATCTTCCGATGGTAATCCAGCAAATAGTCCTCGAGCGGTCAACATCTGCATCAGGCTGCTTGTGATCACAAACGTGAATCCAGGTGGTAGTGGAGGAACAACTATAGCACCAGTTGAGCATGTATCATTATAATCCACTTCCAAGTTACGGCGAACATCAGGTGCAGGCTGATGTTGTACTTGAACTTGTTGTGGATTCTAAGGTGGAACCACAACTCCTAGTGGTTGAATGACAGGTACCTCTTGGCGAGGTTCGCCATTTGGACTATCTTCTCTCAGAACTTGTTGACCTAGTCCGACCATTTTTCGTAGAGTTTTTCTGAGTTTCGGGTCGTAAGGAGTCAAGGGATTGCCTTGACTTCGTGTACTTGGGCATACACAGGAACTATAGTCTGAAAACAATCAAAAACAACAACAAAAGGTAAATTCGGAAATAATTGACTAAAAGTGCACTAACAAAATTAATCTAATCTAAAAGTCTTATTCCCCGGCAGCGGCGCCAAAATTTGATGTCACCCAAACTACACCTCCCTAAGGAGGTATAAACGGTCGCTTGTCAAATATAGAACCTAACAGTGATTATGGTCGATCCCACGAGGAATATGGTTCAGACTTAGGTTAATTAATATTAAGTGTATGTTTAGTCAGATTATTTCTAGAAGAAGTAAAAAGGGGGGGACCTATGGCACGTATGCGTTCAAGCGCATGCCATTTGGGCTTTGCAATGCTCCTGCCACATTCCAGAGGTGCATGATGGCTATTTTCCATGATATGGTGGAGGATGATGTCCCCCAAACTACACCTCCCTAAGGAGGCATAAGCGGTCGCTTGTCAAATATAGAACCTAACAGAGGTTAGGGTCGATCCCACGAGAAATATGGTTCAGACTTAGGCTAATTAATATTAACTGTATGTTTAGTCAGATTATTTCTAGAAGAAGTAAAAGGGGGGGGGGGGGGATTTGCAATAATTGAAAGAAATAATAATTTACGATTTTATTGGTAACAAGTAACCAAAACACAAAACTTGCAGTTCGAGAGATCAATCTGAGAATGAAACTAGGGTTTACGTGTTCCCCATAAGCTCTTAACGCAGTAAACCTAAAAATGGTAATTCTTTTCAATGTCTAGCATGCATGATCAGTAAGTTATGTATCCCTAAGTGATTGGTCCTCTAAATAGGGAATTTCACTCCGCAACTTGGTCCGTCTACGTGTGTTGATTTACCAACCCTTACCTTTGACCCAGATTAACCCACAGCTATTTCTAGGTTAGGTTATTAGATAGCGGATTATCGACGACTAAATCTCTGTTGCAAAATCTCTTAGATGTTCATTACTGCCTATACCGGGTTCTCAAGAATTAGGAGATGGTCTAATGTTTGCAACCATTAGAAAACGTTCTAAGCAAAGAGATTTATAAAAGCATGCATAAACACATTCAAGAATTACACAATATTAAGCTTACTTTTGTTAATTACTCATGGTTCCCACAACCCTAGTTGTGGAATTTAGCTACTCATGCTTGTTTGATCACAATTCACATTCGGGTTTGAAGAAATCATGAACTTACAGTGAATAGAGATGGATTCCACAATCTTGAATTGAAAATCAAAAGTACTTTGCATAAACAAGCTTTAAGAATTAATCCTCTCCAAAGATGAAAAGCAATTCCCAAAGTAATAATTTAATATTCAAATAATATTCAACCACCCTAAAATGAAGTTTACATAGGGTATATATAGAAAATAAATCCTAATTAAACTAGGAAAAGGAAATCTGGGGAAATTCGGCTTGAGCAGTGTCGTCTACGGTTTTCAACCTACAGGTCGTAGGTTCCAACCGTCAATCAGCAGTTGTGCAAAATCCTGAGGGCTTTTTTCTATGGTTTTGATCTACGATTAGTCATTCCATGTACGACCCGTCCTGTTCTTTCGTCATTCATGCTCTGCAGGCGACCCTCTGTGAAGTTTTCTATGGTTGGGCATCTACGATTCGTAGCAGGATATACGGATCGTCATCTTGGTCCGTCATTCCATACTTGGCCAATTTCTTCAGGCTCTTGAACCTACGACCCCAACTGACGACCCGTCAAGTCATTGACGGTTCGTAGACTGTCTCGTTCATCACCA
Source organism: Solanum appendiculatum (assembly GCA_018342035.1). Lineage (NCBI taxonomy): Eukaryota > Viridiplantae > Streptophyta > Magnoliopsida > Solanales > Solanaceae > Solanum > Solanum appendiculatum. Next base: position 160,446 of record JAGDQO010001145.1, read on the forward strand.
AAAAATCAACTGCTGCTGCATTATTCTCCTCAACTACTCCGAAAGCCTATTCCCTGTAAATTTAGCATAAATAACATCAAATCTATTACCAAACCACTTAAGTATCATGCAAAATTATAAGTTTAATGCATCAAAAGTACCGTAAACTCACGGTACATCAGAGGACTATGTGGAGGTCTTTATGGATGATTTCTCCGTCTTTGGGAAGTAATTTGAGGTATGTCTTCGAAACCTTGACAAAGTACTTGCTCGTTGTGAAGATACCAACTTAGTGCTTAATTGGGAGAAATGTCATTTCCTTGTTCGAGAAGGCATAGTTGTGGGTCATAAAGTGTCAAAGCAGGGACTCGAGGTGGATAAAGCTAAGGTGGAGGTTATTGAAAAATTGCCCCCTCCTATTTATGTCAAAGGGGTAAGAAGTTTCTTAGGACATGTAGGTTTTTACCGAAGATTCATTATAGCTTTCTCAAAGATTGCTAGGCCCATGTGCAGTCTTTTGGAGAAGGAGGTTAAATTTGAGTTTGATGAGATGTGTCTAAAGGCTTTCGAGGTGCTGAAGTGGAACTAAATTGAGGCTCCAATCTTGATTACTCCTAATTTGGAGCTGCCATTTGAACTCATGTGTGATGTAAGCGATGTAGTTGTGGGTGCAGTATTGGGACAAAGAAAAGATAAAGTCTTCCATTCAATCTACTATGCAAGCAAGACCCTAGACGCTGCTCAAGCTAATTACACAGTGACTGAGAAGGAGATGCTTGCTCTAGTGTTCACCTTCGACATGTTCAGATCGTATTTGGTAGGTACCAAGGTTATTGTTTATACTGACCATGAAGCTATTAGGTACCTATTCAACAAGAAAGATGCCAAGCCTAGGCTTATTCGATGGATATTGCTTCTCCAAGAATTTGACCTTGAGATCAAAGACCGGAAGGGTACTAAAAATCAGATCGCTGATCATCTGTCATGGTTAGAAGATTTTTCTCATGTGCATGAAGGGGAACAAATACGCGAAGAGTTTCCGAATGAGAAGTTGATGGCTCTGGACATATCCTAAGTGCCTTGGTATGCTGACATCGTGAATTTATAGGTGAGTGGAGTGTTTCCACCGGGCACAACAACCCAACAAAGAAAGAAGCTGCCACATGATGCTAAATTTTATATATGGGATGAACCATTCTTGTTCAAACAAGGAGTGGACCAAGTAGTGAGAAGATGCGTTCCAGAGAATAAGGTCAAGCAAGTGCTCGAGAGTTGTTATGCAAGTCCTTATGGAGGTCACCATGGAGGAGAGCGCACGGCTCACAAGATATTGCAATCTGGCTTCTTTTGGCCCTCTCCTTTTAAAGATTCTATGGCTTATGTGAAGGAATGTGATCAATGCCAAAGCATGGCACTATATCGAGAAGACATGAAATGCCCCTAAATAATATTCTTGAGGTGGAAATCTTTGATGTGTGGGGTATTGACTTCATGGGTCCCTTCCCACCATCGAGTGGAAACCAATATATTCTTGTGGCTGTGATTACGTGTCCAAATGGGTAGAGGCCGTAGCTCTTCCCACGAATGACTTAAGAGTTGTGATTAAATTCATTAAGAAGCATATTTTCACGCGTTTCGATACTCCAAGGGCAATTATAAGTGATGGAGCTAAGCACTTCATTAATCATCCAATGAAGAATCTTCTTTCTAAGTATGGTATACGGCATAAGGTAGCTACAGCTTATCACCCCCAAACTAGTGGTCAAGTTGAAGTGTCAAATCGTGAGGTGAAGCAAATATTACAGAAAACAGTGAATGCGCAGCGAAAAGATTGGTCGGAGAAGCTTGATGATGCATTATGAGCGTATCGGACTTCATACAAAACACCTATAGGGATTTCTCCCTATCACATGGTGTTCAAAAATGCATGTCATCTTCCGGCAGAGTTAGAGCACCAAGCATATTGGGCTATAAAGAAGTTGAATCTCGACCCAGAGATAGCACGTAGGAAAAGAGTTGGTCAATTGCATGAACTTTAGGAGTTTAGGCTCCACGCGTATGAGAATGCAATGATTTACAAGGAGAAGACCAAGATATGGCATGACAAGCACATAATCCCTCGCACTTTCACTCCGGGGCAAAAGGTACTTCTCTTTAACTCTAGACTCAGATTGTTCCTCGGAAAACTAAGGTCTAAATGGAGTGGGCCCTTCGAAGTGGTGAGGATGACACAACATGGAGCGGTGGAACTCAAAGATAAAAATGGCATGTCGTTCTTGGTGAATGGGCAAAGGGTCAAGCACTACTTTGGTGAAGATACGAATCGAGATCGAGAAGCTCTTGAGCTAGATGATGAATGATCCAAGCTGGGTCGAGCCGTGACGTTAAACCAGGCGCTCCACGGGAGGCAACCCGTGAAATTATATAATATTTAGTTAGTTTGCGTTTAAACTTAATTTGTAACTTTTTAGTAGTTTAAGTTTTTTTTTTTTAGGATTGAGTTGCATTTTCTTATTTTGTTAGGATTTTAGTTGATTTTAATTCAATTGTAATAGTTAGGATTTATAAACTAGAAAAATACAAAAGTATGAGTCGTGCCACCACCGAATCTAAGGCACTGGGTGGGAGGAAACCCACCATTTTTCTAATATAAGGTGCTCATGATTCAGGGATACATGAAAAAAGTTGAGAAAATCAAGGCAAGAATGACACCTGGTCGGCAGGCACGTTCTGGGCGCGCCGCGCCAGGCTGCTCATGGTCGGCGTACTGGCAGCGCACTACGCCTACCTCTGAACTACTGAACACTTGTTGGGGCGTATTGGCAGCGCCCCACGCCACCCGCTGAACTACTGAGAGTCTCCTTGGGCACAACCCAGGCGCCTCGCGCCACCCTCCACCCCACCTGAAAATTATTTTCCAATCGGGTAGCAACCCAACCCAACACCCAATTTTTTCCTTTTAATTCCTCCACCCACCATATCTCCATTCCACTTTCTCTCTCTAAACACCCTACCCGACCAAAACCCCCAAATTTCTCTCCTCTTCTCCAAAATTCTCTTCTTCTTCTCACTCACTTTCTTCCCCAAAAATAAAAAAACCCAAATCATCCATTAATCCTTCCCCCAAGCTTTTTCTAAACCATATTCCTCCATCCCGAACACCCAAAACCCACAAACTACCACGAAAAAATCAAAACCCACCAACCCCACCCCACCACTACCAATACCTGACTCACCCCACCCCTAACCAAAAAAAAAATTCTTCACCTCTTCAAGTTCAAATGGCACCTCAGGGCAAAAATTTTGGAGGTTGGAACGGGTAGCAACCGGTCTCGCAAAGGTACTACCACCGGAACAGCAAGTACACAACCTCCGTCTAGGCAGTTTAGCAAGAAAGCGTGGAGTGATATGGTGAAGATTGGTTCAAGTGCCAAAAAGAGCCCAAGTGCCTCGGTGATGAACATATCCATGAGGTAAGGTTGCAACTTGAATTTCTCGGCATTTATGAAACGGTTTATGACCTTGGGCTGCAGTACATTTTTGTTGATCAAGGGGATTGTAACCTTACCCTTGTTCATGAATTCTATGCTAACTGGCTTACTGAGCAAAGACATAATCATTCGGTGGATGTTAGGGGTCAAACAATTAGGCTTACTTCTAGAGTGCTTAATGCATTTTTGGGCACACACCATTGTGATGCTTTTGAATATAATCAATTGAAAGGCACCCCTCTCTATTAGGATATTAGACATACTTTGTGTGGTGTTGACCCCACATGCTAGGAGTGACACCCAGACGAACACCAAGCTTGGTTACGAAACAGGATGAAATATAAATGCTCACCAATTAGGACGGTCTATCCCCGCTCAACGATGTAGTTAGGCGGCTAGTTGGAGTAGGCGATTAAAGGTCGAGAGATCATGATCATAACGTTAACCCTATAAATCAGTAATTTGATAACCATAATTGATTCATTGCATGAGATGTGATACATGAAACCCAAAGCATGCTGCAGCCCTGGAATTGTGTCTAACTTGATTGAAACACCAAAATTATTGTTGTCCTTGTTAGTTAGTTTAATGATTAAATTGTTCTCATTAGTAGTAACCAAAAATCATATCATATTGATAATACGCTCTTTAAGTTGTAGATTTAATAGAATTGATATACATTGATCGTAAGTCCCTTGGGTATGACAACCCGGTTCTAAAAGAGCCACTTATTACTTCTGCGACCACGTACACTTGCGTGTGCATTTTGGGAGCAACAAGTGCCATACTACTAATGATATTAGTTTTAGAAAACTTGATCCATGATCATTGATGGCATATCCGGATACCATACTAATCAAGACCTAATATAGGAAAATAATCAAAAGCATTGATTGCAAATCTAGATGTCATTCATGTCATGAGGCCAAGCTTCATAAGACATATAGATACCTTCATCTATATGCTTACTTGAGTCATAAACATTGTTTTCATAAAACATGCATAATTTTCATAAAAAATATTCATAAAGCATCCTCAAGTGGGTTCAAAAGAATTCAACTCAAAATCATGTAAATACTTTTAATTCATGCATTAGAAGATAAAAAAACAAGTAATTGAAACAATTTTTGCATTGAAAAGCCAACTTTTAGGAATTACACGATTTTCTTTATTTTTTTAGTGTATTAGCCCATTGATTTGGCGCCTCAGAGTACCCAAATTATTTTGTGAAAAAACTTTATAAGAACCTCCGTAACTAGTTGGGAAGAGTAACTTACAGTCTCACTGCTTTTTCAGACATATTTTCGCATTTACAAGTCACTTTTAGAAATTCCGCTACTTTCTTAATTTTTCGTGTGTATTAGACCATGGATATGGCACCTCAGAGCACCAAAAAAAATATGAGGACCTTTGTAATGAGTTGGGGAAGCGTTACGTGCAGTCCCATTGTTTTTTCAAGCATATTTTTGCATTTACAAGCTAAGTTTTAGGAATTACGCAACTTTCTTGGGTTTTCTTGAGTATCATCCCATGGATCTACCCCTCGAAGCACCCAAAAAAATTTCAGAGAAAACTTTATAAGGACCTCTGTAGTTAGTACGGTCCCACCATTTTTTAGGCATATTTTCGCATTAAAGAGCCAACTTTAGAAATTACGCGATTTTCTTGGTTTTTCGTTGTTATTAGCCCATGGATCTGGCGCCTCAAAGCACCCAAAATATTTTTTGAAAAAACATTATGAGGACCTCCGTAATGAGTTGGGAATGCGTTACGTACAATCCCACCATTTTTCAAGCATATTTTTACATTTACAAGCTACTTTTAGGAATTACGCGATTTTTTTGGTTTTTCATATGTATTGGATCTGATGCCTCAGAACATCCAAGAAAATTTCTAAAATACTTTATGAAGACCTCCGTAATGAGTTGGGGAAGCGTTACATACAGTGCCACCAATTTATCAGTCATATTTTCGCATTTACAAATCAACTTTTAAGAATTTTGCGACTTTCGTGATTTTTGTTTGTATTAGCCCATGAATCTGCCTCCTCGGAGTACCCAAAAAAAATTTCTTAAAAAATTTTATGAGGACCTCCGTAGTGAGTTGGTGATGCATTATGTACAATCCCATCATTTTTAAGCATATTTTCGCATTTACAAACCAACTATTAGGAATTACGCAACTTTTTTGGTTTTTCGTATGTATTAGCCCATGTATCAGACGCCTCGAAGCACTTAAAGTTTTATTTTGAAAAAACGTTATAAGGACCTCCGTAATAAGTTGGGAAAGCGCTACGTACAGTCCCACCGCTTTTTTCAAGCATATTTTTGCATTTACAAGCAACTTTTAGGAATTACGCGATTTTCTTAGTTTTACATTTGTATTAGCCCATAGATCTGGCGCATCGGAGCAGCCAAAATGTTTTTCTAAAAAAATCTTAGGAGAACCTCCGTAATGAGTTAGGCAAGCGTTACGTACCGTCCCACCTTTTTTCAGTCATATTTTCGCATTTACAAGCTAATTTTTAGGATTTACGCAACTTTCTTGGTTTATCGTGTGTTTTAGCCCATTAATCTAGCGCCTTGGAGCACCCTGTAAATTTTTCTGAAAAAACTTTATGGGGACCTCCGTAATGAGTAGGTAAAGCGTTATGTATAGTTCCACCATTTTTTTCAGGCATATTTTCACATTTACAAGCCAACTTTTAGGAATTACGCAATTTTTTTTGTTTTTCGTGTGTATTAGCCCATGGATCTGGCGCCTCAGAGCATCAAAAAAAATTTCGGAAAAACCTTTATAAGGACCTCCGTAATAAGTTGGGGAAGCATAGCGTACACTCCCACCACTTTTTTCAGCCATATTTTCGCATTTACAAGCCACTTTAAGAAATTATGCGACATTCTTGGTTTTCGGGAGTATTAGCCCATGGATCTGGTGCCTCGGAGTATCCAAAATATTTTCAGAAAAACTTAATGAAGACCTCCATGATGAGTTGGGGAAGCATTACGTATAGTTCCACCATATTTTCAGGCATATTTTCGCATATACAAGGCAACTTTTAGGATTTACGCGACTTTCCTTATTTTTCGAGTGTATTAGCCCATGGATCTAGGGCCTCCGAGCACCCAAAATATTTTTCTGAAAAACCTTTACGAGGACCTCCGCAATGAGTTAGGGTAATGTTACGTACAATCCTATCATTTTTTTTGAGGCATATTTTCGCATTTACAAGCCAACTTTTAGTAATTACGTAACTTTCTTGGTATTTCATGTTTATTAGCCCATGGATCTGGCGCCTCAGAGCACCCAAAATATTTTTTTGAAAAAACTTTATAAGGACATCCGTAATGAGTTGGGAACCGTTACGTACAGTCTCACCGCTTTTTCTGGAATATTTTCGCATTTACAAGGCAATTTTAGAAATTATGCGACTTTTTTGTTTTTCTGTGTGTATTAGCTTATGGATCTGACACCTCAGATCACCCAATTGTTTTTTGAAAACACTTTATGAGGACATCTGTAATGAGCTGTTGAAGCGTTATGTACAGTTCTACCATTTTTGAGGCATATTATATCATTTACAAGCAAACTTTTAGGAATTACGCGACTTTCTTGGTTATTTGTGTGTATTAGCCCATGTATCTGGCGCCTCAGAGCACCCAAAATATTTTTCTGAAAAAACTTTATGAGGACCTCCATAATAAGTTGGGAAAGCGTTACGTACAGTCCACCATTTTTTTCAGGTATATATTCACATTTACAAGCTAACATTTAGGAATTACGCAACTATCTTGGTTTTTCGTGTGTATGCCCATGGATCTAGCGCCTCGGAGCACCCAAAATATTTTTTCGAAAAAACTTTATAAAGACCTCCGTAATGAATTGGAAAAGCATTACGTACAGTCCCACCATTTTTTAGGCATATTTTCGCATTCACAAGTCAACTTTTAGAAATTACGCGACTTTCTTCATTTTTCGTGTATTTAGCCTATGGATCTGGCGCCTCGGAGCACCCAAAATATTTTCTAAAAAAACTGTATAAGGACCTCTAAAAGGAGTTGTGGAAGCGTTACATATAGTCTCGTCGCTTTTTTCAGGTATATTTTCACATTTAGGAGCCACTTTTAGAAACTACGCGACTTTCTTGTGTCTTCGTGTGTATTCGCCCATGGATTTGGCGCCTCGGAGCACTCAAAAGTTTTTAAAAAACAAACTTTATGAGGATCTCCGTAATGAGTTGGGGAAGCGTTACGTGCAGTCCCACTATTTTTTTCAAGCATATATTTCCCATTTACAAGCCAACTTTTAGGAATTACGCGAGTTTCTTGGTTTCTCATGTGTAGTAGCCCACGAATCTGGCGCCTCAGAGCACCCAAAAAAATTATCAGAAAAAATTTTATGAGGACATCCGTAATGAGTTGGAAATGTGTTACGTACAATCCCACTTTGTTTCAGGCATATTTTTGCATTTACAAGCTAAATTTTAAGAATTACGCGACTTTGTAGGTTTTTCGTGTGTGTTGTTAGCCCATGAAGCTGGCCGCGGAGCACCAAAAATATTTTACTCAAAAAACTTTCTAAGGACCTCCATAATGCGTTAGGGAAGAGTTACGTATAGTCCCACCGCTTTTACAGACATTTTTTTGCATTTACATGCCAGTTTTAGAAATTATGCGACTTTCTTGATTTTCGTGTGTATTATCACATGGATCTGGCGCCTCAGAGCACCAAAAAAATTTCTAAAAAAACTTTATGAGGACCTCCATAATGAGTTGGGGAAGCGATACGTACAGTCTCACCATTTTTTCAGGCATATTTTCGCAATTGCAAGCCAACATTTAGAAATTATCCTACTTTATAGGTTTTTCGTGTATTAATATTAGCCCATGAAAATGGCACCTCGAGCACCAAAAATTTTTTACTAAAAAAACTTTCTACTGACCTCCGTAATGAGTAGGGGAAGCATTACGTACAGTCCCACCGCTTTTAAGATATATTTTTGCATTTCAAGCCACTTTTAGTAATTACGTGACTTTTTTGGTTTTTCGTGTATATTACCCCATGGATCTGCCGCCTCAGAGCTACCAAAACAAATTTCAGAAAAAACTTTATGAGGAACTTCGTAATGAGTTGGGTAGGCGTTACGTACAGTCCCACCATTTCTTCAGGCATATTTTCGTATTTACAAGTCAACTTTTAGGAATTACACAGCTTTCTTTATTTTTCGTGTGTATTATCTCATGTATCTGGCGCCTCGGAGCACCCAAAAAAATTTTATAAAATTTTTTTATGAGAACTCTGTAATGAGTTGGGGAAGAGTTACGTAAAGTCTCACCATTTTTCCAGGCATATTTTCGCATTTGCAAGCCAATTTTTAGGAAAGACGTGACTTCTTGGTTTTTCGTGTGTATTAACCCACGGATCTGGCAGCTCAGATCACCAAAAAAAGTTTCAAAAAAAACTTTATAAGGGCCTCCATAATTAGGAAAGTGTTATGTACAATCCCGCCGTTTTCTTCAAGCATATTTTCGCATTCATTAGCTAAACTTTAGGAATTACGCGAATCTCTAGGTTTTCGTGTGTATTAGCCCATGGATCTGGCGCCTCGAAGCACCCAAAAAAGTTTTCTGAAAAACTTTTCTATGGACCCCCGTAATGAGTTGGGAAGCGTTACGTACAGTCCCACCACTTTTTTCAGGCATATTTTCGCATTTACAAGCGACTTTTAGGAATTTCACGACTTTCTTGATTTTTCGTTTGTTAAATTAGTCCATAGATCTATATCCTTGGAGCACCCAAAAAATTTTCTGAACAGAATTTTATGAAGACCTCTGTAATGAGTTGGGGAAGCGTTACGTACAGTCCCATATTTTTCAGACATATTTTCGCATTTACAAGCCACATTTAGAAATTATACGACTTTCTTGACTTTTCGTGTGTTTTAGCCCATTGATCTGGTGCCTTGAGGCACCCAAAACTTTTTTCTAAAAAACCTTTATGAGGACCTCTGTAATGAGTTGGGAAGCGTTACATACTGTCCCACCAATTTTTCAATCATATTTTCACATTTACAAGACAACTTTTAGGATTTAATCAACTTTCTTAGTTTTGGTGTGTTTTAGCCCACGGATCTGGCATCTCGGATCACCCAAAAAAAATTCAGAAAAATTTTTATGAAGACTTCATTAACGAGATAGGAAGCGTTACATACAGTCCCATCATTTTCTTCAGGCATATTTTCGCATTTATTAGGTAACTTTTAGTAATTACGCGATTTTCTAGATTTTTCGTGTGTTAATTAGCCCATTAATCTAGCGCCTCAGAGCACCCAAAACAAATTTCAAAAAAAACTTTATGAGGACCTCTGTAATGAGTTTGGAAACCTTTACGTAGAGTCCCACCATTTTTTCAGGCATATTTTTGCATTAACAAGCAAACTTTTAGTAATTACATGATTTTTTTGATTTTTTTGTATGTATTAGCCCTTGGATCTGGCGCCTCAAAGCACCCAAAAATATTTTTATGAAAAAACCCTTATGAGGACCTCCGTAAAGAGTTGGGAAAGCGTTACGTACAATTCCACCAATTCATTCAAGCATATTTTCGCATTTTCAAGCCAACTTTTACGAATTACGCGACTTTCTTAGTTTTTCGTGTGTATTAGCCCATCGATTTGACGCATCAAAGCACACAAAAAAAATTTTAGAAAAAACTTTATAAAGATCTCCGTAATGAGTTGGGGAACCGTCACTTATAGTCCCACCATTTTTTAAGGCATATTTTCGCATTTACAAGCCAACATTTAGGAATTACGCGACTTTCTTGATTTTTCGTGTATTAATATTAGCCCATGTATCAAGCGCCTCGGAGCACAAAAAAAATATTTCTGAAAAAACTTTATGAGGACCTCCGTAATGAGTTGGGGAAGCGTTACGTACAGTCCCACCGCTTTTTTCAGGCATATATTTTCATTTACAAGCCACTTTTAGGAATTACACTATTTTCTTGATTTTTTGTGTGTATTAGCTAGTGTATCTGGCGCCTCGGAGCACCAAAAAAAAAATTCTGAAAATTTTTTATGAGGACCTTTATAATGAGTTGGGCCACATGCGAATACCCAACCTATGCAAAAATCAAAAGGGCGTGGTCATTAGGTGACGCTTCATGCATAACAATGTTTTGTTGGGCCACCCACATCTGTTTTCATGGTGTGTGCCTAGGTATGAACACACATTGTTGAGGTCAAAAAATAGTAGAAGCTAAACCAACAAGCCAATTGTCATTTAATTATTTAATGAACATTTTTAATTATTTATATGGTCCGCTAATACTATGTACCTCATTTGCTACAATGGATTATTCAATGTTAAAATTGACATACACATCCGCATTGCCAAGGTATTTCGAACTCAAAATTCATTTTGTTTCATCAGATTTTTACTAAAAATGAATAAAAATCCTCAGCCAAATTGGGGGAAATATAAAATTGGATGGGTTTAAAGGCGTTTATCAAAAAATCATCACGGTCAAAATGCCTTTCGGCTATTTGGTCGCATAGATCTCGAAAAAATACCTAGATTCAAAAAAAAATCGCCTGAAACGGACATCCAAGGCCAAAGTTATGAGCATTTGAAGTTTCACCATTTTACAACTATTTTTTCTAGTTCCACTCCTTAATTTGGTTTGCCTTTTTATCTTATTGAATTTTTATCTATATAGAAGAATAGTTACATCATAATTTTTTGTTTTAATAAAGGGTCTAGAGGACCCTTGTACTTGTATACGTTTTTATTGTGAACCCTTCTACTTGCCCATTTGTCATCTGAACCCATCGAAACACAATATTTTAAACACTATTTTTGACTTGTCATCCTATGTGGCAGCTAATACCAAAGAGCGTGTGACACACCTATTAGGAGTGTGAGACCCTTAGAAAAGGGTCTAACAGTCACATTAGGGCTTTATAAAGTCATCATCTTCCTATTTGCATGTAACACCATTGTTAGACAAAATTTGAGGTTTTCTTGGCCTCTTTTTCGATCTTTTCCTCCCAAATTTCTTCTCTATTGTTTCTTGTTATTATACTACTCTCTTTAATATGAAACACGCCATGGAAGGCATAACACTAGTACCGAACATCTTACACTAACATTAGGCACAACACATAGCTAAATCCCCAAAATTTTTCAACAAAATTAATGTATTCAACTAAAACCCCAAAACCAAACAAAGACACAAATAGAAGATTAAATCAAGACTAAACAACAAATAAATTGAAAAACCTAACTAGATAAGTTGAACATCAAACAAAATCAACAAAAAAAACTCAAATATTTTTCGACTTTGACCCCCTGTTTCAGTTCCAAAATTAAACCCAAATTTACTGCCTACTTCTCGTCCTCTTCACCTTCTCTGACCAAATCATCCTTTTTCTCACCGTCTCCGACAGGCTTCAACCAGCAGCTTTTAGCGAGAACCAACAACAACAACAAAAAAAACCCAAAACCAACTCCGCCAATAAGCCGACCTTCACAACGCCGCCAGCCCCGAGCTCCGGCAAGATTGTGAACAACTAGAAACAATCAGACCACCCTTTCGTGTGTTAGCCCATGGATCTGACGTCTTGGAGCACCCAAAAGTTTTTTTGAAAAAACTTTATGAGGACCTCTGTAATGAGTTGGGGAAGCATTAAATAGTCCCACCTTTTCTAAAGGCATATTTTTGCATTTACGAGCAAACTTTTAGGATTTAGTCGACTTTCTTGGTTTTTCGTGTGTATTAGTCCATGGATCTGTCGACTCCCAAAAAAAATTTCTGAAAAAACTTTATGAAGACCTCTATAATGAGTTGGGAAGCATTGCGTATAGTCCCACCATTTTTAAGGCATATTTTCACATTTACGAGCCAACTTTTAGGAATTAACTAACTTTCTTGGTTTTTCGTGTATATTAACCCATGATCTCGCGCCTTGGAGCACCCAAAAAGTTTTTCTGAAAAACATCATGAGAACCTCCGTAATGAGTATGGGAAACATTGCATATAATCTCACCGTTTTTTAGGCATATTTTTACATTTACGAGCCAACTTTTAGAATTAGCTGACTTTCTTGGTTTTTCGTCTAGCGCCTTGGAGCACCCTTATGAGGACCTCCGTAATGAGTTAGGGACGCAATGCGTATAGTCCAACCATTTTAAGGCATATTTTCGTATTTTATAAGCCAATTTTTAGAAATTAGCTGACTTTCTTGGTTTTTCGTAATGCACATGGATCTAGCCCCAACTTCGTGTGTTGTTTGGTCAAAATTTTTTGTGGGCATTCGTGACGACCTATTTAATGGCATGTGTTGGTTCGGAGGGGCACACTGATGTATTTTCAAGTTCAAATGAGGCACGTAAAGGGAAATACAAATTTTTTCATTTTCGTGTGTTATAAAATCCATGGATTTTGGGTGATATGTGCAACCAGTGGTTTTTTAGATCAAATTTTTGTGGGCGTCCGTGACGACCTATTTAATGGCACGTGTCAGTTCGGAGCCACCTAATTCATTACATACTAAATGATATGGTAGTACATATTGTTTACCTTCAGGAGAGGCAATCATTCATTACATTATTTATTAGGCAATTTATTGGCCAAAATTTTATATGGGCGACTGTGACGACCAATTTAATGGTGTGTGTTGGCTTAGTAAGGCAAACATCGGCATTTTCCAGTTCAAACAAGGCTCGAAAAGGGAAACATGATTTTTTTCATTTTTCATGTGTATCCATGAATTTTAGGTGATATATGCGCAAGAAGGTATTTTGGGCGAAATTTTTCGTGAACGGACGTGAAGACCTATTTAATGGTGTGCCATAACGATTGGAGGGGTAAACATTGGATTTTCAAGTTCAAACGAAGCGATGAATCTGGCGCCTTGGAGGACCCAAAAAAATTTTCAGAAAAAACTTTATGAATGAGTTAGAAGAACATTAAGAGCCAACTTTTAGAAATTATGCGACTTACTTGATTTTTCGTGGGAAAAATTTAAACACCCAAATTTCACCAACATAGAAATAAAATTGTTACAAAACAGAACTAACTAATAATTAAGAAAATGAAAAATACCAAAATTTACACACATGTTTTTGTTCCTAGAAAATCTCTCTTTTTAAATCATCTTCCCCGTGCCCCGGAGCCGACCCCTGGGCGCCGAGTGGCTGCGCCCCAACCCTGGCCCAGAGGCGCCGCGCCCCCTACTCCTCGGGCCCCGACACATCATTCCCCTTGCCGCCCCCTCCCTCCGTCCCCGGAGCTTCCCCCTCCCCCCAGGCCCCGAGGCGCCGTGCCCCAGAGTTGCCGCCACTCCCACAGGGCCTCGAGGCCCCATGCACTGGAGCTGCCTCTGGACCCCTAGGCCCCCAAAAGGCGGGCCCCGAGGCCCTACCACCCGTCCCAACCTCAAGGCGTCCAGCCCCGAGACGAGGCCCCACCCCCCTCCCGGCCTCAAGGCATCCAGCCCCGAAACGAGGCCCCACACCCCCGCCCAGCCTCGAGGCATCCTGCCTCACCCCTCCGCACGGACTAGAGGTCCCCGAGGCGAGGCACCACTCCTCCGCCCGGCCTCGAGGCGTTCTGCCCCAAGGCGAGGTCCACACCCACCGCCCGGCCTCGAGGCGTCCTGCCCCGAGGTGAGCCCCCCCTCCCCTGGCCTCGAGGCGTCCTGCCCTAAGGTGAGGCCCCCCTCCCCCCGCCCAACCTCGAGGCGTCCTGCCTGAGGCGAGGTCCCACCACCCCCTCGTCCTTCCCCGAGGCGAGGCCCCACCCCTCCGCACGGCCTCGAGGCGTCCTGCCTCGAGGCGAGGCCCCACCCCACCGCCCGACCTCGAGTCTTCCTTCCCGGAGGTGAGGCCCCACCCCACCGCCCGACCTCGAGGCGTCCTGCCTCAAGGCGAGGCCCCACCCCACCGCTCGGACTCAAGGCGTCCTTCCCCGAGGTGCCCCCCCCACCCGGTCTCGAGGCATCGTGCCCCGAGGCGAGCCCCCCGGCCTCGAGGCATCATGCCCCGAGGTGAGCCCGCCCACCCGCCTAACCTCGAGGCGTCCTGCCCCAAAGCGACGCCCCCCTCCCCTCCCGCCCGACCTCGAGGCGTCATGTCCCGAGGTGAGGCCCTCCCCCCCACCCAACCTCGAGTCATCCTGCCCCGAGGTGAGCCCCCCCTCCCCTGGCGTCGAGGCGTCCTGCCCTAAGGTGAGGGCCCCCTCCCCCCGCCCGACCTCGAGGCGTCCTGCCCTGAAGCGAGGTCCCACCACCCCCCGCCCGGCCTCGAGGCGTCCTTCCCCGAGGCGAGTCCCTACCCCTCCGCACGGCCTCGAGGCTTCCTGCCCCGAGGCGAGGCCCCACCCCACCGCCCGACCTCGAGGCTTCCTTCCCTGAGGTGCCCCCCTGCCCGGCCTCGAGGCGTCCTGCCCCAAGTTGAGCCCCTCGGCCTCGAGGCATCGTGCCCCGAGGCTAGCCCCCCGGCCTCGAGGCATCATGCCCAGAGGTGAGCCCGCCCACCCGCCTGACCTCGAGACGTCATGTCCCTAGGTGAGGCCCTCTCCCCCACCCAACCTCGAGGCATCCTGCCCTGAGGCGAGGCACTACACCCCGCCGGACCTCGAGGCGTCAGGCCCCGAGGCCAGCCCCCCCCCATCCAAGCTCGAGGCGTCTTGCCCCGAGGCGAGGCCCTCTCCCTTGCCCGGCCTCGAGGCGTCCTGCCCCTAGGCAAAGCCCCCCTTCCCCCCCGACCTCGAGGCGTCATGTCCTGAGGGGAGGCCTTCACCCCCTCCTGACCTCGAGGCAGGAAGGCGAGGCCCCCCCGCCTGGCCTCGAGGCGTTCTGCCCCGAGGTGAGGCCCACCTCCCCCCACCCGACCTCGAGGCGTCCTGCCCCGAGGCGAGGCCCCCCCCCTCCGCACTGCCTCGAGGCATCCTGCCCCTAGGCGAGACCCCACCCCTCCGCCCGGCCTCGAGGCTTCCTGCCCCAAGGCGAGGACCCACCCCACCGCCCGACCTCGAGGCGTCCAGCCCCAAGGCGAGGCTCCCACTGTCCTGCCTCGAGGTGAGTCTCCCCTCTCCCCGCCCGGCCCCAAGGCGAGGCACCACCCCACCACTTAGACTCGAGGCGTCCTGCCCCGAGGCGAGGCGCCCCCTCCCCGTCAGGCCTCGAGGCATCTTACCTTGAGGTTAGGCCCCCTTCTCCCCGTCCGGCCTCGAGGCGATGTGCCCCGAAGAGAGCCCCCCCTCCACCCTCTCCCCCCGCCCGGCCTCGAGACATCCTACCCCGAGGCAAGACCCCCACCCGACCTCGAGGCGTCCTGCCCTGAGGCGAGGCCACCCCCACGCCCCTGCCCGACCTCGAGGCATCCGGCCCCGAGGTGAGCTTCCCCTCCCCGCCTTACCTCGAGGCGTCCTGCCCCGAGGCGATGCCCCCCTTCCCCCTGCCGACCTCGAGGCGTCATATCCCGAGGTTAGACCCTCCCCCCCTCCCGACCACGAGGCGTCATGTCCCGAGGTGAGGCCCTCCCCCCCGCCCGACCTCGAGGCGAGCCCCCCACCCCCGCCCAACCTCGAGGCATCCTTCCCCGAGGTGATCCCCCCACCCCCGCCCGGCCTCGAGGCGTCCTGCCCTGAGGCGAGGCCACCCCCACGCCCCTGTCCGACCTCGAGGCATCCTGCTCCGAGGTGAGCCCCCCTCCCCCGCCTGACCTCGAGGCGTCCTGCCCCGAGGCGACGCCCCCCTTCCCCCTTGCCGACCTGGAGGCGTCATGTCTAGAGGTGAGACCCTCCCCCCCTCCCGACCACGAGGCGTCATGTCCCGAGGTGAGGCCCTCCCCCCCGCTCGACCTCGAGGCGAGCGCCCCACCCCCGCCCAACCTCGAGGCATCCTTTCCTGAGGATATCCCCTCACCCCCGCCCGGCCTCGAGGCGTCCTGCCCCGAGTTTAGGCCCCCCACCCTCTGGGCGTCCTGCCCCGAGGCAAGCCCCCAGCCCGACCTCGAGGCATCCGCCCTGAGGCGAGGCCACCCCAATGCCCCCGCCTGACCTCGAGGAATCGTACCCCGAGGTGAGCCCCCCCTCGCCTGACCTCATGGCGTCCCTCCCCGAGGTGACGCCCCACATCCCTCCAACCAACCTCGAGGCGTCATGTCCCGAGGTGAGGCCCTCCCGCCCGCCCGACCTCGAGGCGTCCTGCCCCGAGGCGAGGCCCTCCCCCCCGCCCGACCTCGAGGCGTTCTGCCCCGAGGCGAGCCCCCCCCGACCTCGAGGCGTCCTGCCCCGAGTCGAGCCCCCCCTCCCCCGCCCGACCTCGAGGCGTCCTTCCCCGAGGCGAGGTACCCCCATTCCCCCCCACCCGACCTCGAGGCGTCCTGACCAAGGCGAGGCCACCCCGCCCGACGTCGAGGCCTCCTGCCCCGAGGCGAGCCCCCCTACCTCAAGGCTTCCTTCCCCAAGGCGAGGCACCCCCCCTCCTCCTCGCCCGACCTCGAGGCGTCCTGCCCCGAGGTGAGCCCCCCCCCCCCCTCAAGGCCTCCTGCCCCAAGGCGTGGCACCCCCCTTCCCCCTCTCCCCCAGCGAGGCACCCCCCCCCCTCCTGCCCGCCCGAGGCGAGGGCACCCCCCCCCCCCCCCCCCCCCCGACCTCGTGACGTCCTATCCCGAGGCAAGCCCCCCCACCTCACCCCCCCGACCTCGAGGCATCCCCCCTGCCTGACCTCGTGGCGTCCTGCCTTGAGGTGTGGCCCCCCCACCCCACCCGACCTCGAGGCGTCTTGCCCCGTGGCGAGGTCCCCCCACACCAAATTCTTATTTTCAGTTATTAAAACAGTAATACCTTAAAATTATGTTCCTTAAACTCGCAAACTATTCATTATTAAACTACCATCAAAAAATTACTCAGTGAATGCTTAGCAACTGAAAATTGAGGACTGCTCTATGTATACATTTAGTATATGAAAACTAAAAAAGTACATAATATACAAACAATTTAATTAAACATAAATTAAATACAAATATTATACCAATGAATATAACTATTGAATTTACATACTACGAAAAAAAATATGTTTTTATTTATCAAATGTATTATGTATTCATTACAGTTTACCTAGTGTTTATACTCGAATACAAATGACTGTAAAAAAAGAATAAAATACAAGTATTCAAAATATCCGAGTATTCATCTATATATTTATAAAAAAATTCAAACAAGAGATTACATCTCTTTTATTATTTCTTCTTGTTCTTCCTAAACTTTTTTTCCATTGCTAATGGAAGGAACTTTGTTGACCTTTCTTCTCTTTGTAGTTCGTGTAACCCTCTTCCAAGTATTAATTTTTTTCATTTAAATGGTTAAAATTAAAGCTTCAACTGAATCCTTAAATCGTTCCTAAAAGCGTGCAAAGGATCATGAATTGGAAGGAAAGTTTTGAAAAAAATCACGATGATTAGGGGATTATGAAAGAGAAAATTGATGGAGGAAAAAGGAACAGTGAATGCAAAAAGCTCCTATAAAATATGTATTTAGGCGTGTAAATGTGTATTTGCCATTTAATATATAATTATATCCATATATAATAATAAATATTTTAAACTATAGCTATACACATTGAATATATCACTCTGTGCTATGCTATGTAGTTTTTTCATTTAATTAAGTTAATCTAAGCATTCAAAGTTAGAATTAATCAAAACAAAAATAACTAAATACAATCTGATAATCAAAAGAGGGAGAGAGAGAGGGAGAGAGAGAGAGAGAGAGAGAGAATGAGTTTGGGCCTTTTGGGCCTAAACTCCAGCTGCCCAGAAACATTGGGCTAATTTTATTTCCGTTTTCAGCTTCTTTTGAAAAGCTTCTGCTGGTTTGGGCCTCTTTTCAGTTGTATATCAACACTGTACAACAGTGTATATTAGTCGTATATCAGCCCCTTCCACCTGTATATTAGCTTCCAATTCTTGACAAGGTTGGCTCGAACAAAGAATGTTGGATTTCAACCCAACGAAACGCAAAAGGGAAGTCCCGATGGACTCATGAGAGACGAAGAGAGTTCACATGCAAAGTAAACGAAGGAAAGGGATTAGCATCTATTTTCCTCTACATTCAGTGGATAAATTGAGATATCAGTGAAACTATGATAAGAAATGTAGAATACTTTCATAACTGAACCAAACATAAATTTTCGTTCAACATCCAAATAAATGAGACAATGAGAGCTTCACTTATGGACAAACACAAAACGTGAGCTTGAGTCCCAAATATGCTATATCAACTAATAAATATTAGCCTAACAATGCTTGTATAACAGGTTGTATATCATCAAAACAAGCTAAGTAGATTTCCCAAATTAGATGCAAAAGACAGCATTCAAATATAATTAAACATTATGAGTAAAGAAATTAATAGCAGATAAGATCATGATAATTGGATACCAGCAATTACAAACGTATTGGCAGTGGAGAGAAGAACAAGATAAGTGGATACCAGTAATTACAAACCTGCTGAAGACCAAGATGGCCCAATGGCTCTGATCTTGTGAAAGCCACAAGATGACAGTTTCTGTAAGCCTCATCAACAACAACATTGCAAATCTTTCCCTTCCTACAAACATATCAGCAGCTATGGCAGCCATTCTGTTTAGCTTGACATAAAGTTCCTGGAAAATCACAATATACATAGATTAACCATAAACAGTCGATCATGTGTAAACAGGAACAACCACTGAACATTCGAGAAAAACCAAACCAAACATTAATCAAGTTGAAATCAAACAAACAAAAGACAAACAGATACTAGGAAAAAGTGGTGCTCATATCACAACAGCTTAGATTATTATATTGTTAATAATTAAGTACCCAGCATTCAGAAGATGCTTTCTCATAACTCAACTCTAATATGCAAGGATAGATATGAAATTTTTAGAGATGCAAAATTGAGAAAAATCAGCACCCAATACACAAACATTTTAAAACAACACGATGGCAACAAGAAAAAGAGCATACAGTGGTCTTCTTATTAAAAATGAAAGCATTATGTCATCTTTCAAACACATAAAAAAATGTCTACCAAACCTCAGTGGAAAACAGAGACTCTAAAGAAAGATAAGGGAGCAGCAAGGTTTCAATCATAGGCAGTAATGAAACAAAATTTAAACTGGATACATCTCAAATAATTAAAAAAAAATTGATTATAAAGCTAACAACAAAAGAAACAACACAACACATTTAAAGCTTAAAACTTATAACAACAAGCACCCTCTTAATCATTTATCATTCCACACATAGAAGTATCAACTCTCAACTAAAGAAAACAATATGACACTTGAGACATTTAGGAGAAGGAACAAAGAGAGGCCGAGACTAAATCATTCTGAGTGAGGAAGGAGATCGGTACGACATTCCAACATTCCAATCGGGCAGCAACCAACAGTGAGATCAAAGAGGTTCAAATCTTCAACATTTCAAAGCAAAAATCCACACGGAAAGACATTTTTCAAACTCAGAAGCATAAGCAATACATATGTTTAACCTATATCATAACACTTAAAGGAAGAACAAATCCATCTAATAAAGAAACAAAACTCTTTTTGTGCAGCAAACCGAAACAACGAGCTTGAAGACTTCTCACCACCAGAAGATGACCTCTGGTGAGGACTTCTCACCACCAGAAAATGAGCTCCGGCTAACTCCGATGAACCAACGGCTCGGAAACAACAAAAGAAGAGGACTTTTTCCTCTAAAAAATTCTTAAACTTGAAATGCTCTTTTAGCTATCCAAGACACCTATTTCTCGATGAAGAATTCTGTGTTTTTGATGGTCCAAGTCCCTCTTTAACATTGAAGACGACAAGGGTTGAATACTTTCATAACTGAACCAAACATAAATTTTCGCTCAACTTCCAAATGAAATGGATAATTATGACACTATGATGGAATCACTGATGCAGTGAACAATACTAACATACTTATTCAATTTAAAGAAATTCAAAGGGGAAAACCAAGTGCTTGACCAAAATGGACTGATTTAGAACAAAAATAGGGTATTTAAAGAGAGAACTAAACCAAGATCATGAATTATATTATACACTAGTAGAAATAAAATCGCTTAAGAGACAGTTGAAATCAACGAACCTATCACAGCGAACACACTCAAAGATAAGCATGATTCATGAATAGTTTCTAGACTATTAATCATCCTATTTTGAACAAACTAAACTCAAATGAAATAATGAAACAGTGAGAATAGATAAAAATTGAAAAACAGGAAAGCCATTTAGGTAGCAAAACAAGAAAAGGAAATTGATTAAAGACTATTATTACAAGTATACAAGCAACATAATAGTAAGCAACTCGATCATGAAGAATTAGAACAAGTATAAACCTCAGTGGAAAACAGAGACTATAAGAAAAGATACGGGAGCAGCAAGGTTTCAATCATAGGCAGTAATGAAACAAAATTTAAACTGGATACATCTCAAATACTTAGAAAAAATTATTATAAAGCTAAGTGCTAACAACAAAAGAAACAACACAACACATTTAAAGCTTAAAACTTATAACCACAAGCACCCTCATAATCATTTATCATTCCACGCAGAGAAGTATCAACTCTCAACTAAAGAAAACAAAATGACACTTAAGACATTTAGGAGAAGGAACAAAGAGAGGCTATAAGAAAAGACACGGGAGCAGCAAGGTTTCAATCATAGGCAGTAATAAGGGTGGCAAGGGGACGGGGACGGGGACGCCGGGACGGGACATAGGGGGACGGGATGGGACGGGTCGAGGTTTGACCGGAATTCAACCGGACCCGGGATGAACCGGGCCGGGATTCGCAGGACAAATATAAGTCCCGTCCCGTCCCGTCCCACTAGATTAACGGGATGGGACAGTGTTTTAGGGGACGGGACGGGACACGGGATTTTTATTTTTTTTGTATTTATTTAATTGTTTTGAAGTTATATTTTTTTTTGAATGACATTTTTAATTTTTATTGTTTTGAATATTATTTTTTAGCTAAGTTAAAATGCTTAAGTTTTGAAAATTTCAAATTTCATCTTTTAACTTTCAAAATTCAAATTTCAAATTTTGAAGTAAGTTTTGATAAGTAAAGTATTAAATTTAAATGCAACACAATAGTTGTATAAAAAAGACTTGAATAAAGCCTTTAAATTTATTCAAATAAAATTTAATTGCAACTAACAACTTACAAGTTACAATTTACAAATTAAATATTAGAGGAGTAACTAATCTACGCAGCCACCTTCTAGGAAGGGTTCTGTTTCAAAAAGTTCTCGTATGTAAATCTAATATTTGTAACAAATATTACATGAGTAACTAATCTACGCAGCCACCTTCTAGGAAGGGTTCTGTTTCAATTAGTTCTCGTATGTAAATCTAATATCTGTATTGTCCAATAAAACTTTTTTCTAACTCTTGTATCAAATCGACGGTAACATCCTCCGGTGTTGGCAATGATGCTTGAAACTCTTGTGCATCTAGTTCATCGTCACTACTACATCCAAATATTGAATTAAAATAAGAGTCTTGTTTGGCGCTTAACTTTGGCAAATTATAATTTCTTCTCTCGGCGTTGATCCAGTCTCTAAATAAAACTGATGACTCCAAGCTTTCTTCAGCCAATGAATGTCTGTGATCTCCAATTTGAAATCTTGCCGCACTAAAAGCAGCCTCTGAAGCAACTGATGAAGCTTGAATAGCTAGAACATCACGAACCATTTTGCTAAGAGTTGGAAATGCACTACCACGTTTCCTCCACCAATCTATGGCTGGCAAGGGAACCGGGACAGCCCGTCCCGTCCCGGTACCGGCTCGAGACCCGTCTCGCCGGTCCCGATCCCACGTGTCGAAGCGGGATAGGGGATAGGAGGATAGGGGGACGGGTAGCGGGACGGTTCACGATTTGGTCCCGGTCGACCCGTCCCCGTCTGTCCCGGTCCCGTCGCGGGTTCCGTCCCGTCCCGTCCCATTTTTTTTTTTTTAAAACTTTGCAATTTATCCGTTGGGGACCGTTGGGGCAACGGCTAGTGGGCCCCCCCAACGGATATATT
Source organism: Solanum appendiculatum (assembly GCA_018342035.1). Lineage (NCBI taxonomy): Eukaryota > Viridiplantae > Streptophyta > Magnoliopsida > Solanales > Solanaceae > Solanum > Solanum appendiculatum. Next base: position 183,003 of record JAGDQO010001145.1, read on the forward strand.
TGAATTTTGGGAGTCCCAAACACCCCCCTACCACTCCTACTCTTTAATATTTTATTTTAACCCTCAAGTTACATAAAATACACTTTAGTCCACTCTTTATATTATAAATACCCCTTTATCCTTCTTTTATTTCTCACAAATTATCTACTCTCTCAATTCTATATTTTATATTCTCTCATTCTTGAATCTTGATTCTTGATTCCACTTAATTCTCAATTCTCAATTCTCAATCCTAAATTTATATCATAATATTTATATTTCAATTAATATCATAATATTTATAATTCAATTATTTTATATTTTATATTGTTGCTATCAAGTATTGAAGCTACAACTTACAACTTACGATAATACATTTGGTTGGAGCAAGCTTCAAGAATTGGTTATAACCGTCTGCTATTAACGCAGACGTTTGGTACATTCGTTCCATTTCTTTATTTATACATTTTTTTCGCAATTAGTTTTTGTGTTATTAATATTTATATATTACATTTTACATTTTATTAAATATGAGTTCTAATAAAAAAAATACCGGTAAGGAAAAAATAGCAACCGTTGTTTCCAATTTATTTAATTTTCCTAAAAAAAGTAGTAAGGAAAAAAATAAAAGTAAATGTGGTGGTTCTTCTTCTAAATCAATGCCTAGAGTTAGAATTAATACAAATGATTCTACTTTTGTTGATGATACTTCTTTCACTCCTCATTATAATATAGATACAAATGTTGAAATTGATCATGAATTTTTAGAACGACGTTTTAATAATCCTAATGTTGATGAAAATTTAGATGATGAATTAGATGAAACACCTACCAGTCCGGCGACGGAAGCTCCAACACAAACTACACCTCCAACTGAGGAAGATAGTCAACTCCCCCACCCCTCCCCCCTTGTACCTCCTACAAGGGGAAAGGTGAAGTATCAACGCCCTAAAACTTCTATTGTGTGGCAATTTATGACTTTAGATACTGTAAACTCTCTTGCTATTTGTAATAAGTGTAAACAAACATTTATACATAGAGTCGGTGGAGGTCAAGGTGGGACGGGGGGTTTAAATAGACATTTGCTATCTTGTAGACCGATTGAATATAAGGCGGCCAAAGCTCTAGCCGATAAAAAAAAAGGAATTCAAATTGATGATGATGATATTAATTCTAGTGTTCCTCAATCGGTAGAGTGTTCTAACATGGTACAAGGAACATTGGATCCTTCTAACCCCGGTGGTCCAATTACACAACGTAAATATAATAAAGAAAGAGATCGCGAAAATTTAGCTAAGATGGTTTCTGTTTGTGGTTTACCTTTTGGTTTTCCTTCACATCCCGGTTTTATTGAATATATTCAACAAACTTATAATCCGTCTTTTAAAGGTGTTTCAAGAAATACAGTTAAATCTGATGTTTTAGAATTTCAAGGTAAACATTGTCAATATCTTCGTTGTTTATTTAGCATATTAGATTGTAGAGTGTCTATAACTTCTGATATGGGTCGTAGTGTTAATGGACGTGATTATTTAACTGTCACAGCACATTGGATTGATCATAACTGGAATTTGCAAAAAAGAATCTTAAGTTATAAAGAATGTGTAGAGAAAAAAACTGGTGCTTATATAGCTTCAACGTTTTTAGGTATTTTAGATTTTTATATGCTTTGTGATAAAGTGATGAGTGTCGCATTAGATAATGCCTTTAATAACACCAACGCTGCTGCTATGTTAAAAACTAGACTATGTCCAATTGATAATAACGCTTTCCATGTTAGATGTGTTGCACATATATTAAATTTAATTGTACAAGATGGTACTTCATTATTTGATTGTGGTTGTATGAAAATAGAATATGTTGTTTTATGGATTTTTTATGCTCATAGACCTGCTAGAATTAGGAAATTTAACGAGCGTTGTGTACTATGTAATCTTACACCACGAAAAGTTCCAAAACATGTTAAAACTAGGTGGAATTCTTTTTATGAAATGCTTTTAGTTGCTTATGAATATCAACGACCCATACAAATGGTTTTTAATGCCCATAATTCCGACCCACTAGAAAGAATTTGTGATGAAGATTGGATAGAAACCAAAGAACTATTGGATTTTCTAAAACTTTTTTATAATGCTACAACCATGTTTTCTGGAGTTAATTATCCTACTATTTCATCAGTCTTAGTAAATATTTGTGCTATTTCAATTCAATTTCAAACATACAAAAAAATTGAAAAATTTAGACCGTCAATTGAAGCTATGATTGAAAAATTTTAAAAATATTTTTTTCCTATTCCTCAAATTTTTTTAACTGCGACTTTACTTAACCCTCAATATAAATTACGAGGTGTACAAGGACTTGTTCAAACTTTTTATGATACTTTAGAAATTTTACCGGAAGAAGTTCCAAGTTGTGAATTTTGTAAGTCTAGCATAAAAGTGCAAGCCAAAATTTTATATGAAAAATATAAAACTATGGAAATTAATGAAGGAGTTGTTGCTCAAACTTCTAATGCTATCAACAATGATTATATTGATAATTATATGCTTGGTTTTCTTGGTCTTAATTCTACTAACCGTGATGATTTTGAAGAATATCTTAATCAGTGTTTGGAAACAGTTACCGACGAGCAGGGCAACGTAAAAGTATTAGATTGGTGGAGGAAACGTGGTAGTGCATTTCCAACTCTTAGCAAAATGGTTCGTGATGTTCTAGCTATTCAAGCTTCATCAGTTGCTTCAGAGGCTGCTTTTTAGTGCGGCAAGGTTTCAAATTGGAGATCACAAACATTCATTGGCTGAAGAAAGCTTGGAGTCATCAGTTTTATTTAGAGACTGGATCAACGCCGAGAGAAGAAATTATAATTTGCCAAAGTTAAGCGCCAAACAAGACTTTTATTTTAATTCAATATTTGGATGTAGTAGTGACGATGAACTAGATGCACAAGAGTTTCAAGCATCATTGCCAACACCGGAGGATGTTACCGTCGATTTGATACAAGAGTTAGAAAAAAGTTTTATTGGACAATACAGATATTAGATTTACATACGAGAACTAATTGAAACAGAACCCTTCCTAGAAGGTGGCTGCGTAGATTAGTTACTCATGTAATATTTGTTACAAATATTAGATTTACATACGAGAACTTTTTGAAACAGAACCCTTCCTAAAAGGTGGCTGCGTAGATTAGTTACTCCTCTAATATTTAATTTGTAAATTGTAACTTGTAAGTTGTTAGTTGCAATTAAATTTTATTTGAATAAATTTAAAGGCTTTATTCAAGTCTTTTTTATACAACTATTGTGTTGCATTTAAATTTAATACTTTACTTATCAAAACTTACTTCAAAATTTGAAATTTGAATTTTGAAAGTTAAAAGATGAAATTTGAATTTTTCAAAACTTAAGCATTTTAACTTAGCTAAAAAAATAATATTCAAAACAATAAAAATTAAAAATGTCATTCAAAAAAAATATAACTTCAAAACAATTAAATAAATACAAAAAAATAAAAATCCCGAGTCCCGTCCCGTCCCGTCCCCTAAAACACTGTCCCATCCCGTTAATCTAGTGGGACGGGATGGGACTTATATTTATCCCGCGAATCCCGGCCCGGTTCATCCCGGGTCCGGTGGAATTCCGGTCAAACCTCGACCCGTCCCATCCCGTCCCCCTATGTCCCGTCCTGGCATCCCCGTCCCCGTCCCCTTGCCAGCCTTAC
>JAGDQO010001146.1:600000-759018 GCA_018342035.1 Solanum appendiculatum
AAAGACCAAAAGACCCCTTTTAAAATTACTGCCAGGCCCCATCGACAGTCTGACCAACGGTCCGTAGGTCCATCTACGGACCGTCGATGGTCAACCATCGTTGGGTTCAGAGACTGATAATTTGGACCCTGCAACGACGGGCCCCATGAACGGCTCGTAGGTCAAAGATGGAGTGTACATCGCAATCGAATGTCAGGACTTACAGCTTAAGAATTCCACTAAGTCTTGAGGAGACCTACGAGACCTATCTACGACTCGTTGATCGGACGACGGGCTGTCCTAGGAGACCATCGTTGAGGTTCTGAAACTTGACATTTTGAAAACTTGGGCTTGCAACCTACGGTCCCCACCTACGGTTCGTCAGTCCATCTATGATCTGTAGGTGGCCTCCGTCACTTGCACCGGAACCTAGAAAATTCAAAAAATTTCCACCTTTTAGTCTAGGGTATTACATCGACTATCGATGGGAAGTGTTGCTCATATTGAGGATGAAAAGAAGGAGTTAATTTGCGATTTTCATAGATTGGCCCGATTAGGTGTTTGGTTGGTTGATTCTAATAAAGGTGGTGTGATTGTTCGTAATGGTTCAAAATCATCTTTTGTATCGGATGTGAAGGCTAAGAAAGATCTTGATCCGGTATTAGTGGACTTGAAGAAGTTGGTTTCCAAAAAATCCATTGAGGCTTTCTCCCAAGGGGGAGATGGTGTCCTTAGATTTCTAGGTCGGTTATGTGTTCCAAATATGGATGAGTTGAGGAACAAGATTCTAACATAAGCCCATAGTTCTCGGTTTTCTTGTCACGACCCAATTTCTCAAATCATGATGGCGCCTACCAACCCGCCTGTAGACCAGCCAAAACCCTACCTCGAACTTAGCAGTAATGAGACTAAGGGTGGAAACTAATCCTCAACTAAGCGGAAGCAACAAATACAACACATAAGAAGGAGGAGGCGAAACAAAACTATATATACAAGACAACTCCCACAACCTGGAAGTCACAAGTACAAAACTATTAACAAGAGTACAGTCTCAAAAGTGAACCACAGAAACAAACTATCTCAAAAACAAAAGACAAGTAAAAATATAAAATACAGAAGGAGACAGGTAATCCCAGAACGCCATGTGCTCACCCTCGTCTCCTGGACAGACAACCGCAGGCTCGAACTCAACGCTAAGAACTGGTGCTCGGACCTGCATCACGAAAACAAATGTATAGTGTAGCATGAGTACCAAAATATTAGGTACCCAGTAGGCATCATAGGCCGACTGAGCAAGAAAGGTAAAAACACGCAGCCAAGATAAAATCACCACAAACATAGGTCAACAGAATGGAAGTAGAGAAAGCGGAAAGTAAACAGGAACAACTAAGCTAACACCTAGCTGAGCCCCCCATAAGACCCCGTGGGCACACTCATGCGCATGTTTAAATAAAACCTGAATGGGCCCCCATAAGCCTGAAAGGTACACAGAAGAGCTATTCTACAGAAATGAAGGAAGAACCAACTCTAGAAGCCTCAACACCCATGGGTCCCGGACCCAAAAAGATAACACCTGGGCCCCGCCCAATAATCAATCACGAGCTGGAACTACCGGACTCTAACCGTGTAATGTCAGCCTTGAGCTGGAACAATACCTGGGCCCAGCCCAATCATCAGTCACAAACTAGAAATACAGGCTCCAACCGGGTAACGTCAGTTGCGCAGCTGGGACTAGTACCCTATGAGCAACGACCTCGCGCTGGAAATACCTTGTTGCAAGCGTGTAACATCAGTTGTGGACCGGATGCTAGCAGCCTACCCCCGACAGCCAGCGCTGGAAATGCCAGATGATAACCGGATAACGTCAGCCTTGGACCAAATATCACACCTCTCGCTCAATAGCCTAGCGCTGGAAATACCGGCTCCAACCGGGTAACATCAGCTGCGTAGCTGGGACTAGTAGCCTACGAGCAACAACCTCGCACTGGAAATACCTGGCTGCAATCGTGTAACGTCAGCTGCGGATTGGATGCTAGCAGCCTACCCTTGACAACCAGCGCTGGAAATATAAGATGCTAATCGGATAACGTCAGCTGTGCGCTGGAGCTAACAACCTCAAACAGGATACAACCACATACAAACAATACAACATAACACTAAAAGCCACAGGTCGTCGCCGCCACAACGATATCAACCGAAGGCTCCCAGCCTAGCACAATCCATCCGACAATCGGCGCAACAGTAACATCTTTCGATAGCATCCTAGAATCGCAGAAATAAAGGAGAAGAATCGGAAGAATCCAGAAGCTGCAAAAATGCCTAAACTAAGGCTCATACTATCAGACCCAAGTCTGGTATACCAGTCTACAAGGACCTGGTCCATCCGAAATGACGTCAGATATATACTCAAGTCAACAGGTGCATAGGACTAAGGCAATACTATCCTAACCTATTCTAAGGCTGAAACAATCACAGAAATCAATAGAAACCAAGAAAATATCCAAAACCCACGCATGCATCAACAGATAGCCACCCAATAGATAATCCACAACAAATTAACAGCAACCCAAGATAACAACTCATCCTAAAGCATGATACTAATCCCGAACAGCCCAGAAATCAACTCTAAACGAAGAAAGTCAGAGAAGAAGAACAGAAATACTAGCTACCCACCCTATATTAACACGCATCAACCAGCATTTACACATTCAAGCTCAATCTAGAAAAAAGAGAAGCCGTAACCTACCAAAAAGCCAATCACGCGTGCTCCAAGTCACTCTGTTGGAGCTTTTCCCTTCCGAACGGCCTCAGACTGCTGTCACACTATAAAAAATAGAATCACACTGTCAATACAGTCGTTTAGACGCTAAAATCATCAAATTCAGAGACAGACCAATTTCGGAGTCAAAATCGAGAACATGGGACCCACTCTGGATTTTTCGGAATTGACTCTGTGAAGAGGTTCCAAATCCTTCCCCGAACTTGTATTCAAAAATGGAACACTCATCGGGGCTCAGTCAGCTCCGTGCAACTCAAACAAGAAACCTAAAATTTTAGAACAAATAGGCTTAAGCTAACTAATTACACCTCAAGTTCATGGAAAACGAGGAACACCCAATGCAATCCAACCATCAACCCATGAAACCAATGAGAAACTGAGCGCCTGGAACTTCGAATCACCAGAAACTGACAACCGAGGAGGGAGATATGAATTTTTGAAGTTTCCTCCAAATGAACCTCGACCTCCCTTATATAACCACTAAAACCCGCTCTTTTCCTCGAACGAGGTGGGAAACAAACCACAGCTCAGTGAACGCGGCTTAAGGCTCGTGAACGAGGAGGCAAACTCACAACAGTTCCACGAACGCGGCCCCTAGCCCACTAATGCGGAGAACAAGAATGCCTCCACCCCTAGCCCACTAATGCGGAGAACCTTCCGCGGACGCGGAGCACAAGGTCACAAACCTCAACGAACACGGAACAACTCTCGCGAACGCGGAGCACAGGACTCCAAACCTCCGCGAATGCGGCCTCTGGCCCGTGAACACGCAGTAGACACTCTTACACCTCTACGAATGCAGAGCCTATCCCGCGAACGCGGAGAGTAAATGTGTCGGCATTTTTGAAAGCTGCAATAGCTGAGTTTTGGACAACTCCAAAACTCTGACGGGGTGTGCTCAGAATTCGTTCGAAACCCCGTGCGCGCAAACGAGATATTCTACCCTCTCAAATTCGACATTCCGGACTCAATGGCACAGTCAAAATTTCCATACGAGGTCGTTTCAACAAAAAGTGGGTCCCACACCCAATGGGCATTTTAGCCAATTTCCACCGGAGGCCTCAGATTTTGATCGGAAGCTCCCGAAAGTTTTTGAAGGGTCATTCTAGGCAAAACTCGGCATTCCAGAACTAATCGTGCTAACGAAATTTTCATCTGAGCATGTTTACCAAGAATGTTGACCAAAGTCAACTTTAAGCCAAATTTCGAAGGCTAAAGAGCTAATAGGCCCCAAAATCACACCGGAAGCCCTAGGACTCGGGCAAACCATGTTTCTAGCCTAATTTTGCCACTCCGGAGCTGATGGAACCGTCAGTATTCCCATCTGAGGTCGTTTACCTGAAGTAATGACTAAAATCAACTTCTCAAGGTCTAAAAGCTCCAAAACAGGAAAATAGGCATAAAAACCAAACAAACGACCAGGCGATGAATAGTCAGTGCCAACAGGTCATAAATGACTTGGGGTCGCTGCAGGAACGCTCTAAACGACAGAAAGGAGGCATTAACACAGAAATGACCTAGAGGGTCATTACAACATCCACTACTAAAAACACTTTCGTCCTTAAAAGTAAGAGTCAAGAAGTATCTGAGGGCTCAAATAAGCTGGGGAACTACTTCCGCATCTCCCGCTTAGTCTCCCAGGTAGCCTCCTCAACTAGACGGTGCCTCCAATGGACCTTAACAACAGGAATGGCTCTCGACCTCAGCTGCCTCACATCTCTGTCCAAAATAGTAACTGGATCCAAAATATAGGTTAGGCGATCATTCAACTCAACGGCATCATACTGGAGCACATGAGACTCATTTGAAACACAACGGCGCAACATCGAAACATGGAAAACTGGATTAATAGCAGAGAATACTGGAGGTAAAGCTAACTCATAAGCCACCTCACCAACTGTCCTGAAAATCTCAAAAGGCCCAATATACATGAGGCTAAGCTTGCCCCGTCTCCCAAATCTCATCACGCCCTTCATGGGCGACACTCGGAAGAATACTTTATCACCCACGACAAATCTCAATGGTTGACGCCTGCGATCTGCATAACTCTGCTGTCTACTCTGAGCCGTCCTGAGCTTATCCTGAATCAACCTCACATGCACAATGGTATCCTGAAACAGATCTGTCCCCCGCGGCCTAGGCTCTGTAGACACGAACCAACCAACTCGAGTGCGATAATGCCTACCATATAAGGCCTCAAATGGGGCCATCTGAATGCTAGAATAGTAGCTGTTGCTGTACGCAAACTCCGCCAAATGCAAGAACCGATCCCACTGACCTCCAAAATCCTAAAGAAAGGATAAAGTAAGATATTGGGTTTTTTGAAATTGGCATATAGATGAGTTCGAAAGGAGATTCTATGCAAGGATGCTTTGTTATCGAAAGAAGATTAGCATCATTGAAGATGACATAGCCTATTCTTGAGTGTTCATCACAATAGAGCAGGACAATTACCCCTACCTGAGATTGACTTCTAATCCCCACACCCTTAGATTACTTATTAACTCTTGATTTCATTAAATTTCTAGTGTTATTGCGATAGATGATATTCAAAATTTCATATTAATTTGGTGGTTTCATACACCCAAATGTTTTACCACTACAAATGAATTTATTTAAAATCCGAATTTCTTTATAAGGAATTCTCTACGTTGTACCATTCTTTGTGGGATTCGACTCCATCTCTTTGTCGGGTTTTTACTGAATACGATCGCTCACTCTTTTAATTTTTTTCGGAGGGTGATTTAAGAGTTATAAAAAATGGCACCGGATCCAGTGAATGGTGGTTGAGATTTCTAATTGAGAAATTAGATTTTAGATTTCTTTAGTTGTAGTAGATTTGTTGTTTGGTGATTTTGTTGGCAGATTTGCAGGTTAACAATATTAGTGACCATGGGAGTTACAATGATAGTCACTATGTTAAAAATGACAATATAGGTGATCTCAATGACATGCACGTCAATGTCATTCAAACCACAGGAGCAATCCAGATACCTCCTACAATTGGTAGGACTGTGTTTCACATCACCAGAATTATGATCCAATTACTCCAATTGAAAGGAATGGTTGGGGGTCTCGCTCATGAGGATCCCCATGAAAACCTTAGGAATTTCAATGGAGGTATGTGGACCCTTTGTGTTCAAAAATATCTCTCAAGAATCCATAAGGTTGAGGTTATTCCCGTTCGAGGTTACTTCTACAATGTCCAATGCATGGCGTTCCGGATAACTTGCTACTGCAATACATTTATTTCAGCCTTGATTCAATCAACAAAGGTGTAGCTGATCATTTAGTCCATGGTGGATTAATGAGACAACAGTATGAGGTGGCTGCATTGTTGCTTGATGATATGACTATGGTTGACCAGGCATGGCACACTAGGTAGGACCAAGTGATTACTCTACAAATGGGTTTAACTAAAGATAAAGTCGAGAAGAACCATGAAAGAGATGAAAACATTCCAAAAATGATGACTCAAATCGATTTGTTATCTAACCACGTCATGGGAGGTTAAACCAAGTCAGTAAATGCGATTGGAACTAACATAGGGAAATGCCGAGAGGATGCCAAGTTTGAGGCATTATATAACGAAGAACTTCATTATTTAGGAAACCATGTGGGGGTTGTCACACAAATTATCAACGACAAGGTGGAAACAAAGGTTGGTACAAGGGTAGATATAGTGGTTGGAAAGATTGACAAGGTTGAAATTTGAGAGATAGGGAGATGGACAAAGATAGTTTTGTGCCTCCCCATGATCGTCCATGCCCGAAAGAACCAAGTGGGCAAGAAGGAAACCGAACTGAGGACATGCTTGTAAGGATATGCAACAAGGTTAAAGGGTCCGATAAGGTGTTGAAGGACATGAAAAATGACTTCTCTACCTTATCACATATGCTGACTTCTCAGTCAGTTTCCATTACGCAGTTGGAGACCCAATTATGTCAAATTGCAACTCATCTCAATCCAAGGCTAAAAGGAACATTGCCTAGTGACACAATCCCGAATCCCAAAAATGAATGTTGAGTTTGAGGACTATGTCATTCCATGACATTAAATAAGGTGCTTCTTGGGAGGTAATCGAATTATTTTCTTTTATTTTTATTGCTTTCGAATAACGTACATTGTGAGTGCAGGTCAAAAAAAGGTTGAAAGATGGACAATGGGAGTTTAGGCGATGACCAAACCAAATGGGCGATGCGCCGAAGGCATTATGTGGACTACTTTTTATCCGCCTTTTGAGCTGAAGTTGGTGAGAAAGTGCATTGTCAAGGTCGACGAGCTAAACTCTAGAGGGCGATTCACCGAAGTACACTAGGCAGACTCCATCGGGTTCGCCGAAGCAGCCTTTAGGTTTTTGAATTAGGTCAAGCATGTTCGGCGAGCTTAAGCTCCAGGTGGCGATACGTCGAACATGTTTGGTGATATTAGTGAGTGCGCCAAACGAGCCTGGTATAAAAAGGCCAAGGGTTATTTTAAATTCAAAATTCAATACCTTTGAAATGTTTATGACCTTTTCGATTCCCCTATCTTGCATTGTGTATTTTGAGTGTTTGTGTTGCTCGTGTGAGTGGATTAAAGGTGCTAGGAGTGCATTTGTGTGATGTTTGAGTCAATCCAACCTCAATTCCTCATTTTCTGGATTGTTTTTTTGCATAATGGTTGGTGTTTCGACTCTTTGTTAATAATTTTGAAGTATGATTGCACATAAAGTATTGGCTTGAGCCCTTTAACTGAATTTTAGTGTTTAATTTTTTTGGGTAGCATCGTATTGTTGAATTTTCAATGTATCCATGTGAATGTAATTATGAATGAATGTATAAAGTTGTGAATCGTAATTGTGTTGGTTAGAATACATAATTGTGTTGATATCATTGTTGGGTCTGTGCTTAATTTATTGTGAGTGAAGTCTGAGTAGCTCAGTGTTTACCCATTGCATAATTTTACCCAATGATAGATAGGGTGACTACTTTCTTCAAAGCAAATCCTCAATTAGTGCAACACATAGTGATATATGGAGAAATTTGAGTACCCATAGGTAGACCAAGCATATAGGTGGATTGTATATTTGCAGGGATGTTGTATTTGCTGTGCTTGTTGGGTTTGGTTGTGAAAATTAGGCACTGGGGTGAAACTTCCTGATAGGTGAGCTTGACTTAGCCCGCCAAAGAGGTTAGGCGAATCACCGATTACGACCCAGCTCACTTTCCAAAGAATGTGCATAGCGTTGGGTACTGTCCTATTTGTCGGGCTTGTCTTAGTTTGCCAAACCCATTGGGCATATCACCGAGTAGGAGAGGACACGTCCTTGATAACTATTTATCATTGATTTTGCATTGTCAGTTTCGAATGACTTGTCTTAGCTCACCAAAACCGGCTCAGCAAATCGCCGAGTTGGCATTGACTCTGCCTTATTTGCCTGATACTTGAGTAAATTGCTACTGTCTATTTCGGCAAGCTCACTGGAGTTTGCTGATCTTGTTGGACAATATGCCTTCCCATTAGGCGAGCCTCAGGACTATTTTTGAAATGTGATTCAAAGTGCTTTCGATTTCAACGAACCTTCACAAATATTGTGCTTTAATGTGTGTTTTGCAGGCAATGGACAGGACAACGGGTAAGAATCGGTCTCTTCAGATACTGAATCAAATAGGTAGTCTTCTCATCTACCTCTTCGTCTTAAAAGACAATGGGGCATTACCATAAACGAGCCTCCGGAAGCATCATATCATCTCCAAAAAACCACCTCGCATTCATCTACCCAAGAGAGGGTACAACCTAGGGTTGTGAGGAAGGGGAATGAGATTAGATCCAAGTTAGTGCAAACTTCATCTACACAAGCTCAACCATCTAGAGTCCGTCAGGTTATTGCTCCAAGGTCCTTGAATAGGCCCAAAGCTACTAGAGAAAGGACCATTCTTCAGGAGAGACGACTCTCCGTTGATGGAGTGATGAGTGACTACCCAGTGATACGGGACACCATCCAATTCCACTGATTTGAGGGTTTCACTAGAGCAAGGTGTCCTTATATCCCTTCTTGGGTAAGGGAATTTTATGCTGCCTACACTCCAGACCTTTCGAAAAAGAAAAAGGGCATCATATGGAAAGCACTTAAAGAAGTGGAAATTAGAGGGAAGAAAATACAATATGACGCAGGCGCCATCAACATTTCTCTACATATGCTAGCCTCTGCATATGATTTATATTCACTCCAGATGCGCCCTGATCTGGATTCTTTGAAGGGTTGGTTAACTCCCTTAATTTCTCATTCATCTCCTTCGTAGACACGCGGATGGTGCCAGGATCGACAAGAAAGATATAAATGTAATGGTTAGATACTGGTTTGGCTTCATTACAAACAATGTAATGCCATCCTAGAACCAATCTATTCTTCGCCATGACAAGGCGGTATTAGTTTGCATGATCATCGAACGTGAGCAGATAGATGTGGGGTCCATCATTGCTTTTGTGATGCTGATGAGAGTGACATGATCAGTCTTCCCTTCCTTTCCTAGTTCTTATTACGCAGTTGTGTGAGAAAGCAGGAGTACCTTTTTGGGCTGCCACAGATGTGAGACTCACCCCGGTATCGTCTAGTGATATCTAAAGGATACAGGCAGATTGCTTGAGAGATGATGCGACTCGGAGGAAGCCACCGCCACCAGATTCCACACCAGTGGTAGACCCTACTGCACTGGCAATTGAGACAAGCACACCTGCTCCTTCTGTGGAGCAGGCATGTATTTCTGCTGCGCCCTCCACTATTGCCCCTTCTAATTATATATCTTTTCCGTTGGTGTTGTCGCTACTACTATTTTTCCTCCCCCTCTCCTATTGCCCGTCCTCCCTTGACCCAGGTACTTATCTACCAGATGGGCAGTCTTGCCCGGTCAGCCGATGTTAGAGCAATCCGGGTTTAGAAGGACTTGTCCTGGCTTATTGACCAGGATATAGAGAAAGCTCTGGCCGCATTTACTAAGTGGGTGGTAAGGTGTGAGGAGGTAATTGAGGGCCACACTGTGTGTTTAGATGATCAGACTGCTACGATAACAATTTTAGAGGAGGCCAAGGGTAGTTCTAGTGCTAGAGATACCCTAAGAGATGAGATTGCCACGTTGAGGGCTGATGTAACACCTCAGACTTAGAAAAGAAGGACAATGCAGATTTTGGTTTGCAGGCATGACCTACGATTGGTAGAAGTACCTATGGACCGTATATGGAATTTGTAGGTAGTGGGGAAATTACTTTCAATAAATTAAGTCTCATAACCTTTTTACGGTTCAACCGGACAGTCCGTCATTCTTTTTACGAACATAGATAGGCCTCGTAGGTGACTCCTAGACTTGGTGAAATTTTAAGGATGAAGTTATAATCTACGGTGGCCATGTACGGTCCATCGATTGACCTCTGAACCGTACATGGGTCCCGTTGTTTGATGGTCCAAATTCAGGTTTCTTATTCCCACCTACGCTTGACCAGTACCTACTACGGACCGTATGTCTAAACCGTAGGTAAGGCTCGGTAGTTATTTTTAAGGGGCTTTTGGGTATTTTCCTTTTTGTTTTACCCCAATATTATGTGGTTTTACCTTCCACCCTAAGCCCTATATAAAGGATTTAAACCCCCAAATTACCCATTCTCAACTCATTCATATAAATTCCTTAAACTTGACCAAATTCATCCTCCCGAATTCTCTCAAGCCTAAGGAAGAAGAAGGAGAGCTAGGGTTTCATTCAAGTCTCCAATACTCCATTCTTTTTGGGCATCTAACATCAAGGTATGTGCGTATTCACCGATGGAGTCCTTTCCTCATGGGGTTCCCAAGTATTTCAATTTCCCAACTGAATTTCTAATTGTTCAAATTAGAGTTTCAATCCAATGAATGTGTTTCTTCAAATTATGATTGGTTAAGATTAATTAAGTTTTCTAATGTATGAATTGATGTTAATCTATGATATTTAGTTGAAATTGCATTGACCCGTGCATAAATTATGATTTTCAACTACGATCCTACGATGAACCCATGAATTATGAATTATGAATTTATGAAGATATGCATGGTTTCATGAAGCTATTGTAAATGACTAAATGATTATTTGAAAGGAAAGTATTGATGCTATAGTAAAAGGATTTCTCATGAACTATGATGATCATGACTGTGAAAGGTATTTCTCACAATAATTTCACATTGATGAAAGGTTTTCTCATCTACGTGGAATGATGTTTAAGGAGCTATTCTATGTTTTGATTTCAAAAGTGTGAATAGGTATTGATCATTGCCTTACGCTATGTTAAATTGCTATTTGATTTTTATCTATTCTGTTTCTATTTAGATTTAGCACCGAGAGGCCCTGAGGTGGAGGCTCAAATAGGGTAGTCTCTAGTAGCAACCTCTAGTCTTAAACTACGTGCCCCCGTATAATTTTCTTAAATGACCTACCTAGTGAATCCAATTTAGAAAATGATTATATGTACGAATTCTACCTTGGCAAGTAGTGTGCCCTTCTTTCGGTATGAGAGATATATCGGATTCCATGATATAGCTCTCATGGTCTTAGTCTCGATTAAACCTAATATCCCACAAAATGACTATGATTTTTTTCAAAGCTTTTCTTATGTCCTTTATATTAATGTAATTGACTATGCCTTGTGAATTTCATGTAATTTCTTCTTTATAATAGCTACCATTCAAGTATTGGTATGGCTCCATTTGAGTCTCTTTATGGTAGGACGTGTAGATCCCCTATAGGTTGGTTTGAAATTGGTGAAGTAGCCTTGATAGGTCCCGAGTTGGTACATGAGGCTACGGAGAAAGTTCGGCTTATTAGAAAATAGTTAAAAATGGCTTAATGTCGATAAAAGTCCTATGCTGATGTTAGAAGAAGAGATCTAGAATTTGATGTTAATGATTGGGTTTACTTGAAGATCTTGCCCATGAAGGGTGTAATACGATTTGGAAAGAAAGGAAAGCTTAGTCCCCGTTATGTGGGCCCATGTCAGATTTTGAGACGGATTGGTAAAGTTACTTATGAACTTGAATTGCCCAATAACTTGGCATCGGTACATCGAGTTTTCCATGTCTCCTTGTTGAAGAAATGTATAGCTGATCCAACATCTATTGTACCATTGGAGAGCCTTCGTATAAAGGAGTGACTTTCTTATAAAGAAGTTCCAGTAGAGATTTTGGACCAGCAAGTTAAGAAGTTAAGGAACAAGGAAGTTGCATCCGTAAAGGTCTTATGGAGGAATCGAAGATTGAGGGTGCTACTTGGGATGCCGAGGAAAATATGATGTCCCGTTACCCCTATCTCTTTCCCTCCGATCCTACTCTAGCTAGAGGTATTAAGTTTCTCATGATTCGTCCTTATATTTCTTTTGAGATTTTGATTTAGCTATAATTGATTTTTTCATTATTATGTGCATTTGAGCATGACTTGCATGGATACCTTATGAAATGATGTTTATAATATGCTTAAGCTAGGAGTTGATGTTTCTCCTTGGATATGTGTTATTGATGAAGTTGTATTCTTTTTGGGTTGTTAGATCTCCTCCCCTAACATATGTATATTCCTTGAGTCCCATTCTAGGACAAATATTCCCAAGGGGGAAATATTGTAATACCTCGGACTTGGAAAAGAAGGAAAATGCAGATTATGGGTTGCAGGCATGACCTACAGTCGGTAGAAGTACCTATTGACCATATATGATATCCGTAGGTAGTGGGGAAATAATTTTCTAAAATTCAAGTCTCAGAACCTTTTTATGGTTCAACAGGACTGTCCGTCATTCCTTTTACGGGTCATAGATAGGTCTCGTAGGTGGCTCCCAGACATGATGAAATTTTACGAATGAAATTGTGACTTATGGTGGCCATGTACGATCTGTCGGTTGACCTACGAACCATACATGGGTCCCGTTATTTGATGGTCCAAAATCAGGTTTCTGAATCCTACCTACGGTTGACCAAGACGGTCTGTGGTAGGACCTACAAACCATAGGTAAGGCTTGGCAATTATTTAAAAGGGGCTTTTAGGTCTTTTCTTAATTGTTACCCCAGTACTATGTCATTTTACCTTCCACCCTAAGCCATATATAAAGGTTTTAAACTCCCAAACTACCCATTCTCAACTGATTCTCCTAAATTCCCAGAACTTGACAAAATTCATCCTCCAAAATTCTCTCAAGTCTAAGGAAGAAGAAGGAGAGCTAGGGTTTCACTCAAATCTCCATCCCTTCATTCTTTTTGGGTATCTAACATCAAGGTATATGTGTTTTCATCCATAGATTCCTTTCCTCCATGGGGTTCCCAACGATTTCAATTTCCCAACTAAATTTCTAATTGATCAACTTAGGGTTTCAATCCAATGAATGTGGGTTTGTTCCAATTATGATTGATTGTGATGAATGAAGTTTTCTAATGCATGAATTGATGTTAATCTATGATAATTAGTTGAAATTGCATTGACCCATACCTAAATTATTATTTTCAACTATGATCCAATAATGAACCCATGAATTATGAAATTTATGAAGATATGCATGTTTTCATGAAGCTATTGTAAATGCCTAAATGATGATTTAAAAGGAAAGTATTGATACTTTAATGAAAGGATTGCTCACTTACTATGATGATCCTGATTGTGAAAGGTATTTCTCACAATAAATTTACATTGATGAAAGGTTTTCTCATCTATGTTGAATGTTGTTTAAGGAGCGTTTCTATGTTTTAATTTCAAAAGTGTGGATTGGTATTGATCTTTGCCATTCCCTATGTTAAATTGCTATTTGACTTTTATCTATTCCGTTGGGATTTAGACTTAGCACCGAGAGGGCTTGAGGTGAAGGCTCAAATACGGTAGTCTCTAGTAGAAACCTCTAGTCCGAAACTATGTGCCCTCGTAGGATTGTCTTAAATGACCTAGCTAGTGATCGACTTTAGCAAATGATGATGTGTACGGATTCTACCTTGGCAAGTAATTTTCACTTTTTTCGGTATGAGGGATATACCAGATTCCATGATATAGCTCTCATGGTCTTATAGTCGGTTAAAGCTAATATCCCACAAAATGACTATATTTTATTCAAAGCTTTTCTTATGTCCTTTAAGTTAATGTACTTCACTGTGCCTTGTGAATTTCATTTCATTTCTTCTTTATAAAGCTTTGAAATATCTCATTATGATCATGTCTATTCGATTTAATTCATTTTACAACCATGTTCATGTTTATGCATATTGCCTCATACTTAGTACATTCCATGTACTAATGCATACTTCTGCCTACATTATTTTACTAATACAGGGTTCGACGCTCCTATTACACAGGCTCGTGCCTTGTTGCCTCTTTGGACTTATCAGAGATTGGTGAGTGCTCATGATCCGAGGACCGAGAATCCTTTACAACTCTATGTCATTTCATATTTGATTTTGTATGTGATGTATCAATTACGTTCCAATTACTTTCCTTATAATGTATTAGATGGCTTTGAGACTTATGTAGACTTCCGCTTTTGTCAAACTCGTTGTATGAAATGCTTTCTTTGAACACTTTAAATTCTATTATCTTGTGTGATGTATGCTAAGTGGATTGTGTAGGGCCTCTCGATATCCTATACGCCATGTAACGTCTAGGGTGTACTTTAGGTCGTAACATATGAGGTGGTTCAGATACAGTCCACAGACATCTCTACACTGTGGGGCGATGTTCCCCTTTAAGATGTTGTTGCCCCCGTACCTGAGATGCCTAGTGATGCACCTTGCCCTTCTATGCCTGAGGATATTGGTTTTATTGCTAAGGATGAGGATGAAGGAGTCGATGAGGAGTTGGCTAAGGAGACTGATGCGGAGGGACTGCGAGAGGATGAGCATGGGATTGCTGAAACACTGACCGAGCTGCATGAAACCAAGGAGCTCATCCATTAGGCTTCCCTGAAGAGATATTTTAGAGAGACTTCAGAGGTTGGGTCTAGAGGAGTCGCTCTAGGCTTCCCCACACTACCTGCTGCAGAGATGGGCACTGATACCCTAGTTGATGCTTCATTGCCGCTTCCAGTGATCCTTTTGCCGGGTATCCATGCCCCTCTTGAGGCTTTTGTAATGCCCCAAGCTTCCAAAGGATTTTAAAATGCAGAACTCACTTGAAGACAGTGATCTACGGAGGCCACCTACGGGCCGTAGGTGGGAACCGTCAATGGCACTGTGAAATTTCAGGATTTCTAAGTTTCTAAACCTTGACCTACGGAATAGCAGGACAATTCGTAGTCCAGTTGACGCGCCGTAGATGTGTTCCGTAGATGCCTTCCAGACTTAGCCAAACTTTCAGCTTAAAATGAACTTTCTGAATCAATTGACAGAAGAACAGGACGGTCCGACAAATGATGTACGGACCATAGATCCTGTCCGTCGATTGGCCTCGAAAGTTTTTAAATAAGGGATTTTTGGTCTTTTACCTAATTATTTACCTGTTAAGCTAAGTCGGTTATACCCTTAATCTAAGACCTATAAATACTTTCTAAGCCTAATTCCTTTCATTCTAATTCATTCTAAAACTCTCCTCTCTCAAATATTTCTCTCTCTAAAAAGAAACTCTCTCAACTCTCAAAGAAGAAGAAGAAGCTTGAATCCTCCATTGAAGACCTCCAATCTTCTCCAATTTCTTGTAGACTGCTTTGAGGTATGATTGTATTCACCATTTAAAGCCATTTCCTCCAATGGACCCTCTCTTTTCTTCATGAACTTCAAGGTTTATTCTAACCCAATTGAATTAGGGTTTGTGATCAATCATTGTGGGTTCTTCAATTATGATTCCAATTATTGATTTTAAGATTCCTAGTGCATGATCTAGTGTGATAAAGTAACTTAGTGCACGAAGTAGCGTGAATTAGACGATTTGATGTAAAGATTGCATGAACCCCATGATCCCAAGCTAATTCTCCCCAATTTGATAATCTAGGGTTTGATTGTTGGGTTGAGTTATATTTGATGAAGTTTATGAATTTTCTATGAAATCAAGCATGAATTATCTATGAATGAATTGAGGATAATCTTATGAAATTAGCATGATCAAGTCAAAAGCATGATTTTCCTCTAACATGTGGGTTTCTTCAAATATGGTCAATTTTACTTGTTTATGATTTTCTTAGTATGGGCTTGCATTTAATTGCATGATTTAAGAAGGAATTTTATGAACTCAAATGAATTTTATGATTTATGGATTTTGAGCATGATGAACTAAGTAAAGAAGAAGCTAATGAATTTATGCATGTTTCATATGAGCTAAATGACGAATTAAGGGTGCTTTGAGATTGAAGTGCCAAAGCTTATAACATTTAGATATTGATGATGAATTATGAAGGGATTTTGCTTAACCAAGGAGAATAGGGAGTAGATTCAATGAAAGGAACAAGAGGAGATCCCTCATATTTTCCCCATCCCTATGACAGTCAATAGGATATCCCTCATGTCTATCATAGACAATACAAAAGGAGATCCCTCATGTCTTCTATGGAGCTATTCTAATGGAAAGGACAAGAGGAGATCCCTCATGTCTACTTATAGTAAGGTAGGGGAGATCCCCCATGCTTCCTAATGATATGAAAAGTTTATGACTATGATTAATCCGTGGGAACTGTACTTAGCACCGAGAGGACAAGAGGATATTTCTCATGTCCCATACCTATGTGCCCCCATAGGATGTCTTGAATAGACTTTTGATTAGCTAGTGGATCCACATAAGCTAAGAAGTTCATGGTCATACCTTTGCAAGTAGGACACTTCTTTTCGGTATAGGGTAGACACCGGATTCCATGTTGATATCTCAAATGGTCTTACATGTCGGTTAAGGCTTTTCCCCATAAGTTAATACATAAGTGTTCTCATAATGAAGTAAAGAACATAAGGAAATATTATTTAGCTCACTTTGGCCTTGATATATGCTTTATGTTTCATGTTTATCATGTTTTTAGCTTGGCCATCGCATGTCATGGTTATGTCTCTCTTTAGCATGATTTATGTGTTTATGTGCATTGCTATCATACTTAGTACTGAATTGTGCTAACGCATACTCTTGCCAAAATTAACTTCTTTGGTGTAGGACGTGGTGATTCACCTTCCACTCACGGCTAGAGCTTGATCAAAGAGTTGATAGAAGACTTGGTGAGTCCTCATTCATCCGAGGAATAACCTAGTTGTTCTTATTTTCATGTCATTTTTTTTTCAGTGTTGGATATTGTATTGGGCTGCGTTCCTATCACTTTTATTCATATTCTATGATATTAGAAGGCATTGAGACATGAGTTTTAGAATTTTGCTGTTTTGAGTAATGCTTTGATATAAAATGCTCTTTTGATCTCTTATTTCTCTATTATCTTGTATGTTATGTATTATAAGGGCTTGTATGAGGCCTCTCGGGGTCTTGTACGCCGTATTACATCTAAGGGCTACCCTAGGTCGTGACAAACTTTGTATTCAGAGGACAAGGTTTTAGAAAGATCCTAGGATGTCTCATAAACCGCGTTAAGTAGAGTCTTGTTCATGAGTGTGAAGCGCGCCACATTTATGAATGAGAAGCTATAAGACGTTTAAGAAATGCCACTTCTTTCATTACTCTTAAGTCGTGCCATAGAGTTTAATTCTATATATCTCTCTCGTAATCCCTATCCTACGCATTTTAGGATATGGCGACCCGAAGAGCATACGCTAGGAGAAACATGGGAGAGAATGTGGAACAAGAAGCTCCTCCTCAAGCTCCTTAAGTTCCGGCCGACCCTTTGGCAGAACAAGTGTCTAATGCGGAGTTTAGGACTGCATTACAAGTATTAGCTCAAGCCATGATGGCCCAAGCCAATAGAGAGGTGGTGGCTCCCGTGAACCCAAATGTGGGTATGGTGTCATCAAGAGTGAGGGACTTTACGAGGATGAATCCTCCGGAATTCCATGGCTCTAAGGTTGAGGAAGATCCTCAAGATTACATTGATGAAGTATAAAAGGTGCTAATGATTATGGGTGTGACGTCGGAAGAGAAAGCGGAATTGGCTGCTTATCAACTCAACGGTGTTGCCCAAATTTGGTTCAATCAATGGAAGAGTGAGAGGACGGTTAATGAGGGTCCTCTTGATTGGGAGAAATTCAAGGTTCCTTTCCTTGATAGGTTCTTCCCTCTTTAGAAGAGAGAGGCTAAGGTGCTTGAGTTTATCAACCTTCGACAAGGAAATACGAGTGTGAAAGAGTATGCATTGAAATTCACACAATTTGCTAGATATGCTCGTCCATAGTTATCGACCCTAGGGCAAGATTGAGAAATTTGTGTTGAGAGTGTCTGATATGATGGTGAAAGAGTGCCACACCGCCATGCTTGTGCATGACATGGATATTTCTCGCCTCACGGTTTATGCCGAACAAATTGAAGAATAAAAGCTTAAGGAAAGGTCTAGGGAGACCAAGAGGGCTAGGACCAGAGATGGTCATTTCTCACATTCAAGTTCCGATGGGCATGATCGTTTTAAGTCTCTACAAAGGTTATCCGGTCAAGATTCCTCCAATGATTCACCTAAGTTAAACAAAGATAGGGTGTCTAACCCTATGCCTCAAGAAGGGAATGGTGGTGGATTCTCATCGACCACTTGTGCTAAGTGTGGAGGGAAGCATGAGGGCAATTGTCTAGCCTTATCTAATGCATGCTTTAGTTGTGGCAAGATGGGTCACAGGATAAGGGATTTTCCCTTAGTGGTTAGGAAGGAGGGAGATAATCGTCGATGGACTCAACCTCAAAATTTATCGGGTTCAAGCGCTCAAAAGCAAAACCCATTCTGTGCACTTCAAGGTTGTCATAAGCAAGAGGATTCCCCAGATGAGAAAATTGGTAAGTTATGATCCTTTAGCTTGTGGTTATGCGTTGATTAATGTTGGGTGTTTGATTGGCTATAATAGAAGTCCATGTTTTGTTAGAGTGTTTAAGGTCGACTTTGAAATCCTTGTAGAAACTTCTTAGATGTTTACTTGTATCAATGGTTTTGTGGTTGTTGAGGTCTTGGGTATTATGTTTTGATTAAGGGAGATGGATTCGGGAGGATTAGAAGGGTTTGCTCCCAAGGGGGGGTGATAGTGTATTTCTAGATTGGTAAGTGTGGGAACTAATTTGCCGGAAGAAGTTCCTTGTTCTAGTTGTTATATGAAATGTCGGAGGTGATGTGATGTCCTAGAATCCCTATCTTTCTTTTCTTCTACATTCGGGTCTAGTTGAGGCCCTAGTTCCTCATGGTTCATTCTTTTGGTCTCATGTGTCATAGTTGATTTCCATGATTCCTTGATTATGCATGTTCATGAAAAAGTCTTATAAGAAAATGTGCATTTGAGTATGAGTTGCATAAAGTCTTCATGATATGATGTGTTGATCATACTTTAGCTTTGAGTTGATGTTTCCTCCTCGGATATGTGCACATATGTGATTGCATGCTAGGTTGGGTTGTTAGTCCGTGTCTATTACCCTTCTCAAGGTGTCATGATTCTCATTCGAGGGCGAATGTTCCCAAGGGGGAGATATTGTAACACCCCAAGCTTCCAAAGGATTTTAAAATGCAGAATTCACCTAAAGACAGTGATCTATGGAGGCCACCTACGGGCCTTATATGGATTGACAGGCTGTAGGTGGGAAATGTCAATGGCACTGTGAAATTTCAGGATTTCCAAGTTTCTAAACCTTGACCTACGGAATAGCAGGACGGTTCGTAGTTCAGTTGACGGGCCGTAGATGCCTTCTAGACTTAGCCAAACTTTCAGCTTAAAAAGAACTTTCTGAATCAATTGAAGGAAGAACAGGACGGTCCGACAAATGATGTACGGATCGTAGATCCTTTCCGTCGATTGGCCCCGAAAGTTTTTAAATAAGGGCTTTTTGGTCTTTTACCTAATTATTTACCTGTTAAGCTAAGTCAGTTATACCCTTAATCTAAGACCTATAAATACTTTCTAAGCCTAATTCTTTTCATTCTAATTCATTCCAAAACTCTCCTCTCTCAAATATTTCTCTCTCTATAAAGAAACTCTCTCAACTCTCAAGGAAGAAGAAGAAGCTTGAATCCTCCATTGAAGACCTTCAATCTTCTCCAATTTCTTGTAGATTGCTTTGAGGTATGATTGTATTCACCATTTGAAGCCCTTTCCTCCAATGGGCCCTCCCTTTTCTTCATGAACTTCAAGGTTTATTCTAACCCAATTGAATTAGGGTTTGTGATCAATCATTGTGGGTTCTTCAATTATGATTCCAATTATTGATTTTAAGATTACTAGTGCATAATCTAGTGTGATAAAGTAACTTAGTGCACGAAGTAGCGTGAATTACACGATTTGATGTAAAGAATGCATGAACCCCATGATCCCAAGCTAATTCTCCCCAATTTGATAATCTATGGTTTGATTGTTGGGTTGAGTTATGATTTGATGAAGTTTATGAATTTTTTATGAAATCAAGCATGAATTATTAATGAATTGAGGATAATCTTATGAAATTAGCATGATCAAGTCAAAAACATGATTTTCCTCTAACATGTGGGTTTCTTCAACTATGGTCAATTTGACTTGTTTATTATTTTCTTAGTATGGGCTTGCATTTAATTGCATGATTTAAGAAGGAATTTTATGAACTCACATGAATTCTATGATTTATTGATTTTGAGCATGATGAACTAAGTAAAGAAGAAGCTAATGAATTTATGCATGTTTCATATGAGCTAAATGACGAATTAAGGGTTCTTTGAGATTGAAGTGCCAAAGCTTATGACATGTAGATATTGATGATGAATTATGAAAGGATTTTACTTAACCATGGAGAATAGGGAGTAGATTCAATGAAAGGAACAAGAGGAGATCCCTCATATTTTCCCCCTCCCTATGACAGTCAATAGGATATCCCTCATGCCTATCATAGACAATACAAAAGGAGATCCCTCATGTCTTCTATGGAGCTATTCTAATGGAAAGGACAAGAGGAGATCCCTCATGTCTACTCATACTAAGGTAGGGGAGATCCCACATGGTTCCTAATGATATGAAAAGATTATGACTATGATTAATGCGTGGGAAGTGTTCTTAGCACTGAGAGGACAAGAGGATATTCCTCATGTCCCATACCTATGAGCCCCCATAGGATGTCTTGAATAGACCTTTGATTAGCTAGTGGATCCACATAAGCTAAGAAGTTCATGGTCATACCTTTGCAAGTAGGACACCTCTTTTCGGTATAGGGTAGACACCGGATTCCATGTTGATAGCTCAAATGGTCTTACATGTCGGTTAAGGCTTTTCTCCACAAGTTAATGAAAAAGTGTTCTCATAATGAATTAACAAAAGAAGGAAAGATGATTTAGCTTGCTTTGGCCTTGATATATGCTTTATGTTTCATGTTTATCGTGTTTTTAGCTTGGCCATGCATGTCATGATTATGACTCTCTCTAGCATAACATATGTGTTTATGTGCATTGGTATCATACTTAGTACTTAATTGTGCTAACGCATTCTCTTGCCTACATTAACTTCTTTTGTGTAGGAAGTAATGATTTACCTTCCACTCGTGATTAGAGCTTGATCAAAGAGTTGATAGAAGACTTGGTAAGTGCTCATCCATCCGAGGACATAGCCTAGTTGTTCTTATTTTCGTGTCATTTCTTTTCAGTGTTGGATATTGTATTGGGCTGCGTCCATATCACTTTTATTCATATTCTATGATATTAGAAGGCTTTAAGACATGAGTTGTAGACTTCTGCTGTTTTGAGTAAAGCTTTGATATAAAATGCTCTTTTGAACTCTTATTTCTCTATTATCTTGTATATTATTATATATGCTAAGGGCTTGTATGATGCCTTTCGGGGTCTTGTACGCCGTGGTACATCTAGGGGCTACCCTGGTTCATGACAAACTTTGTATTAAGAGCACAAGGTTTTAGAATGATCCTAGGATGTCTCATAAGCCGCATCAAGTAGAGTTTTTTTCATGAATGTGAAGCGCGCCACATTTATGAATGAGAGGCTTTAAGACCTTTAAGAAATTCCACTTCTTTCATTACTCTGAAGTTGTGCCATAAAGTTTAACTCCATATCTCTCTCTCTCCTAATCCCTATCCTACGCATTTCAAGATAGGGCGACCCGAAGAGTTTACGCTAGGAGAAACATTGGAGAGAATGTTGAACAAGAAGCTCCTCCTAAAGATCCTCAAGTTCCGGCCGACCCTTTGGCGGAACAAGTGTCTAAGGAAAAGTTTAGGGCTGCTTTCCAAGTGTTGGCTCAAGCCGTGACAGCCCAAGCGAATAGAGAGGTGGTGGCTCCCATGAACTCAAATGTGGGTACGACGGCATCAAGACGGAGGGACTTTACGAGGATGAATCCTATGAAATTCCATGGCTCTAAGGTTGAGGAAGATCCTCAAGATTTCATTGATGAAGTATACAAGGTGCTGACTATTATGGGTCTGACGCCGGAAGAGAAAGCAGAATTGGCTGCTTATCAACTCAAGGGTGTTGCCCAAATTTTGTTCAATCAATGGAAGAGTGAGAGGGCGGTTAATGAGGGTCCTCTTGATTGGGAGAAATTCAAGGTTTCTTTCCTTGATAGGTTCTTCCCTCTTGAGAAGAGAGAGGCTAAGGTGCTTGAGTTTATCAACCTTCGACAAGGAAATATGAGTGTGAAAGAGTATGCATTGAAGTTCACACAATTAGCTAGATATGCTCCGTAAAATAGTTGCCGACCCTAGGGCAAGAATGAGAAAATTTGTGTCGGGAGTGTCTGATATGTTGGTGAAAGAGTGTCGCACCGCCATGCTTGTGTATGATATGGATATTTCTCACCTCATGGTTTATGCCGAACAAATTGAAGAAGAAAAGCTTAAGGAAAGGTCTAGGGATACCAAGAGGGCTAGGACCGGAGATGGTAATTTCTCACATTCAAGTTCCGATGGGTATGATCGTTTTAAGTCTCGACAAAGGTTTCCGGGCAAAATTCCTCCAATGATCCACCTAAGTTCAAAAAAGATACGGTGTCTAACCCTAAGCCTCAAGAAGGGAATGGTTGTGGATTCTCATCGACCACTTGTGCTAAGTGTGGAGGGAAGCATGAGGGCAATTGTCTAGCCTAATCTAATGCATGCTTTAGTTGTGGCAAGACGAGTCGCAAGATAAGGGATTGTCCCTTAGTGGTTAGAAAGGAGGGAGATAATAGTCGATGTACTCAACCTTAAAATTCATCGGGTTCCAGCGCTCAAAAGCAAAACCAATTCTATGCACTTCAAGCTCGTCATGAGAAAGAGGATTCCCCACATGCGGAAATTGGTAAGTTATGATCCTTTAGCTTGTGGTTATACGTTGATTAATGTTGGGTGTTTGATTGGCTATGATAAGATTCCATGTGTTGTTAGAGTGTTTAAGGTCGACTTTGAAATCCTTGTAAAAATTTCTTAGGTATTTACTTGTATCAATGGTTTTGTGGTCGTTGAGGTCTTGGGTATTATGTTTCGATTAAGGGAGATGGATTCGGGAGGATTAGAAGGGTTTGCTCCCAAGGGGGGGTGATAGTGTATTTCTTGATTAGTAAGTGTGGGAACTAGTTTGCCGGAATAAGTTCCTTGTTCTGGTTGTTATATGAAAGGTCGGAGGTGAAGTGATGTCCTAGCATCCCTATCTTTCTTTTCTTGTACCTTCGGGTCTATTTGAGGCCCTAGTTCCTCATGGTTCATTCTTTTGGTCTCATGTGTCATAGCTGATTTCCATGATTCCTTGATTATGCATGTTAATGAAAGAGTCTTATATGATAATGTGCATTTGAGCATGAGTTGCATAAAGTTTTCATGATATGATGTGTTGATCATGCTTTAGCTTGGAGTTGATGTTTCCTCCTCGGATATGTACACTTATGTGATTGCATGCTAGGTTGGGTTGTTAGTCCGAGTCTATTACCCTTCTCAAGGTGTCTTGATTCTCATTTGAGGACAGATGTTCCCAAGGGGGAGATATTTTAACACCCCAAGCTTCCAAAGGATTTTAAAATGCAGAACTCACCTGAAGACAGTGATCTACGGAGGCCACCTACGGGCCGTAGATGGATTGACGGGCCGTAGGTGGGAACCGTCAATGGCACTGGGAAATTTCAGGATTTCCAAGTTTCTTAAGCTTGACCTACGGAATAGCAGGACGGTTCGTAGTCCAGTTGACGGGTCGTAGATTGGTTCTGTAGATGCCTTCAAGACTTTGCCAAATTTTGAGCCTAAAATGAACTTTTTGAATCAATTGATGGAAGCACAGGACGGTCCGTCAAATAATGTACGGACCATAGATTCTTTCCATCGATTGACCCTGAAAGTTTTTAATTAAGGGCTTTTTGGTCTTTTACCTAATTTTTTACTTAGTAAGCTAAGTCGGTTATACCCTTAATCTAAGACCAATAAATAATTTCTAAGACTAATTCCTTTCATTCTAATTCATTCCAAAACTCTCCTCTCTCTAAAAAGAAACTCTCTCAACTCTCAAGGAAGAAGAAGAAGCTTGAATCCTCCATTGAAGACCTTCAATTTTCTACAATTTCTTGTGGACTGCTTTGCGGTATGATAGTATTCACCATTTGGAGCCCTTTCCTCCAATGGACCCTCCCTTTTCTTCATGAATTTCAAGGTTTATTCTAACCCAATTGAATTAGGGTTTGTGATCAATCATTGTGGGTTCTTCAATTATGATTCCAATTATTGATTTTTTGATTCCTAGTGCACGAAGTAGTGTGAACTACATGATTTGATGTAAAGATTGCATGAACTCCATGATCCAAAGCTAATTCTTCCCAATTTGATAATCTATGCTTTGATTGTTGGGTTGAGTAATGATTTGATGAATTTTATGAATTTTCTATGAAATCAAGCATTAATTATGAATGAATTGAGGATAATCTTATGAAATTAGCATGATCAAGTAAAAACCATGATTTTCCTCTAACATGTGGGTCTCTTCAAATATGGTCAATTTGACTTGTTTATGATTTTCTAAGTATGGGCTTGCATTTAATTGCATGATCTAAGAAGGAATTTTATGAACTCATATGAATTCTATGATTTATGGATTTTGAGCATAATGAACTAAGTAAAGAAGAAGCTAATGAATTTGTGCATGTTTCATATGAGCTAAATGACGAATTAAGGGTGCTTTGAGATTGAAGTGCCAAAGCTTATGACATGTAGATATTGATGATGAATTATGAAAGGATTTTGCTTAACCAAGGAGAATAGGGAGTAGATTCAATGAAAGGAACAAGAGGAGATCCCTCATGTTTTCCCCCTCCCTATGGTAGTCAATAGGAGATCCCTCATGCCTATCCAAGACAATACAAGAGGATCTCCCTTATGTCTTCTATGGAGCTATTCTAATAGAAAGGACAAGAGGATATCCCTCATGTGTACTCATAATAAGGTAGGGGAGATTCCCCATGCTTTCTAATGATATGAAAAGATTATGTCTATGATTAATCCGTGGGAACTATACTTAGCACCGAGAGGAAAAGAGGAGATCCCTCATGTCCCATACCTATGTGCCCCCATAGGATGTCTTGAATAGAACTTATATTAGCTAGTGGATCCATATAAGCTAAGAAGTTCATGATTTTACCTTGGCAAGTAGAACACCTATTTTCGGTGTGGGGTAGACCCCGGATTCCATGTTGATAGCTCACATGGTCTTACATGTCGGTTAAGGCTTTTCTCCACAAGTTAATGAAAAAGTGTTCTTATAATGAATTAACGAAAAGAAAGAAAGACAATTTAGCTTGCTTTGGCCTTGATATATGCTTTATGTTTCATGTTTATCGTGTTTTTAGCTTGGCCATCGCATGTCATTACTATGTCTCTCTCTAGCATGATTTATGTGTTTATGTGCATTGCTATCATACTTAGTACTTAATTGTGCTAACGCATACTCTTGCCTACATTAACTTCTTTTGTGTAGGACATGGCGATTCACCTTCCACTCATGGCTAGAGCTTGATCAAAGAGTTGATAGAAGACTTGGTGAGTCCTCATCCATCCGAGGACATAACCTAGTTGTTCTTATTTTCATGTCATTTTTTTCAATGTTGGATATTGTATTGGGCTGCGTCCCTATCACTTTTATTCATATTCTATGATATTTGACGGCTTTGAGACATGAGTTGTAGACTTTTGCTGTTTTGAGTAAACCTTTGATATAAAATGCACTTTTGAACTCCTGTTTCTCTATTATCTTGTATGTTGTGTATGCTAAGGGCTTGTATTAGGCCTCTCGGGGTCTTTTACGCCGTGTTACATCTAGGGGCTACCCTGGGTCGTGACAGCTTCTCCACTCGAGAATCCAGATGAGAGTGCTCCATAGGCTTAGGCTGTCTGGGGGATTCTTTTTCTCAGCCTCCCATTACTTTTATTTACTTTGCATTGAGGACAGTACATTTTTTTGTGGGGTGAGGGCCGTTGTGCCAATATTCACCCTTTTGTTTGTATTTTGTTATTTTTTCATTTGAACAATATTGTAGTTATTGCTTGATTATACTAGAGTGCTCTTCTTTTGGGAATTCTGTCTCCCTACATCATTATCCTTTTATTCTCTATTAATGAATGCAACCCCCATGAGTTTTAATTCGTGAAATTCTTGAACTTTTCATTGATAAAAATTTGTGAATCGATTTGGTTCAATATTAATGTCTTAAATAGTACTCATGATGAGCATGATGCTTAGTATTTTTGTTGTGAGAATGAAATTGATGTGGTTACACCTTTGAATGATCTTTATGAATCTTTTGTTGACTAGCTGCGTTTTGATGTGAGACCTGCAATGAACATCGCATGTACACTTTTGATCTTGTTGGGATGTGCTAAATGAGTGTATTTCGAATTGCCATGTGTGCTGAGTTTTTACATGAATACATGAATCCGGAGTCATAGAATTTGCCTTGTTAATCCAATTGTACAAATCTTGGTAAATATGAGGCATGACATTGGGAGAAAATTCAATGAGGGAACCAAATCATTCATAACCCAATTGTGACTATCTTGTGAGGGTGTGAAACCATTTTAGCACCATTTGAGCCTAATCCACTTGTCGTCAACCAAAAGAAACCTCTTGAACAAAATTATCCCTACTTTCTCACCAAAAACCCTTTTGGAAACATTGTAATGTTTGAATAGCCAACATAGGCCAAAAACTTAAGTTGGGGGGTGTTGAAAGGAAGGATGAATGGAAGCTAAGTAAAGGGCAACGAAAGATGAAATGAGGCTCAACTTTGAGAATGTTACTCAAAAGAAGGAACCCCTCTTATAAAAATGGGAAAGAAAAGAGAAAATGTGTTAAATGAAAGAAAAATGGAAATGAAAAAATAGAGTAAATGAAATAAAAAGGGGATTCCGTATAAAGTGATTGACAAACCAAGAGTTGAGTTCACAGTTGAAAAGGAAAGAAAACATACTTGAGAAGAGGTGATGATAATTGCAAAAATGCTTTGAAAGGGTGAAGTCACTAATCCAAAATTGTACCATAAATTAACCCTCAACCCCATTACAAGCCTAAAAGACCCTTGAAATCTTACATGAACTAGATTTTATGATGATTGGAAAATATGGGCAAGGGTGAAGTCACTAATCCTAAATTGTACCATACCTTAACTCTCAACCCCATTACAAGCCTAAAAGACTCTTGAAATCTTACATGAACTAGATTCTGTGAGGATTGGAAAATTTGGGAAAACTTATGGGACAAAGCGTGCATGTATTTCTCTTTTAAAAGAGTGAGAGCTGCATTGATTCCTTAGACCTTTGTTGTAATTGGTTTGTGAGTGTGTGGAATCGTTCTTGATGTGAGGTCACTTGAATGCATTAGTTGAAATATATTCTTGCATTAGAAAAAAAGCCATTGTGAGCTTGAGTCTGTGTTGAGACTAGCTAGTCATCATTTGAAGCTTTTTGATCATGATTTAGGGTAACATGCTATTGAAAGTAGTCTAGCCATGGAATTTGCATGTTAGCTCTCGTTAAGTACTGTTGTAGACACCCTTATTTGGCTTATTGTGTTTTCGATTTACTTGAGGACAAGTAAAAGTATATGTTGGGGGTGTTAATGAGTGGTAAAATTGAACTCATTTAAGGTTCATTTAGCTCAATAATTCGTGTCCTCCATACCTAATTATGTCCTTTTCTAATATAATGTTATTGATTTGATCTTTTGAAAGCAATTGGACAAGGCAAGGACTGATGTTTGAAAGAATGGCAAAAAATGCAAAAAGAAGTGCAATGTGAACATTGTTGATGGCCTAGCATGATTGGCAGATCTCCAACTGAGCCTAACATCGCCCAAAGTGATATTGTGCAAGGAAAAGATTTAATTCTCAAAAGGCGAACTAAGGTGGTATTCAGCGATGCGCCGAAGGTGAAAGGCAAACTCAATCGAAGTCAGCGACTGAGGTTCAAACGCCTGAAGCCTAGAGCATTACAAGGGGAGCTGGAAAGAGAAGGGTAATCCGCGGAGTAGATTAGGCGAACCCGACTAATGCACCGAAGCTGTTAGACGTGAGAATTTTGGGCCAAATTTTGGGAAAGTATAAATAGCCCAAAAAATGTAAACTTAGAAGAGTTTTTCATGACTTTTTGAGAAGAGATTTTTTTAGAATAGAGTTTTGAGAGTGAGAGAACACTTTTAATCTTTGAAGAACACTTTTCTAGTTTTTGGGGTTTTAGAACTTTGTGCTTGAATATGACAAATTGAAGTTAAATTCAAAATGGGTTTGCTCGTAATTGCTTAATTTCATGCTACCCATGGTTGCTTTCATGAAAGATTATTTTTTTTCTTTTTGTGATGGGTGGCTAAAACCCTAAGATCTAGGGGTGCTCTAATGGGGTTAGGTGTTAATTTGATATAGTGGGTATTGTGTTATGCTCTGTTTTGTTGCTGTTCATGCCTGAATTTGATCTCATTACCATGAAGTTTCATAATGGGTTAAGTCTTCAAACTTTATTCCTACTTCTGATCTTCGGTTGATGCTCGAAAGAGATTGATTGGAGTGAGTAGTTAGTTCAATGCTAGCAATTGAGGCTTGATGTCTGTAGCTTGTTTGTAAGAGAGGTTATGGGTCGGATCTAGTTTCCCAATTCTTGAAAGAAAGGATAGAGTAAGGTATTGGGTTTTTTGAAATTGGCATACAGATGAGACCGAAAAGTGATTCTATGCAAGGATGCTTTGAGATCGAAAGAAGATTAGCATCATTGAAGATGACTTAGCCTATTCATGAGTGCTCATCGCAATAAATCAGCAAAATTACCCCTACTTGAGATTGACTTCAAGTCCCTGCACTCCTAGACTACTTATTAACTCTTGCTTTCGTTAAATTTCTAGTAATAATGCGATAGTTTATAATCCAAATTTCATATTAAGTTAGTGGTTTCATCCACAAAAATGTTTTACCACTACAAATGAATTTATTTAAAATCTAAATTTCTTGCTAGGGAATTCTGTTCGTTGTACCATTCTCTGTGGGATTCGACCCCTACTCTTCGTTGGATTTTTACTGACTACGATCACTCACTCTTTTAATTGGTTTTGGAGGGTGATTTGAGCGTTATCATAACTTTGTAAAACCGTTGCACCCCTCAATTTTTCCACCCTTTCAAATCCAAAGCACACCTCTTTCAAATTCCTAATCGAACTATTTAATTCCTTCCTCTCACTTCTCCATTTCTTCTTTCTATTCTTCCATTTTCTTAAAAAATTTCACTCCTCGAAAAGCACCCGTCGCGGGCCCAAGAAATTACAGAGTTGGTCATATAATTCTAGGTATTCAAAATTTGGAAGATACACTCACAAAACTTGAAAATTTATATAAAGGTATGACAGTTAGCCTAACTAGACTAAATTAGTTGAATTTTAAGTCGCTACTTGACCTAGGGTATGTAATGCTTGTTTTTGTATGCCTAAATTGATTACATTATACCCTTGGGATGAAAGTAGATGTGAGTGTTATCAATTATGTGTAAATATGTGCACAAATTAATGCATATTGTGTTCTTGACTTAAGGTTCGTGGCTGTTGCTACTTGTTTTGTGATTAAAGTATCAGTGTATACCCTATGGATGAAGGAATTACATGAACATAAGTTGAATAGCTTGATCTAGACTAGGTTAGGATGAATTAGTGTTGAAATTCTGTAAGACATTAATGTTGGGCCTGAACTGTTAAATACATGGGGTTGGGTGTTAATTTAATGTAGTGGGTATTGTGCTATTCTCTGTTTTGTTGTTGTTCATGAATGAATTTCGTCTAATTGCCATGAGGTTAATTAATGGGTTATGGTTGCAAATTTAATTCCTACTTCCGATCTCTGGTTGCTGCTCAAAAGAGATTGATTGGAGTGGGTAATTAGTTCAATGCTAGAATTTAGGTTTGATGTCTGTAGCTTGCTTGAAAGAGAGGATATGGGTCGGATCTAGTTTCCCTATTCTTGAAAGAAAGGATAGAGTAAGGTATTGGGTGGTTAGAAATTTCCATATAGAGGAGACCGAAGTGATATTCTATGTAAGGATGCTTTGAGATCAAAAGAATATTAGCGTCATTGAAGATGACTTAGCCCATTCATGAGTGTTCATCACAATAGAGTAGCACAATTACCCCTATGTGAGATTCACTTACAATTCCCACACTCCTAGATTACTTATTAACTCTTGATTTAGGTAAATTTCTAGTGATATTGTGATACTTGATAAAAAAAATTTCATATTAAGTTGGTGGTTTCATCCACCCAAATGTTATACCACAACAAATGAATTGATTTAAAATCGAAATTTCTTGATATGTAATTCTCTACGCTATACAATTCCCTGTGGGATTCGACCCCAACTTTTCATTGGGTTTTTAGTGACTACGATCACTCACTCTTATAATTGGTTTTGGAGGGTTATTTGAGCGTTATCACAACTCTCTAAAACCGTTGCACCCCTCCATTATCCCACCCTTTCACATCCAAATCACACCTCTTTCAAATTCCTAATCCAACAATTTAATCCCTCCCTCCCATCTCTCCATTTCTTCCTTCTGTTCTTCCATTTTCTTATAAATTTTCACTCCTCCAAAGGCACCAGTCGTGGGTCCGGGAAATTACAGAGTTGGTCATATAATTCGAGGCATCTAAAATATGGAAGATACACTCACATAACTTTAAAATTTATATAAAGGTATGGCAGTTAGCCTAACTAGACTAAATTGGTAGAATTTGTAGTCGCTAGTTGACCTTGGGTATGTGATGCTTGTTTTTGTATTCCTAAATTTATTAGATTATACCCTTTGGAGAAAAGTAGATGTGAGTGTTATCAATTATGTATATATATGTGAACAAATTAATTCATATTGTGTTCTTGACTTAAGGTTCGTGACTGTTGCTACTTATTTTGTGATTAAATGATAAATGTATACCCTAAGGATGAAGGAATTACATGACCATACGTTGATATGCTTGATCTAGAATTGGTTGGGCTAAATTTGGGTTGAAATTGTGTAAGGCATTAATATTGGGCTTGAACTGTTATATACATGGGATCCACGATTTTGATCTACGAGTCGTAAGAATTCCCGCGGACCGTAGATCAGTCTCGTCATCACGATGCACAAACTAGCAGAATAAGTTAGGAATGACCGTTTGATGTATGGTCCGTATAAACTTTGACGGGCCATACTGCCAAACGGTCATTCAAACTTCAGAAACTAAAAATTGACTTCTTTTTCTACGATTGGGTCCTACGGCCGTAGAAGCTTTTACGGTCTGTAAGAACAAACCGTAGGTCAAAATACAATATAGTTTTCTTAAAAAATTTATGTTCTCATTTGGTTTCGTAATTTGATTTATATTATTTCACTTGCTTTGTTATTGTTTGTTTGTGTATTAATGAGTCTTCCACAGGCACAATGCCGCCTAAAAAAGTCAACACCTACAAATGTAAAGGGAAGGCCAAGTCCACCGCCACTTCAGTCTGGCATCAACTTATTGACGAGAGCAATAATGAAGAAAAGATCGGGTCTAAATATTACTCGGGGAATACTAATGACTCACCTAAGTCGCCCCGAATGACTCGTCAACAAACAAGGCAGCTTGCAATAGTTCCGGTATCAGAGGTGTCGGACTCCGCTAGCCACGATGGAGCTTCCTAGTCAAAGGAGGGAGCATAGAGTTCGAGAGATGGAAGAGGAGACTCAAAGTCCAGGACAACCTTAAGTTCTAATCCTGCCGCACAGTCCGAGTTAGGCTTTGGCTCGGATTCAGTCACCGCATTTGCCTCTAATGCATTTGAGTCCGGAGAGACCCATGTCTCACCACCACCAGACCATATGAGCCTATATGGGCTACCGGTGAGCAAAATTTATGGTGTGTGGAGGATATGTTTAAGATTTATATAGATGCTATCTGGGAAAACGCGTAAAACAAATATGCCTTGTCTATTACAGAGGAGCGACGGGTCCTCATGGGTATCCTCCATGCTATACCCGCCCTTCATGAGCAGTTTAAGAGGCACACGTGCGAGTGGATGCTAGAGGCTTGGGCAAATACTGCCCGATTATGGTTTGAGAGTTCTATGCATCATATGTAGTCACGGTGCAAAATACGATGCCCTCAAGGGCAAAGGCATTAGAGTAGGCTTCTCTTCTTTGCAACAGTACACCATTTAATTTACGGCTCATCTCATGAGCAACTGATGAATATGACTGAGTTTCATTATCGGATGCAGCTGGTCTGGAATAGAGCAGCAATGAGAGGTATGGAGCAAAGAAAAAATTTTCTGCTATGGGTGGTCGGCTACATTGCCGAGCAGGGAGTTTACACTGAGTGTGTCCGGTATCTCATGCTCCCTATTAAGAAGGCCACTTTCAATTTTGTGTCAAAGTTTCGGTGGTCGATAGTCTGTGCCTGATTTTCCCTTACGATGGCGAACAACCAGTTGATGTTTGATAAGGAAATGATGATAACGTGCCTTATGGAGGGGCACGAGATAGATTTTGCCTGCATTATAATTGCCGAGATTCATGAGAGGGCATTCAAGAAGACCACCACACTTCTGTTTCCTTGCCTTATATTCAGGCTTTGCAGAGAGGCGATTGTCCCAACCTACCATGCTAATCAGTACATCGAGATGAGTATGAACGTGGATGTCAGACTCATTCGGGATGATTAAAACCCAGCAACACCACGACGAGGTATTCAACTTGACATGCTGCCTATGGGTGAGGCATCAGCATCGGAGCATTCCAAGGAAGGTACTATTCCACCACCCACTAAAGAGCCTCATGAGAATGCTCCCCTTTCTTCTTCCTCAGGCCCGGCTGCGAGCACACTATGTGCTCCACTTTCTACATGTTCCATCTTGCTTCCACTTGCCAGATTCCAAAAGTTGGAGACTCAAATGGTGACCTTACTATAGCACATTAGGCCTTGGATGAGCAAGGTAGTGGATGACCCAGAGGAGAGGAGGTAGAAGGTCAATCATGATAAGATTCAGGCAGTGAATCAGAATATTGATGCCTTCGTGCTTAGGATGCTAAATAGGCCCCAACCTGGGCCGACGGTAGATCTCGCCGCCTTCTAGACTGAGTTAGCCACTCTCTAGGCTGATATAGATGCATTGACTGCTGCTAATTCGGCTTCACCAGAGCCTTCACCTTCCAAGGGTTGAGGAGATTTTATTTTTGCTCTATTTGGTAAGACCCAGCCTGCTACTGACCCTCATCGTGCGCTAGTAAAGGGCACATGGTCGTTTGATAAGCTGCTAACACAAAAGAGGAGCGTAGGGTGAAGAAACGAGAGCAGTAGGAGCTTGAGGCTGCACAATGCCGATCTATAGTTGAGAGGAGATCCGAAAGAGGAGAGTGAGGGAGTTAGTTGTTGGAGCTTTCGGTTCGGGGAGACCTACTAATGGTGCACCCGATATTACTCCAGAGGGCTTTACTGTGGGCACCACACAGCTTGATACATCGGGTGTAGGGTGACCGGACCCACCAGCCTCTTGATAGTCATCGGCGCTTGAGCGCCACAGGTTTTTCGCACCTTTTGTTTTTATTTTATCTATGCATTGAGGGCACTACACCATATTTTATGTGGGGGTAGGTTTAATGGAACGTGAGTGTTGGGGTGATGTCTAAGTAACCCAACTCATAATCCTTCTTTTTGAGGTTTTCTTGCTTGTGTTCTTTTTTCCCAAGGAACTGTTTAATTTCTGTTGAACATGCATGTTTAGGATAGTAGATTGTAGAAGTATACAGAAAACAAAAGCGTGATGGCAATGGAGCATGAAGTTGACACCTTTCAAAAATTTTGAAAAATGTGTTATATCAATTTGATTGATAAGTCGAATGTGTAGGATATTTGTATGACTTGATGGGAGTTGATTAGACAACATGACATAAGATATAGCATGAACAAGACACACTGATGATTTGATAATGAAACAATGTATCGTGTGTGTGTAAGGATGTTTGCATATTCATAGTATATGTGCCAAGCTAGAACTTGTCCCGTTAGTCTTGCTAAGATGATTTAAACTATAAATTAGGAAAGGATAACAGGCCTTTGTTGAAAATGATTCCACCTAAGCCTAAAAGCAACCAACCAAATAAATAAATTTCTCCCTTTGTTCCAAAGTTTTGAGCCTAAAGAAGATAATTCTTTGAATTCACCCAATTCACCTTCCCCGGTAAATCATTAAACTTTCCTT
This sequence comes from Solanum appendiculatum, assembly GCA_018342035.1. Lineage (NCBI taxonomy): Eukaryota > Viridiplantae > Streptophyta > Magnoliopsida > Solanales > Solanaceae > Solanum > Solanum appendiculatum. Next base: position 634,489 of record JAGDQO010001146.1, read on the forward strand.
TTTCCCTGGTCCTTCCTTGGACATTGTGTACCTCAACTCAGGCTAAAATCCTAAGTTGAGGGTGGCTACTTGAGAGTTTCACCTTGATTTTTGCACTGGTCATTCCTGGGACATCGTGCACCTCAACTCATGCTCAAAACCTATGTAGAGGGTGGCTATTGTGGAGGAAAACAAGAAAAGAAAGGGGTATGAATAGAATTGTGTGTTGATAAAAGAACAAAAAAGCGTAAGAATATATTAGATGTTGTGATTGAATATAAAAGATAAGAAAATGAGAAGATTAAATGAAAAGTTGAAGAAAAAGTTCAGTCAAGCAAGAAAATCAAGTCAAAGCCACACCCGCGATTCAATAAATAATGCGGAGAAAAGAAAAAAGTATGACAATGCAAGGATAGGTTGTAAAAGAAGTAAATAGCCGATGTAATGTTAAGGAGGGCAGATAAGTCACTTAATATCCAAATATATCATACTTGACCCTGAGCCTACGTTATAATCTAGGAAAGTCCTATAGTGATTGTAATCTAACGGTTTGAAAATCAAAGTGTAGAAAATAAGGGCAAGTCTATGGTATTGTGCATGTACTGTATTGAATTTGATTCTTAGCGTGATCATATACTAAGTCCCTAAAATTGAACTATAATTAAATTATGTGTGAACAAAGGATTTCTTTGCGGTGAGGGCAGAAGTTACATTATTGAAAAATTAGTATGTTGGTGATTGTTATCTGTGTATGTGAATGTATCTATTGGTACGTCTATCTCATAAATTGATCCGCATGTGTTGGCTTCTTATTTAATGTAGTGTTTGCACTGTGCTGAAGATCAATGTGGAAGGTTGATGTTTGTGAAAATGCCATGTGATTGCTTGAGTTTTTGCGTTTCTTCTGCATAGTGTCGTTTGGAATCTGTTGTGTCACTTGAGGACAAGCAATGATTTTAAGTTAAGGGTGTTGCGTACCATGGATTTACTGTACTTTTAATGGTTTAAACATTGGATTTTGCGTGTGCCTTGAGAATTTGTTATTTGATGTGATGGTATTTTACTTTGATTTTTGTAGGAAATTGGTTTTGGTGTAGTTGGCACTAAAATGTTGCAGCAGTAGGGATTTTTATGTTTTCACAACTTGACATATGAGCCGTAGGATGATCTACGAGCCGTAGGAAAGAGTCGTAGGTTGAAGTGCTGAAATTGGAGCTAACTGTTAAATGACAGGAGCTGATTGAAGAGCCGTAGGTACTCCTAAGAATCGTACAAATGAAGTTGTATAAAAGTTCATAAAAATTGAGCTCTAGTACTTGAATAAAGATTGAACAAGACGAGTCGTACAAAGATCTACAGGCCGTAGATCATAGCTGTAGAAAGTTCTACTATATTTAAGGTCAAGCTGCTGATTGACGGGAGGTACCTATGAACCATAGGATTTCCTATGAGTCGTAGGTACCAACGGTAGAAACCTTTGACCAAGTCTAATTTCCTTAGATTTCTTTTTCCTACTTTATTTCGAATTTTGTTTTGTGTAAATATTAGTTGTATTTTTTCATTTTTTTGTGGTTAGACGTTTTGAGATACAACCTTTTGCCTTTGAGAATTTACTTGCAGACATTTTGTGCATTTGATTCTTGAAGTGTTGGTTTATAATATTGTTTTTTTTTCCATCAATTGAAAGTTTTGGATTTCAGCTAATTTAATTGTAAGTCATGATTTATTCTATTAACATTAGTATAAATTGTGATAACTCAAGCATGAGTAGAGAAATCCACAACTAGGGTTGTGGAAACCATGAGTAATTAACAAGGTAAAACTAATAATTATGTAATTCTGAAATAGTGTTTATGCATGTTTTGTTGATCTCTTCGTTTTGAATACCTTTTAATGGTGCGCAACGTTAGAGCTCGCTTTATTCCTTCTTACTCGACCAAGGAAGTAACGAATGGGGAAAGAGATTCAACAACAGAAATTTAGCATTGCTAATCCACTATCTAATAGCCTAACCCAAATATGTGAGGGCTAATCTGGGTCAATGGTAAGGGTTAGTAATGTATACACTCGTAGACCGACCAAGTTACGTGGTGAAATTCCTTATTTGGATGACCAGTAACTTAGGAGATACCGAACTTACCGACTTTACATGTGAAACACTAGGAACGGGTTACTATTATTAGGTTTATTGCATTAAGAACTTGTGGAGAACACGTATAGGCTATTTTCTTGTCATATTGATGTTACAAAACTATGAATTTTGTTCACATGATTACTTGTTACTAAATTAAATAAATCCCCTTTTTACATAAATAAGTTGCCTAAAAGTTCAATCAACATTAATTAGCCGAAGACCAGACCTTGTTGCTCGTGGGATCGACCCTAACCTTAGTTAGGTTCTTAATTTGACAGCGACCACTTATACTTTATTAGGGAGGCGTAATTTGGGTGTATCAGTTAACACAGAAAAAAAAACTAAGAAATTGCCTAATTCCTATATATTTGTCCCTAAATGGCAAAATATGTCGTAAAAATTTGTGAGACTCTACGACATGCTCCCCCAACTCACTACGGAGGTCCTCGTAAAATTTTTTCAGAACAATCGATCGAGCGCCATAAGGCGACAATATTAATGTGCTAACACACACACAAATCAAAGAAAGTGGCCTAATTCTTATAAATTTGCCCCTAAATGGAAAAATAAGTCATAAAAATGGTGAGACTCTTTGACATGCTCCCCCAACTCATTTCGAAGGTCCACTTAATGTTTTTTAGAGCAATCGAATGAGCTCCATAAGAAGGCATTATCCATAGGTTAACACACACGAAAAACTAAGAAAGTCGCCTAATTCCTTTATATTGGCCCCTAAATGGAAAAATATGTCATAAAAATTGGTGAGACTCTACGACATGATCTCTAAACTCATTACGGAGGTCCTCGTAAAGTTTTTTTAGATCAATCGACCGAACTCCATAAGGCAACAATTCCCATGGGCTAACACACAGGAAAAACTAAGAGAGTGACATAATTCCTATATATTGGCCCCTAAATGGCAAAATATATCATAAAAATGGAGATACTCCGTGACATGCTCCCCAAACTCATTATGGAGATTCTCATAAAGTATTTTTAAAACAAACGACTTACCACCATAAGGCGACAATGCCCATGGGCTAACACATACGAAAAACAAAGAATGTGGCCTAATTTCTATAAATTTGCCCCTAGATTGAAAAATATGTTGTAAAAAATGGTGAGACTATATGACATGCTCCCTCAATTTATTAAGTAGGTCCTCATAAATATTTTCAGAACAATCGACCACACGCCATAAGGCGACAATACTTATGGGTAACACACAGAAAAAACTAAGAAAGTTGCCTAATTCCTATAAATTTGCCCCTGAATGGAAAAAATGTCCTAAAAATTGTGTGACTCCACGAAGTTCTCCCCCCAACTCATTATGGAGGTCCTTGTAAAGTATTTTTTGAAAAATTGACTGAGCAGCTTAAGGCGTTGATAACACTCAACTACACCTATAACAATTTAAGATATAGGTGGTCGTTAGCAATATAAACCCAACGAAGAGTTGGGGTCGATCCCACGATGAATGGAACTAAGTATAGAATTATAATACGAAATATTAAAGTGATCTAGGTTTTTTTAGATTTAAGCAAGTGAATTGATACATAATGTAAATCGTCGAAGTTTAAATTATCAAATAAGAGGAGTTTTAAATGATTGATTTTGACAAACACGAATTTAGAAGTAATTTAATCAATGAGAGATGGAACCTTAGGGATGTGTGAGTGTTCAATGACCAATTTCACTAAATGGGTCATTACAAATTGCTTAAGTATACTGAATTATAATGGGTAGGCAAGATTATGACTATGATAGCTATTTTATAACGAACTATCATGCTTCCAATTGGGTTTTACCAAACCCCAACAAGCTTTATAATAAGAACACATTCTTCTACCTTTATTCAACCCACTTTAACAAGTTGGGCAGTACAAGTAAAAACTCAAACAAATATCAATAACTAATTGAACTCAAATGCATCTTTAACAAGCATACAAAGAGATATAAACTAGAATTGAATTTGCAACTTCAATTCATAAAATGAAAATATGAATTAAAAACTGAACCCATTCAAATTCAACATTTAAATCAGCAATCCATAAGACCCATAAGCAAATTAGGTAATTGAATACATAATCACACCCCTAAGACATTAAGATTTTAGCTAATCTAGTGAGATTGATGGAATAGTTACCAAAACCATTAACCATTGAATTCCCAAGTCTTCAAGCAGCAAATACAATCAACTAAAATTTTACCTAATGTTCAATTATGAGGAAATCACAAGAATAGTTCAAAAAATCCGTCAAAGTGCATTGTACTTTCTAAGTTCGAGTTCTGGTTCTTCTCTCAATCACTCGATATTCAAATTCAATTCAAAAATTTCTATTTATACTTTTCCAAAAACTTCACACGTTTTGAATTTTTGAATCATTCGGCGGCGTAAGTCTGGCTCGCCCTTCCACTAGGCGATGCACCGAGTTTCTCGATCTCGCCTTTTAACTCTTGACTTCAAAACTGATTTCATCCTTGAATTTCAGGCAATGTGCATCAGGTTCGCCGTCCTGATCGGCGAGTCACCGTCTTGTCCCTCAACTCGCCGAATTGACTTAAATCTTCTCTTTGTCTACTAGAACTTTAGGCGAGGTACTGTCCACTCGGTGTGTCACCGAGTTGCCTTTGGCCAGCCTCAGCTATCTTGTTCCTTAAATTTTGCATCTTTTCGGCTTCTTTTTGCATTATATTGTCATTGGCTCATTCTAACTCCTTCATGCTGCACACAAAAGATTTAACATTAGTTTTAGGTGAAATAATGGGCATTAAGGACACCAATTTAGTACAAATGAAGCTCTAAATGAGTCAAAACTACTGACCCATCAACAGCCCCAAATTAAACTTTTGCTTGCCCTCAAGTAAAACAAGAGATCAATGACCTCAATAAGGATATCTACAAGCAGTGCTGCTCAAGAACTCACATGAAAATGCACAAAAGGATCAATCTAAGATACAAGGATCAAATGTACACCAAAAGCATCAAATTCTTACTAGCGATCATCAATTAAAGTCTATGCTCACAAGTGCTCACCTAAAACGCAATTTTATGCGCACAAAGATATTTGAATGCCCTTACACCAAGAAAAACATTCCACTCTCTTGCGAAATTCAATGAAGATCAAAGTATAAGAATCCACCGCAACACTCACACTCCCAAAATAAAAAGAGTATGCACAACTCTACCCATAGGCTTGCCCTGATTTTCCATCCAATATTCACAAGGCTCATGCAGGATCAAAAAGGACTTTAGAGGCTTGTAACAGGGATTAGGCTCAAGGCATGGTCATTTTTGGTTTAGTGGCTCTACATTCATGAAGCATGATTTCCATTTCACTTCTCCTTCCCTTTCTTTAAAACATTTCAATTTCACTACTGATCCTTTGTAACTTTGCCGCACACAAATCATTTTTATGAACACCCCTTTTTATTTTCACCTCCATGCATAATGGTACTATCTTATTCAAATCTTTTTCTTTCTTTTCTTTTCATCTTTTACTCTATTTTTTTTATATGGAGGGGTTCCATCTTTTTCACAAATAGCCTTTCAAAAGATCAAGCTCATAAACCTCTAGCTCAATTTCTCTCTTCATTCTCACCACACCTCCAACCTAGGCTTTTGGCCTAAGTTGGCTTATTCAAACTAACCAATACTTCATGAAGGTTATAGGTGGGAGAGACATGGAATTTTCAAATAAACTGCTAAGGTTCTTGTATTTGTGTTTCAATCAAGGAGAAATATAGTCTCAAATGGTGCCAAGCTGGGTTCAGACGCTCATAGGGTAGCCAACAAAGGTTTAGCAATTAGGTTCATCCTCAAAAAAATTCATGCCTAAGATCATTTCCCACATTCACCAATGCTTAGTCAAACGGATGCTTAGTAAAATAGACAACCAGGGCAAGTTCTAGGCATCGTCATACACACCTTTCAAGTAAAGCTCACCACACATGGCATTCAAACACAATAGTGATGCGAACAATCGGTTGCAAAAGTGGGAACCCCCATAACTAATATTTGCCTGCGGTGTGCGAAACCTTGTAAAAATATATTGCTTAAGAAATGTAATAACACTTCTTACTTCATTGTTGGCTAAAGCCACGACTTCTACCCACTTTGGCATGTAATCAACAACCACCACAATGTATTTGTTCCCATAAGAACTCACGAAAGGGCCCATAAAATCAATTCCCCATTCATCAAACAATTCAACTTCAAGGATTGCAATAAGGGGAAGCTCGTGTCTTCGTGCCACTCCTCCTTCTTTTGACATTGAATACACGTATGGACAAGGGAATTTGCATCTTGATACATCATTGGCCCATAATAGCCACTTTGCAGCACCTTGGCGGCTATACGTACCCCACTATAATGCCCACCAACTGGAGAAGCATGGGATGAACCAAAAATAGCATCAACTTCGACCTCCGGTACACATCTCCTAATTATGTGATCAGCACATTCCCAAAATAGGTAAGGTTCATCCCAAAAATACTTTTTTACATAAAAAGAAACCTCTTGCATTGATAGAATGTAAGCCCATCAGGAATAATTCCACACACTACATAATTTGAGAAATCGGCCTACCAAGGAATGAAACCCTTAGAGATCATCATGACCATCTCATCAGGAAAAGCATCTTCAATATCCTTGTCACCTGATACAACAACACTTGTTTTGAGTTTCGATAGATGATCGGCCACATGATTTTCACATCCTTTTCTATCTTTTACCTCAAAATCGAACTCTTGCAATAACAGCTCCAATCGAATCAGTCTCAGTTTTGAATCCTTTTTGGACATTAAGTAGAGTACAACCTCATGATCAGTGTGTACCACTACCTTAGTTTCCAATAAGTAAGCACGGAATTTATCAAAACTATACACTACAACCAATAACTCTTGTTCGGTAACAGTGTAGTTTCTTTGAGACACATTCAATGTCTTGCTTGCATAGTATACCGGGTGGAATAATTTGCCTCTGCGTTGACCAAGTACAACACCCAAGGCAATGCCACTAGCATCACACATTAACTCGAATGGGCTACCCCAATCCGGGGCAACAAAGACAGGAGCCGACACAAGTTTCTCTTTTAGACACTCAAAAGCAGTCATATAGGCTCCATTAAACATAAAACACTGTCATTCTCAAGTAGCTTGCAAAGAGGGTGAGATATCTTTGAGAAATCTTTTCTAAACCACCGGTAGAAACCCGCATGTCCTAAGAAACTTCAGACACCTTTAACTGAGATAGGGGGTGGAAGCTTGGCAATTACTTCAACCTTTTCTTGATCCACTTGTATACCTTTCCCGGTAATCTTGTGCCCCAAAACAATCCCTTCTTTTACCATGAAATGACACTTTTTGCAATTAAGTACGAGGTTTGTTTCAACACATCTCTTTATGACTCATCCTAAGTGTTCAAGGCATTCTTCAAATGAGTACCCAACTACGGAAAAATCATCCATGAGAACCTCCATTGATTCCTCAACGATATAAGCAAAAATAGACAACATACACCTTAGGAATGTTGCCGGTGCAATACACAACCCAGAAGGCATTAGTTTAAATGCAAATGTTCCAAAGGGACAGGTGAAAGTAGTTTTGTCTTGATCCTCTGGGGCTATGGATATTTTATTGTAACCAAAGTAACCATCAAGGTAGCAATACATTCCACGCCCCGCCAATCTATAAAACATTTGGTCAATAAAGGGCATTGGAAAATGATCTTTCTCAGTTGCCACATTAATCTTTCTATAGTCCATGCACACATGCCAACCGATAACTTGTCGCATTGGCACAAGTTCACCTTTCTCATTCGGGACAACGCTCATACCACCCTTCTTTCGAACACATTGAACCGGGCTTACCCACTTGCTATCTGCAATAGGGTAAACCACACCCGCATCTAACCACTTGATGATTTACTTCTTAACCACTTCTCGCATTGGATGATTCAACCTCCTTTGGTGCTCGATGCTAGGTTAACAATCAACTTCCAACTGAATCTTGTGTGTGCAAATATCGGGAGGAATCCCCACAATTTCCGCAATTGTCCATCCGATAGCTTTGATAAATCATTTTGGCACACTAACAAGTGCTAGTACCTGCCCTTCACATAAATCAGCTGCAATGATTACCGGCAAGGTGTTGTTAATCCCCAAAAATACATATCTAAGATGAGGGGGAAGAGCTTTCAGCCCAAGATTCGAGGGTACGTCAATGAATGTCTTCGCGGGAGGACTTTCCCTATTTATCAAATCAATTTCAAGCTTTAAAGGAGTTTTCGAGTAAGAACCTAGACCCAATAAAGCAGCCACCACTTCATCATAATCTTGGATATCTACTCCATTATAATTCAAAAGGACAACAACTAAAGATTAATTAATACAAGAAATATCACTAGTATTAGCAACCGCTTCATCGATCACATAAATAACCGACACCTCATGGATGTCATTGGGTTGTTTCATAGACTTACGCACATTAAAGGTGACTTCCTCTTCATTAGTTCTAAATTTCAAGTCGCCACTCTCCACATCAACCAAAGCTCTTCTAGTAGCCGAACCTTCCATCTTAAGCAAAATACGAGCAAGCATATCTTCAGTCCTAAAGCTCTCTGGATTAGCCTTTGGCTAGGTAACTTTAGGATGATCATGTGGAGACACATACCGATCTATCTCATTATCTCTCCAATTGGCACCTCGATCACGCCACTCCTGATTGTCTCTCCAACCACCACCTTGCACTTTGTTCAAACCTTGATTCCTATCGGGCTTTGGATTGCTCGGACGAGAACCCACCATTTGATTTGACACAAATTGGACTTCTTTGTTGTACATTATTTTAAATGCACCATCATCCGGGTTCATAGCAACTGCATTAACGGCTTTGGAACCCGCACCCATAACATGCTTTGTCAATAAATCTATCTCGGTCATCATCTTAGCCGTATTTGCATCACGCTCTTGATCTTTCTCAATTTGCTCCTTAGTCATTCCGACCATAAGAGGTGATACTTGGTCTTCTGTTGTGTGCCATGCGCAGTTGATTTTATTCATATCATCTAGCAATGCTGATGGAATAGGAAACGGCTGTGCCATGATCCCACCTTGGATTAAACGATCAGCAATAGATTTGTTCATTGACTCAAGGCTACTATAAAAGTATTGCAACAACACATTGTCAGGTAGACCATGAGTAGGGCATTGTAGATGGATCTTTTGGAATCTGAGGCATGTCTCATGGATTGGTTCACCATCAAGTCTCTTGAAGTTTTGAATACCATCTCTCAACTTCACCATCTTCGAAGGAGGAAAGAACCGCTTTAGAAATGCTTCTGTCAGTTCAACACAAGAAGTAATTTAAATTCTTGGTAGTTCAGCCAATCACTTCCATGCATCCCCAATTAGAGAAAAGAGAAACCACCGAAGTCAAATTGACTCTTGAGAGATGTTTTTGAACGTGAAAGGGCTACACACGTCAATAAAGTTCTGAATATGCTCATGGGGATCCTCATGAGCAAGTCCTCAAAAGGAACCTTTGATTTGCAACAGCAGAAGCATGGTTCCGGTCACATGAAAGATAGCATTACCCATAGTAGGGGGCAAGCGTATCGCTCCAGCACTTCCAACTTGAGCTACATTGAAGTAATTCAAATTACCAACATCATCGTTCACATGATGCACATCATCATTCTGACCAATAACACTAGCACCATCACTCATGTTGTCACATGTTGAAAATAGACAACGAAAAGGCTAATAAGTAAATTCGACTACAATCAAACTAATTCACTAAAATACGTCGATACAAGAATTCTAAACACCATTCCCCGACAACGGTTTAATTTTTTATAGCGCAACACTATACCTATAAAAATTTAAGATGTAGGTGGTTAATAGCAATATAAACCCAATGAAGAGTTGGGGTTGATCCCACGAGGAATGGAACTAAGTATAGAATTCAAATACGAAGTATTAAAGGGATCTAGCTTTTTGTAGATGTAAGCAAGTGAAGTGATACATAATGTAAAACGTCGAAGTTTCAATTATCAAATCAGAGGAGTTTTAAATGATTGATTTTTACAAACACGAATCTAGAAGGAATTTAATCAATGAGAGATGGAACCTTATAAATGTGTGAGTGTTCAACTACAAACTTCACTAAATGGGTCATTACGAATTGCCTAAGTATGCTGAATTATAATGGGTAGGCAAGATTATGACTATGATAGCTATTTTACAACCCACTACCATGCTTTCAATTGTGTTTTACCAAACTCCAGCATGCTTATATTAAGAACACAGTCTTCTACCTTAATTCAACCCACTTTAACAACCTGGGCAGTACAAGTAAAAACTCGTACAAATATTAATTACTAATTCCCTCAAATGCATCTTTAACAAGCATACAAAGAGATATAAACTAGAACTGAATTTGGAAATTCAATTCACAAAATGAAAACATTAATTAACAACTGATCCCATTCTAATTCAGCATTTAAATCAGCAATCCATAAGACCCATAAGCTAATTAGGTAATTGAACACATAATCACACCCCTAAGGCATTGGGGTTTAGCTAATCATAGTGAGATTGTAGAAAGAGTTACCAAAAACATTAGCCATTGAATTCCAAAGTCTTCAAGCAGCAAATACAATCAAATAAAATTATACCCAATGTTCAATTCCCAAGAAATCACAAGAATAGTTCACAAAATCCCTCAAACTGCAATGTACTTTCTAAGTTCGAGTTCTGGTTCTTCTCTCAATCACTCGATATTCAAATTCAATTCAAAAATTTCTATTTATACTTTCCCAAAACCTTCACACATTTTGAATTTCACGATCATTCGACGGCGTAAGTCGGGCTCGCCTTTCGACTCGGCGATGCGTCGCTTTGCTCGATCTCGGCTTTTAACTCTTGACTTCAGTAATGATTTCATCCTGGAAATTTAGGCGACTTGACTTTGATCTTCACTTTGTCCACTGGAACTTTAGGCGAGGCACTATCAACTCGGTGTGTCGCCGAGTTGCTTTTAGCAAGCCTCAATCTTCTTGTTCCTTCAATTTTCCATCTTTTTGGCTTCTTTTTGCATTATATTGTCCTTGCCTCATTCCAAGTCCTTAATGCTGCACACAAACGATTTAACATTAGTTATAGGTGCCAAAATGGGCATTAAGGACACCAATTTAGTACAAATGAAGCTCTAATTCAGTCAAAACTACCGACTCATCAAGCGTCAATGCCCATAGGCTAACTCAAATGGAAAACTAAGAAAGTCTCCTAAATCCTATAAATTGGCCCCTTAATGGCAAAATATGTCGTATATATAGTGAGACTCTAAGCCATGCTCCCCAACTCATTGTAGAGGTCCTCATAAAGTTTTCTATGAACAATCGACTGAGCGTCATAAGACGATGATAACCATCGGCTAACACAGATGAAAAATTAAGAAAGTCGCCTAATTCATACAAATTGTCCCCATAAATGGAAAAAAATGTCATAAAATGGTTAAAATCAACGACATGCTCCCCCAACTCATTACCGAAGTACTCGTAAAGTGTTTTATAGAAAAATCAACCAAGTGCCATAATACGACAATACCTATGGGCTAACAAACACAAAATATAAAGAAAGTGGCCTAATTCTTATAAATTGGTCCCTAAATGGCAAAATATATCTTTAAAAAAGTAAGACTCTTTGACATGCTCCCCGAACACATTTCGGAGTTTTCATAAAGTTTTTTAAAAATAATTGACTGATATACATAAGAAGACAATATTCATGGGTTAATATACAAAAAAATAAGAGAGTCGCCTAATTCCTATATATTGTCCCCTTAATGGAAAAATATGTCATAAACATTTGTGAGACTCTACGACATGCTCCCCCAAAACATAACGGATGTCCTCATAAAGGTTTTTTCAGAACAATCGACCGAGCGCCATAATGCGACAATACCCATGGTCTAACACACAAAAAAAAAAGTGGCCTACTTCTTATAAATTCGCCCCTAAATGGAAAAATATGTCGTAAAAAATGGTGAGACTCTTTGACATACTCCCCCAAGTCATTTGGGAGAATCTCATAAATCTATTTTAGAACAATCGATCGGGCTCCATGAGAAAATAATATCCATGGGTTAACACACACGAAAAATAAAGAAAGTCGTAAAATTGTGAGACTCCACTACATGCTCCCCCAACTCATTATTGAGGTCATCGTAAAATATTTTCAGAAAAATCGACTGAGCGACTTAAGGTGACAATACCCATGGGCTAACACACACGAAAAACTAAAAAAATCTCTTAATTCCTATAAATTAGCCCCTTAATGACAATATGTCGTAAAAAATAGTGAGACTCTAAGACATGCTCCCCAACACATTACATAGGTCCTCATAAAGGTTTTCAGAACAATCAACGGTGCGCCATAAGAAGACGATACCCATGGGTTAATACGCATGCGAAATTAAGAAAGTTGCCTAATTCCTACAAATTGGCCCCTAAATGATACAATTTGTCGTAAAAATGGTTAAAATCTGCGACATACTCCCCCAAATCATTTCTGAGGTCTTCGTAAAGTGTTTTGTAAAACAATCGACCGAGCGCCATAAGGTGACAACACCCATGGGCTAACACACAAAAAAATAATGAAAGTGGCCTAATTCTTTTAAATTGGCCCCTAAATGGAAAAAATATGTCGTAAAATTTTTTGAGACTCTTTGAAATGCTCCTCCAACTCATTTTAGAGTTCCTCATAAAGGTTTTTTAGAATAATCGACCGAGTGCCATAAGAAAACAATATGCTTGGGTTAACACACACGAAAAACTAAAAAAGTCACCTAATTCCTATATACTTGCCACTAAATGAAACAATATGTCATAAAAATTGGTGAGACTCTACGACATTGTGATACCCCGGATTCGAAAAGAATGAAAAATTTCAAATTTTGAAACTTGGAAGTGTGACCTACGGTTGACACCAACGGTTGGTAGGCGAAGTGGTGGAGGAACCGTCGTTGCTACTATTTTGGGGAAGAATTTTTGTTTTAATTTTTGGGCTAAGGGATGGTGACCTACAGGCAGTAGGTTGACCTACAAACCTTAGGTCAAGGTCTTAGGTAGGGGATTCTGGGAAATTTTTTAGGGATCGTTTGGTCTTTTCACCTAATGACTTATTTACTCAATTAATGTCTGTTCCGTTCAACCCCTGACACTATATAAGCCTTTTTAATCCTAAAACTACCCTTTTCAAATCGCTTTGCAAATTTCCCAAAACTCTCCTCTCTCAAATAATTCTCTCTCTAGAAGTTAGAAGAAGAAGAAGAGGGCTAGCTAGGGTTCAAGAGAATCAAGTTTTTCCATCAATTGCTTAAGGAATTGGGACTCTAAGGTATGATAGTCTTAATCCATGGAACCTTTTCCTCCATGGAATCCTTTAAATCTTCACTTTTCAAGTTAGAAATTCCCAATTAAATTTAGGGTTTTCTTCAATGTCATGGGTTCTTTGCAATGTTGCTTCAATTGATTGTTTTATGAACTTTGAAGTATAAAATTGAGTTGAATTTCATGAATTTAGATGAATCCCCATGAACCCATGCCACATTCCCCCAATTTCGAAAGTATGCATTTGTTGGTGGGTTTGAATTGTGAAGAGAAGAATTACATGAAGTCTATATGAACCTATGTATGAATTGTGATTCCTAGCTATGATTTTAATGATGAGATGATGATTGACCTAAGGATGGTTTTATGAAAGTAAGTATGTTCAATCAAAATCTATGATTTCCCTCCATCATGTGGGTTCCTTCAATTATGATCAAATTGTCTTATTTATGGTTTTCTAAGCATGAGTTTGCATTGAATTTCATAATTTAATATGAATTCTTATGAACCCATGTGAACTATATGATTTATAAGTTATGAGTACGATGAACTTTGTAAAAACAAAGTTTATGAAATCATGCACGTCTCTGATGAAAATATTGATGAATTGAGAGTGTTTTCAGATTGAAGCATCAAAGATTATGACATGTTGATGTTGTTGTTGAGTTGTAAAAGGGATTATCTTATATTACTCAACCCATGAATGTGAAAGGTTTTCTCACATGTAATGATTCATAACTTGTTGAAAGGCTTGCTCAACTAAACTTGAATCGATGACTAAGGAGCTATTCTAATGAAGGGACAAGAGGCAATTACCCATGTTCCCTAATGTAGACAAGAGGAAATTACCCATGTCTCCATATGATAATTGAACTATGTCTAATCCGTGGGAATTATGCTTAGCACCGAGTTGACCAGTGGTGATTACCCATGTCCGATAAACTATGTGCCACCATAGGATGATTGTCGAGATAGACATTAGCTAGTGGATCCACGTAAGGTAGAAGTTTATGGTCTTACCTTGGCAAGTAGGACATTTCTTTCCGGTGTGGGCTAGACACAGGATTCCATGTTGATAGCTCACATGGTCTTACATGTCGGTTAAGGCTAATTTCCCCACAATGATGAACTAATGTGACTTTAAAGGCTTTCTTCAAAGTAATTGAAGTATGTTAAGCTTGCATTGACCTTAAATGATGACTTATGTCTTTCTCTCATGTTTTCACTTAGTCATTGCATGTTATGAATATGCTCCACTTTTTAGCATGTTTAAATGGTGTTGTGCATTGCTATCATACTCAGTACATTCCTCATACTAATGCATACTTTTTGCCTACATTGTCTCATAATGTAGGGCTTGGCGATTCTCTAGAGCTTAGTAGAAGGTTTTCAGAAGACTTGGTGAGTCCTCATCCATTCGAGGACATAGCCTTGTTGTTCTTACTTTTATGTTCCCTTTCTTTTACATTGTATTGGGTTACGTCCCAAACGTTATTTCTCATTCTTATGTTAGATTATCTTTCAGAAATTTGATGTAGACTTTTGCTATTTTCTAAAAAGATTTGATATGAAATCCTCCTTTGAACTCTTAAATCTCTATGATCTTGTATGTATGTATGCCAAGTGGATTGTATGAGGCCTTTCGGGGTCTTGTATGCCATGTAACGTCTTGGGGGTACTTGGGGTCGTGACAAACTTGGTATTCAGAGCACAAGGTTTAAGAAAGATCCTAGGATGTCTCATAAGCCACGTCGAATAGAGTCTTGTTCATGAGTGTGAAGCACGCCACGTTTATGAATGAGAGGCTATAAGATGTTTAGGAAACTTTACTTCTTTCATTACTCTTAAGTTGTGCGATAGAGTTTAACCTCATAGGTCTTTCTCTCCTAATCCCTATCCAATGCGTTTCAGGATATGGCTACTCGAAGAGCTTATGCTAGAAGAAATGCGGGAGAGAATGTGGAACAACAAGCTCCTCCTCAAGCTCCTCAAGTTTCGGCCGACCTTTTGGCCGAACAAGTGACTAATGAGTAGTTTAGGGCTGCTTTTCAAGTGTTGGCTCAAGCCGTGATTGCTCAAGCCAATAGGGAGGTTGTGGCTCCCGTGAACCCAAATGTCGGTACGGCGCCATCTAGTGTGAGGGACTTCACTATAATTAATCCTCTGGAGTTTCATGGCTCTAAGGTTGAGGAAGATCCTCAAGAGTTCATTGAAGAGGTTTATAAGGTTCTAATGATCATGGGTGTGATGCCAGAAAAAAAGGCGGAGTTGGCCGCTTATCAACTTTAAGGGGGTTTCTCAAGTTTGGTTCAACCAATGGAAGGAAAGGAGGGCGGTTAATGAGGGTCCTCTTGATTGGAAGAAATTCAAGGTTGCTTTCCTTGATAGGTTCTTTCCCCATGACATCAGGGAGGCAAGGGTGCTTGAGTTCATCAAACATCATCAAGGAAACATGAGTGTGAGACAGTATGCTTTGAAGTTCACACAATTATCTTGATATGCTCCTACTGTGGTTGTCGATCTTAGGGCAACAATGAGTATGTTCGTCTCGGGAGTATCTGCAATGGTGGTCGAAGAGTGTCGTACCGCTATGCTTGTCAATGTCATGGATATTTCTTGTCTCATTTTACATGCCCAACAAATAGAAGAGGAGAGACTCAAGGAAAGGTCTAGAGAGACAAAGAGGGCTAAGACCGGTGATGGTAACATTTCACATTCAAGGTCCGATGGACATGGTCGTTTCAAGCCTCGAAAAATATTTTTGAGTCAAGGTTCCTCCAATGCTCCTCCTAAGTTCAACAAATATGGGGTATCTAACCATAAGCCTCAAGGAGGGAATGGTTATGGCTTTTCATCGACTACTTGTGCTAAGTGTGGGAAAAAACATGAGGGTAAATGTCTAGCCGGCTCTAATGCGTTCTGGCAAGATGGATCACAAGAGAAGGGATTGTCTTTTGGTGGCAAAGAAGGAAGGAGATAATCGTCGACGGACTCAACCCCAAAATCCATCAGGCCCTTGTGGGAATGAAAACCAAAACCGATTCTATGCACTTCAAGCTCATCATGAGCAAGAGGGTTCTCCCGATGTAGTTACCGATACGTTGAATGTTTTTCACCTTGATGTTTATGCCTTGCTTGACCCCGGTGCTACCTTGTCCTTTGTCACGCCATATGTGGCTATGAGGTTCGATGTTGTTCCGTATGTTTTGTTAGAACATTTTCATGTGTCTACTATGATTGGTGAATCAATTGTGGCTAGGAGAGTGTATAGAAATTGTTCCATCTCCTTATCCCATAGAGTCACCCATGTTGATCTTGTAGAGCTTTATGTGTTAGATTTTGATGTTATTCTTGCAATGGATTGGTTGCATTCTTCTATGCTTCTATTAATGACCCGAATGGTCAAGTTTCAATTTCTGAATGAGCCTATCCTTGAGTGGAAGGTGGGAAATTCTATGCTTAAGGGTCAATTTGTGTCATATCTTAAAGCTAGAAAGATGATCTCTAAGGGTTGCTTATACCATCTTGTTAGGGTGAGGGATGTGAATTTCGAAATCCCTACTCTTGAGTCGGTCCCGGTTGTTAATGAGTTTCTGGAAGTGTTTCCCGATGATTTACCTGGTATTTCTCCCGAAAGGGAAATAGACTTCGGTATTGACCTTCTCCCCGATACGCAACCTATCTTTATTCCTCCTTATAGAATGGCTCCGACGGAACTTAAGGAATTAAATGAGCAATTGAAATATTTGTTGTATAAGGGTATCATCCGACCAAGTATTTCTCCATGGGGTGCTCCGGTCTTGTTTGTAAGGAAGAAAGATGGTTCACTCCGTATGTGTATTGATTACCGCCAATTGAACAAGGTTACCATTAAGAATAAGTATCCTCTATTGAGAATAGATGATTTGTTTGACCAACTTCAAGGGGCTAGTCTTTTGTCTAAGATTGATCTCCATTCGGGTTATCACCAATTGATGGTGAAGGAGGATGACATTCCAAAGACGGCTTTTCGGACTAGATATGGGCATTATGAATTCTTAGTGATGTCCTTTGGCTTGACGAATGCTCCAGCCGCATTTATGGATTTGATGAATAGGGTGTTTAGACAATACCTTGATATGTCCGTAATTGTGTTCATAGATGATATTTTGAGTTACTCAAAGAGTGAGGAAGAGCATGCCGATCATTTGAGGATTGTGTTGCAAGTCCTCAAGGGCCAACAACTTTTTGCTAAGTTTGACAAGTGTGAGTTTTGGTTAAGATCCGTGCCTTTTCTTGGTAACATTGTTTCCGGTAAAGGTATTGAGATAGATCCTAAAGACGGATGCAGATAAGAATTGGCCTAGATCTCTTTCACCTTTTGATATTCGTAGTTTCTTTGGTTTGGCTGGTTATTATAGGAGGTTTATTGAAGGGCTTTCTTCAATTGTTTCTCCATTGATGGGTTTGAGTCAAAAGAAAGCTAAGTTTGTATGGTACGAAGCGTGTGAGAAGAATTTTCAAGTTCAAAGATAGATTTACCTCGGCTCTGGTGTTGACCTTACCTGAAGGATCCGATGGGTTTGTAGTTTATTGTGATGCTTCAAGAATTGGGTTAGGGTGTGTGATAATGCAAAAAGGGAAAGTTATTTCTTATGCATCAAAGAAACTTAAGATTCATGAAAAAAACTATCCTACCCATGACTTAGAAGTAGCGGCGATTGTGTTATCTTTAAAGATATGGCGGCATTATTTGTATGGTGTGCATGTTGGTGTCTTTACCGACCATAAGAGTTTGCAATATGTGTTAAAAAAAAAGATCTAAATCTTCGCCAAAGAAGGTGGCTTGAGTTGTTAAAGGACTATGACATGAGTATGCTTTATCACCGCGGCAAGGATAATGTGGTGTCAGATGCTCTTAGTCGATTGTCTATGGGTAGTGTTGCTCATGTTGAGGATGGTAAGAAAGAAATTGTTCGTGATATTCAAGGATTGGCTCGATTTAGTGTTCGTTTGGTTTATTCCACCAAAAGTGGCGTTATGGTTCATAATGGATCCGAATCGTCTTCTGTGCATGATGTGAAGGCTAAACAAGATCTTGACCCTAGTTTTGTTGAATTGAAGGAAGTGGTGCTAAAGAAGTCCGTGGAGGCTTTATCCCAAGGGGGAGATGGAGTACTTAGAAATCAAGGTCGTTTGTGTGTTCCCGATGTAGATGACTTAGGAGGACAAATTTTTTTAGAAGCCCATAGTTCTTTATATTCCATTCACCCGGGAGATACCAAGATGTAATGCGATTTGCGGGAGGTCTATTGGTGGAATGGGATGAAGAAGGATATTGAAAATTTTGTGGCTAAGTGTCCTAATTTTCAACAAGTGAAAGTTTCGCACCAAAATCTGGGAGGTTTGTTCGAAGACATTAATATTACTACTTGGAAGTGGGAATATGTGAATATGGACTTTATTGTTAGTTTACCACGCACCCGGTGATAATATGATTCTATTTGGGTGATTGTAGATCGTATGACGAAATCAGCCTATTCTATTCTTGTCAAGGTTTCTTATTCGGTGGAGGATTATGCTAAGTTGTACTTGAGAGAAATAGTTAGGTTGCATGGAGTACCTTTATCCATTATCTCCGATCGTAGTGCCCAATTTACTTCTCTATTTTTGAAATCTTCCAAAAGGGCCTTCGTACTCGTGTTAAGCTTAGTACGGCCTTTCATCTTCAAACCGATGGGCAAGCGGAGCGTACTATCAAAACTTTGGAAGATATGTTGAGAACTTATGCAATTGACTTCAAGGGTAATTGGGATGATCATTTGCCTTTGATTGAGTTTGGTTATAATAATAACTACCATTCTAATATTGGCATGGCTCCATTTGAGGCTCGTTATGATAGGAGGTGTAGATCTCCTATAGGTTGGTTTGAAGTGGGTGAAGTTGCTTTGATAGGTCCCGAATTGGTACATGAGGCTATGGAGAAAGTTAGGCTCATTAGAAAATGGTTGAAAATGGCTCAAAGTCGACAAAAATCCTATGCCGATATTAGAAGGAGAGAATTAGAATTTGATGTTAATGATTGGGTCTACTTGAAAATTTCACCCATGAAGGGTGTAATGAGGTTTTGAATGAAAGGGAAGCTTAGTTCTGGTTATATGGGCCCATACAAAATTTTGAGACGCGTTGGTAAGGTTTGTTATGAACTTTACTTTCCTAATGATTTTGCATCGGTGCATCCGATTTTCCAAGTCTCATTATTGAAGAAATGTGTTGGTGATCTGACGTCTATAGTGCCATTGGAGAGTCTTGGCATAAAGGATAACCTTTCCTATGAAGAAGTTCTGGTTGAGATTTTAGAACGGCATGTCCGAAAGTTAAGGAATAAAGAAATTGCTTCCGTGAAAGTTCTTTGGAGGAATCAATTAGTTGAGGGTGCTACTTGGGAGGCCGAGGCTGATATGTTGTCCCAATATCTTCATATCTTTCCTTTCGATCCTACTCTAGCTTGAGGAATCTAGTTCCTCATGGTTCATTCTTTTGTTTCATGTGTCTTAGTTATTTCCATGATTCCTTGATTATGCATGTTTATGTAGAGTCTAATTTTGAGAAAATAGGCTAGCTTGATTGATTTCCTTATGATTATGTGCATTTGAGTATGAGTTGCATAAAGTGTTCATGAAATGATGTTTTGAACATACCTTAGCTTGGAATAGATGTTTCCTCCTCGGATATGTGTATTTATGTGATTGAATGCATGTTGGGTGGTTGAATACTTGTTTTACCCTCCTTATGATGTCTTGATTCTCATTCGCGGATGAATGTTCCCAAGAGGGAGATATTGTAACACCCTGGATTCGAAAACAATGAAAATTTTCGAATTTTAAAACATGGAAGTGTGACCTACGGTTGGCACCAACAGTTGGTAAGTCCACCTACCAACGTAGGTCAAGTGGTGGAGGAACCGTCGATGCTAATGTTTTGGGGAAGAAAAAAAATTAAATTTTTGGGATAAGGCATGGTGACCTACGTTTGGTGAACTACGGGCAGTAGGTTGACCTACCAACAGTAGGTCAAGGTCATAGGTAGGGGATTCCATGAAAATTATTAGGGATCATTTTGGTATTTTCACCTAATGACTTATTTAATCAATTAATGTTGGTTTCCTTAATCCCCTAACACTATATAAGCCTTTTTAATCCTAAAACTACCCTTTTCCAATCACTTTGCAAATTTTCAAAAACTCTCCTCTCCCAAATAATTCTCTCTCTAGAAGTTAGAAGAACAAGAAAAAGAGGGCAAGTTAGGGTTCAAGAGAAAGAAGTTTCTTCATCAATTTCTTAAGGAATTGGAACTCTAAGGTATGATAGTCTTCATCCATAGAGCCCTTTCCTCGATGGAATCCCTTAAATCTTCAATTTTCAAGTTAGAAATTCCAAATTGAATTTAGGATTTTCTTCCATGTCCTGGTGTAACACCCCAAGCTACCAAGGGATTTTAAAATGCAGAACTCACCTAAAAATAGTGACCTACGAGGGCCACCTACGGGCCATAGATTGATTGACGGGCCGTAGGTGTGGGCCGTCAATGGCACTGTGAAATTTGAGGATTTCAGAGTTTCTGAACTTTGACCTACATAATAGCAGAACGGTTCGTAGTTCAGTTGACGGGCCGTAGATGGGTTCCGTATATGCCTTCAAGACTTGGCCAAATTTTCATCCCTAAATGAAATTTCTAAATCAATTGACAGAAGAATAGGACGGTCCGTCAATTGATTTACGGACCGTAGATCCTGTCCATCGATTGGCCCTGATAGTTTTTCATTAACAGCTCTTTTGTCTTTTCCCTAATTGTTTACCTATTAAGCTAAGTCGGTTATACCCTTAATCTAAGACCTATAAATACTTTCTAAGCCTAATTCCTTTCATTCTAATTCATTCCAAAACTCACCTCTCTCAAATGTTTCTCTCTCTAAAAAGAAACTCTCTCAACTTTCAAGGAAGAAGAAGAAATTTGGATCCCCCATTGAAGACTTTCAATCTTCTCCAATTTCTTGTGGATTTCTTTGAGGTATGATAGTGTTAACCATTAAGAGTCTTTTCCGCCACTGGGCCCTTCCTCTTCATCATGATTTTCGAAGGTTTCCTCTAACCCAATTGAATTAGGGTTTGTGATCAATCATTGTGGGTTCTTCAATTATGATTCCAATTGTTGATTTTATGATTCCTAGTGCACGATCTAGCATGATAAAGTAACTTAGTGCAAAAATTAATGTGAATTACATGACTTGATGTAAATATTGCATGACCCCCATGATCCCAAGCTAATTCTCCCCAATTTGATAATCTATGCTTTGATTGTTGGGTTGAGTTATGATTTGATGAAGTTTATGAATACTCTATGAAATTAAGCATGAATTATGAATGAATTGAACATATCCTTATGGATTTAGCATGATCAAGTCAAAAGCATGATTTTTCTCTATTATGTGAGCTCCATCAAGTATGGGTAAATTGTCCTAATTATGGTTTTCTAAGCATTAGCTTGCATTGAATTGCATGATATGAGTTGAGATTGCTTGAACCCACATGAACTCTATGAACTATGAAATATGAGTATAATGAATTAAGGGTTCTTTGAGAGAAAAGTACCATAGTTATAATATGATGTGGCTATGGTTGAGTTGTGAAAGATTTTCTCACATAATGCTCCCAATATGACTTAAAAGAACAAAGAGGCTATTACCCATGTTCTTAAGGAGCTATTCTAATGACGTAAGCTTTGATAAGGTCCATGGAAGATGAAACGTCTATAAACATGATTTTAGCTTGAATTGGTAACCCTAGTTTTACCTTTTCATGTTTAATGATATAAATATGTGAATGACTAATCCTTTGGAATTATGCTTAGCACCGAGTGGATATTGAGATGGAAGCCCTCCCGCTAGTAGAGGCCGGGTCTTCTAGTGAAAGTTCTCCCATTAGTAGAGGCCGGGTTTTTTAGATGGAACTGTTCTGTTAGTTCAGGCCAAGTCTCCTAAAGCAATCTCTATCCCATAAACTATGTTGCCACCATAGGATGTTGTCCTTAAGTAGACCTTAGCTAGTGGATCCACATAAGCTAAGAGGTTCATGGTCTTACCTTGGCAAGTAAAGCAGCTCTTTTTGGTGTGGGGTAGACACCGGATTCCATGTTGATAGCTCATATGGTCTTACATGTCGGTTAACGTTTTTCCCCATAAGTTAATGAATAAGTGTTCTCATAATGAAGTAAAGAAAATAAGAAAGATTATTTATCTTGCTTTGGCCTTGATATATGGTTTATGTTTCATGTTTATCATGTTTTTAGCTTTGCCATTGCATGTCATGATTATGTCTCTCTCTCTAGCATGAGTTATGTGTTTATGTGCATTGCTATCATACTTAGTACTTAATTATGCTAACGCATACGCTTGCCTACTTTAACTTCTTTGGTGTAGGATGTGGCGATTCACCTTCCACTCGTGGCTAGAGCATTGACTTAGAGTTGAGAAGAAGACTTGGTGAGTCATCATCCATCTGAGGACATAGCCTTGTTGGATTTTACATTTTATGTCTTTCCTTATGTTTGATATTGTATTGGGCTGCGTCCCTATCACTTTTATTCGTATTCTATGAAATTAGAAGGCTTTGAGACATGAATAGTAGACTTCCACTGTTTCTTTTAAAAGCTTTGATATGAAATTATCGTTCGAACTTTTATTCTCTATTATCTTGTATGTAATGTATGCTAAGGTCTTGTATGAGGCCTCTCGGGGTCTTGTACGCCATGTCACATCTTGGGGGTACCTTGGGTTGTGACAAACTTTGTATCAGAGCGAAAGGTTTTAGAAAGATCCTAGGATGTCTCATAAACCGCGTGAAGTAGAGTCTTTTTCATGAGTGTGAAGCGCACCACATTTATGAATTAGAGGCTTTAAGACGTTTAAGAAATTTTACTTCTTTCATTACTCTTAAGTCGTGCCATAGAGTTTACCTCTATATATCACTCTCCTAATCCCTATCCTATGCGTTTCAGGCTATGGCGACCCGAAGAGCTTACACTAGAAGAAACGTGGGAGATATTGTGGAACAAAAAGGTCATCCTCAAGCTCCTCAAGTTTTGGCTGATCCTTTGGGGGAACAAGTGACTAATGCGGAGTTTAGGGCTCCTTTCCGAGTGTTGGCTCAAGCCGTGACGGTTCTACCCAATAGAGAGGTGGTGGCTCCCGTGAACCCAAATGTGGGTACGGCGGCATCAAGAGTGAGGGACTTTACGAGGATGAATCCTCCGGAATTCCATGGCTCTAAGGTTAAGGAATAGCCTCAAGATTTCATTCATTAAATGTACAAGGTGTTGATGATCATGGGTGTGACACCGGAAGAAAAGGTGGAGTTGGCCGCTTATCAACTTCAAGGTGTTACCCAAATTTGGTTCAATCAATGGAAGAGTGAGAGGGCGGTTAATGAGGGTCCTCTTGATTGGGAAAAATTCAAGGTTGCTTTCCTTGATTGGTTCTTTTCTCTTGAGAAGAGAGAGGCTAAGGTGCTTGAGTTTATCAAACTTCGACAAAGAAATATGAGTGTGAAAGAGTATGCATTGAAGTTCACACAATTGGCTAGATATGCTCCATCCATAGTTGCCGACCCAAGGGCAAGAATGAGCAAATTTGTGCCGGGAGTGTCCGATATATTGGTGAAAGAGTGCCGCACCGCCATGCTTATGCATGATATGGATATTTTTAGCCTCATGGTTTATGCCTAATATATTGAAGAAGAAAAGCTTAAGGAAAGGTCTAGGGAGACCAAGAGGGCTAGGACCGAAGATGGTAACTCTTCGCATGTAAGGTCCGATAGACATGGTCGTCCTAGATTTCGGCAAAGGTTCTCCGGCCAAGGCTCATCCAATGCTCCTCCGAAGTTTAACAATGATGGAGTGTCTAACCCCAAGTCTCAGGGAGGGAAAAATGGTGGTTCTTTATTGGCTCCTTGTGCCAAGTGTGGGAAAAAGCATGAGGGTAGATGTCTAGCCGTTATGGATGGTTGTTATAATTATGGAAAGAGTGGTCACAAGATGAGGGATTGTCCATATCTCACGGCTAAGGGAAGAGAGAATAAGCAACCTCCACCTAGAGAATCGGGTTCGAATGCTCAGAAGAAAACCGATTTTATGCACTTCAGGCTCGTCATGAGCAAGAGAGCTCTCCCTAAGTGCTTATTGGTATTTTAAGAGTTTTCCATTTTGATGTTTATGCTTTGCTTAATCCCGGTGGTACCTTGTCTTTTGTGATGCCATATGTGGCTATGAGGTTTGATGTTGTTCTGAATGTGTTGCTATATCCTTTTCGTGTTTCCACTTTGATTGGAGAATCTATCATGGCTAAGAGAGTTTATAGAAATTGTCCTGTCTCCTTATCCCATACAGTCAGTCTTGTTGATCTAATGCAGCTTGATATGCTAGATTTTGATGTTATTCTTGGGATGGATTGATTGCATGCTTGTTATGCCTCTATTGATTGTAGGACCTGAATGGTCAAGTTTCAGTTTCCAAATGAGCCTATCCTAGAGTGGAAGGGAGGAAATTTTATGTTTCGAGGTCAATTTATTTCTTATCTAAAGGCTAGAAAGATGATTTCAAAGGGTTCCATTTAAAATCTTGTTAAACTGAGGGATATAGATTCTGAGACCCCTACTCTTGAGTCGGTCCCCATTGTTAATGAGTTTCTGTAAGTGTTTCCCGATCACTTGCCCGGTATTCCTCCCGAAAGGGAAATAGACTTCGGCATTGACCTTCTCCCAGATACGCAACCTATTTTTATTCCTCCTTATAGAATGGCTCCGGCGGAACTTAAGGAAATAAAAGAGCATTTGAAAGACTTGTGGGATAAGGGTTTCATCCGGCCATGTATTTCCCCATGGGGTGCTCCGGTCTTGTTTGTAAAGAAGAAAGATGGTTCACTCCGTATGTGTATCGACTATCGCCAATTGAACAAGGTTACCATTAAGAATAATTATCCTCTACCAAGGATAGATGACTTGTTTGATCAACTTCATGGGGCTAGTTATTTCTCTAAGATCGACCTTCGTTCGGGCTATCACCAATTATGGGTGAAAGAAGATGATATTCCGAAAATTGCTTTCCGGACTAGGTATTGTCATTACGAGTTCTTGATAATGTCATTTGGGTTGACAAATGCTCCGGCCGCATTTATGGACCTGATGAATAGAGTGTTTAAGCAATATCTTGACATGTTTGTGATTGTGTTTATGGACGACATTTTAATCTACTCAAACAATGAGGGTGAACATGTTAATATTTGAGAATTGTGTTGCAAGTCCTCAAGGACCAATAACTCTTTGCGAAGTTTAGTAAATGTGAGTTTTGGTTAAGGACCGTGGCTTTTCTTGGTCACATTATTTCCGGTAAGGGCATTGAGGTAGATCCTAAGAAGACGGAAGCGGTTAAGAGTTGGCCTAGACCTTTATCACCTTCGGATATCCGTAGTTTCTTGGGCTTTGCCGATTAATACAAGAGGTTTGTTGAAGGGTTTTCATCCATTGATTCTCCATTGAAAGCTTTGACTCAAAATAAGGTTAAATTCGCATGGTCCGAGGCATGTGAGAAGAGTTTTCAAGAATTGACGGATCGACTTACTTCGGCTCCAATATTGACTCTACAGGAAGGATCCGATGGTTTTGTGGTCTATTGTGATGCCTCGAGAATTGGGCTAGGATGTGTTCTTACGCAAACGGGAAAGTCATTGCTTATGCTTCAAGACAACTCAAGGTACACGAAAAGAACTATCCTACTCACGACTTCGAATTAGCGGCAGTTGTGTTTGCTTTGAAAATATGGTGACATTATTTGTATGGGGTACATGTAGATGTCTTCACCGACCATAAGAGTTTGCAATATGTGTTTAAACAGAAAAATTTGAATCTCCACCAAAGAAGGTTGCTCGAGTTGTTAAAAGACTATGATATGAGTGTTCTCTATAACCCCGGTAAGGCTAATGTGGTGGCGGATGCCCTTAGTCGATTATCTATGGGTAGTGTTGCTAATGTTGAGGATGGTAAGAAAGAGTTGGTTTGCGATATCCATAGATTTTCCCGATTGGGTGTTAGATTGGTTGGTTCTACTAAAGGTGGTTTTACGGTTCACAAGGGTTCAAAATCCTCTTTTGTGCATGATGTGAAAGCTAAGCAAGGTCTTGATCCTTACTTGGTTGAACTAAAGGAAGCGGTACTCAAGAAGTCCACAGAGGTTTTTTCCCAAGGGGGAGATGGTGTACTTCGATATCAAGGTCGTTTGTGTGTTCCAAATGTAGAGGGCTTAAGAGAATAGATTTTATCGAAAGCCCATAGTTCTCGATATTCCATCCACCCAGAAGCTACAAAAATGTACCGTGATATGCGAGAAATTTATTGGTGGAACGGAATGAAGAAAGATATTGCAGAAATTGTGGCTAAATGTCCTAATTGCCAACAAGTGAAAGTTAAGCATCAATGGTGGGAGGATGTGAATATGGATTTTATTGTGGGTTTTCCTCGCATGAGGCGACAATATGATTCTATTTGGGTTGTTGTGCACGAAATGACAAAGTCAGCCCATATCATTCTCGTCAAGACCTCTTATTTGGCGGTGTATTATGCTAAGTTCTATTTGAGGGAGATGGTTCGGCTGCATGGAGTTCCTTTATCCATTACCTCCGATCGTGGTGCACAATTTACTTCTCAATTTTGGAAGTCGTTCCAAAAAGGTCTTGGTACTCGTGTTAAGATTAGTACGGCCATTCATCCTTAAGCCGATGGGTAAGCGGAGCGTACTATTCAAACCTTGGAAGATATGTTGAGAGCTTGTGTAATCGATTTCAAGGGTACTTGGTATGATCACTTGCCTTTGATTGAGTTTGCTTATAAAATAGCTACCATTCTTGTATTGGTATGGCTCCATCTGATGCTCTCTATGGTAGGAGGTGAAGATCCCCTATAGGTTGGTTTGAAGTTGGTGAAGTTGCTTTGATATGCCGGAGTTGGTGCATGAGGCTATGGAGAAAGTTTGACTTATTAGGGAGAGGTTGGAAACGGCTCAGAGTCGACAAAAGTCCTATGCCGATGTTAGAAGAGGAGAATTAGAATTCGATGTGGATGATGGGATTTACTTGAAAATCCCACCCATGAAAGGTGTAATGAGATTTGGGAAGAAAGGAAAGCTTAGTTCCCGTTATGTAGGCCCATATCAGATTTTGAGACGTGTAGGTAAGGTTGCTTATGAGCTTGACTTGCCTAATGATTTTTCATCAATGCATCCGGTTTTCCATTTCTCATTATTGAAAAGTGTGTTTGTGATCCGACCTCTATAGTGCAATTAGAGAATCTTGGCATTAAGGATAGTCTTTCTTATGAAGAGGTTTCGGTTGAGATTTTAGACCGACAAGTCTGTAAGTTAAGGAATAAGGAAGTTGCTTCCGTGAAAGTTCTACGGAGGAATCAATTGGTTGAGGGTGCTGCTTGGGAGGTGAGGCCGATATGATGTCTCGATATCCTCATCTCTTTCTTTCCGATCCTACTCTAGCTTGAGGTATCTTGATCCTCATGGTTCATTCTTGTTGTCTCATGTGTTATTGTTGATTTCCATGATTCCTTTATTGCGCATGTTCGTGAATAGTCTTATATATTTATGTGCATTTGAGTATGAGTTGCACAAAGTATTCATGATATGAT
This sequence comes from Solanum appendiculatum, assembly GCA_018342035.1. NCBI lineage: Eukaryota > Viridiplantae > Streptophyta > Magnoliopsida > Solanales > Solanaceae > Solanum > Solanum appendiculatum. Next base: position 662,714 of record JAGDQO010001146.1, read on the forward strand.
GTGTTGATCATGCTTTAACTTGGAGTTGAGGTTTCCTCCTCGGATATGTGCATTTATGTGATTGCATGCTAGGTTGGGTTGTTAGTCTGTGTCTATTACCCTTCTCAACATTTCTTGATTCTCATTTGAGGATGAATGTTCCCAAGGGGGAGATATTGTAACACCTCAAGCTTCCAAGGGATTTTAAAATGCAAAACTCAGGTGAAGAGAGTGACTTACGAAGGCCACCTACGGGCCGTAGATGGATTGACGAGCCTTAGGTGCCCGTAGGTGGGGACCGTCAATGGCACTGTGAAATTTGGGGATTTCCAAGTTTATGAACTTTGACCTACGGAATAGCATGACCGTTCGTAGTTCAGTTGACGGGTCGTATATGGGTTCCGTGGATGCCTTCCAGACTTGGCCAAATTCAGCCCAAAATGAACTATCTGAATCAATTGATGGAAGAACAGGATGGTCCATCAATTAATGTACGGACCGTAGATCCTGTCCGTTGATTGGCCCCGATAGTTTTTAATTAAGGGCTTTTTGGTCTTTTCCCTAATAGTTTACCTATTAAGCTAAGTCGGTTATACCCTTAATCTAAGACCTATAAATACTTTCTAATCTTAATTCCTTTCATTCTAATTCATTCCAAAACTCTCCTCTCTCAAATATTTCTCTCTCTAAAAAGAAACTCTCTCAACTTTCAAAGAAGAAGAAGAAGCTTGAATCCCCCATTGAAGACCATCGATCTTCTCCAATTTCTTGTGGATTACTTTGAGGTATGATAGTGTTCACCATTAGGAGTTTTTTCCTCTAATGGGCCCTTCCTCTTATTCACAATTTTCAAAGGTTTCCTCTAACCCAATTGAATTAGGGTTTGTGATCAATCATTGTGGGTTCTTCAATTATGATTCCAATTGTTGATTTTATGATTCCTAGTGCACAATCTAGCATTATAAAGTAACTTAGTGCACAAATTAGCGTGAATTACATGATTTGATGTAAAGATTGCATGAACCTCCATGATCCCAAGCTAATTCTCCCCAATTTGATAATCTATGCTTTGGTTGTTGGGTTGAGTTATGATTTAATGAATTTTATGAATTCTCTATGAAATCAAGCATGAATTATGAATGAATTGAGAATAACCTTTTGAATTTAGCATGATCAAGTCAAAAGCATGATTTTCCTCTATTATGTGAATTCCTTCAAGTATGGGTAAATTGTCCTAATTATGGCTTTCTAAGAATGTGCTTGCATTGAATTGCATGATATGAGTTGAGCTTGCATGAACCCATATGAATTCTATGAACTATGAAATATGAGCATGATGAATTAAGGGTGCTTTCAGAGTAAAGTACCATAGTTATGATATGATGATGCTATGGTTGAGTTGTGAAAGGTTTTCTCACATAATGCTCCCAATATGACTTAAAATAACAAAGAGGCGATTACCCATGTTCTTAAGGAGCTATTCTAATGAAGTAAGTTGGACAAGGTCCATGGAAGATTAAACGTCTATAAGCATGATTTTAGCTTGAATTGGTAACCCTAGTTGTACCTTTTCATGTTTAATGATAATAATATGTTAATGACTAATTCGTGGGAATTATGCTTAGCACCGAGTGGATATTGAGATGGAAGCCCTCCCGCTAGTAGAGGCCGGGTCTTCCAGTGAGAGCTCTCCCGTTAGTACAGGCTGGGTTTTCTAGATGGAACTCTCCCGTTAGTTGAGGCCGAGTCTCCTAAAGCAATCTTTATCCCATAAACTATGTTACCACAATAGGATGTTGTCTTTAAGTAGACATTACCTAGTGGATCCACATAAGCTAAGAAATTCATGGTCTTACCTTTGCAAGTAGGGCACCTTTTTTTGGTGTGGGGTAGACACCAGATTCCATGATGATAACTCACATGGTCTTACATGTTGGTTAAGGCTTTTCCTCACAAGTTAATGAACACGTGTTCTCATACGAAAGTAAAGAAAAGAAGAAAGATGATTTAGCTTGCTTTGGCCTTCATATATGATTTATGTTTCATGTTTCTCATGTTTATCATGTCTTTAGCTTGGCCATTGCATTTCATAACTATGTCTCTCTCTCTAGCATGAGTTATGCTTTTATGTGCATTGCTATCATACTTAGTACTTAATTGTGCTAACACATACTCTTGCCTACATTAACTTCTTTGGTGTAGGACGTGGCGATTCACCTTCCACTCGTAGCTAGAGCATTGACTTAGAGTTGAGAAGAAGACTTGGTGAGTCCTCATCCATCTGAGGTGTCAGTTCATGATTTACTTCAACAAAACTATTATAAATTTTGATCACCCAAGCATTGGTTGTTAAATCCACAACTAGGGTTGTGGGAACCATGAGTAATTAACAAAGTAGACCTAATAATTAAGCAATCCTTGAATAGTGTTTATGAATGTATTGTTGATTTCTTCGTTCTGAATACTTTTTAATGGAGACCTACCTTAGAACCTGTCTTATTCCTACTTGCCTGACCAAGAAAGTAACGAATGGGAAAATAGATTAAACAATGGACATTTGGCGAGATGTTCGACAGCCTAATAGTTGGAACCATACCCGTGAAGGCTAATCTAGGGTCAAGGGTAAGGGTTATTAAAGCATACACCCATAGACCAACCAAGTTGTATTTTGAAATTCCCTATTTGGACGACCAATCACTTAGGAGAGACCTAACTTACCAACTTTACATGTTAAACACTAGATAAGGGGTATTATCATATGTTTTGCTACATTAAGAACTTATGGGGAACATGTAGACCCTAGTTTAATCTTTCATTGACTTAAAAAAAATATTAAATCTTGTTTCTTGGTTACGTGTTACAATTCAACTGAATCACTATTACTTTAATGTTACAAATCTCCCTTTTATAATGGAGATAATTCGACTAAAAGTACAACTAACAATAAATTGGCCTAAGTCTAGACCTTGGTCCTCCTGGGATCGACTCTAACCTCCTTTAGGTTTTTAATTTGACAACAACCACTTATACTTCTTTAGAGAGGTGTAATTTGGGCGTATCAAACTTTTAATGGATTGTGAGATTTGGGTTGAAGGCTGAATAACCCGGACACTCGAAATCATTCCGTGGTATTTTTTCTTGCATGTTTTCTTTTGTAACTCCTCAGAATTTTAAAGAGGGAAAATTCCTAAATTTCAGCATGAAGTCCCATCAGCGAGGCTAGGCCTGATAGCCGAGAGGTGCCTTCTCACCCTTTTTGACTTTAAATCTATATCCACAATACTATTAAATTAGGTAAGTTTGATCAAGCTCGCCGTTTCATTCGGAGAGTCACTGAATTGCCCATTTTATCGCCAGGTTGAATTAGTCTTGGAGCCAACCAACTGGATTTTTCAGCGAGCTGGAAGTTCACTAGCGGAGTCGCTGAGTGGCTTTGGCGAGCTGTAGCATTTTAAGCTTCTTTGCTTGGTAGTTATTTTTAAAAAGGCTCTTTGGCCTTTTCCCTAATCGTTTAATGCCTAAACCAAGTCGGTTACCCTTTAATTTTAGACCATATATAAACCTTTTTAGCCTAATTTCTACCCTTTTATAATCACTTTACAAAGATACCCAAATCCCTCCAAGTTTTCCCAAATATTTCTCTCTCTAAAGGATGATGAATAAGCTAGGGTTTGAAGACCAAGTCTCATAATCGTCCATTGATTTGAAGCTTTTGGCATTGAGGTATAATGGCTTTCACCTACGGAGTCCTTTCCTCCATAAGGCTCCCAATTTCCTCAATTTTACAAGTTAGAATTCTCTAATTGAAATTAGGTTTTCTTCAATCTTATGGGTTCTTTCAAACTATGCTCTAATTGATTGATTTAAGTCTTTTTATGCATGAATTGAGTTAATTTCACGTTTCTAAGTTGAACCCATGTGAAACCCATGTTTTCTCGAATTGAACATACGATGAAGCTTTTGAATCATAAAAGATCAGTTCATGAAGATATGCATGTTCTTTATGAAAGTGATCAAAATGATGTAAGATTGCTTTGAGAGGAAAGCAAGAATGTTGTTGTTTTTCTGAAAGGGTTTTCTCACATAAAGATTCTTAGAGTTGAAAGGTTTTCTCAACTAACTTTGAATAAAGATTAGGGAGCAATTCTAAATGACGTAAGCGTGGACTAGTCCATTGAAAATGAAACCTCAATACTAATGAGCTTTAGCTTTGATTGGTAACTCTAGTTGTACCTTTCCATGGATAATAAGATGAATAATAATTATGACTATTCTATGAGAATTATGCTTAGCACCGAGAGGATATTGAGATGGAAGCTCTCTGGTAGCTTGAGGTCGGGTTTCTAGTAGCAATATCCTTATCTCATACCTATGTTCCCCCATAGGATGATAGTCTTAGATAGACATTAGCTAGTGGAACCATGTAAGCTAGAAGTTCATGGTCTTACCTTTGCAAGTAGGACACCCCTTTTCTGTGTGCGGCAAACACCGGATTCCATGTTATAGCTCACATGGTCTCTATCTCGGTTAAGGCTACTTCCCACAATAATGATGAACCAAGGTTACTTCAAGAAGTATCTGCCAAGTGTTCAAAGTGGAGTTTTACTTGCATTGACCATGATTAGGATGATGTTTTCTAACCTCTGATTATATGTTTTTAATTTGGTCTTTGCTTCAAATGAATGTCCTTTTTAGCATGATTTCATGCCTTTATGCATAGTTGTCATACTTGGTACATTCTTGTACTAACGCATACTCTTGCCTACATTTTCTTATAAGTGTAGGGTCCGGCTCATCTCCATCCTCTCGTGGCTAGTGCTTGTGAGTGAAAGCTTTGAAGACTTGATGAGTCCTCATATGTTCGAGGACATGGCAACATTTACCTTTCATGTCATTTAATTTTAACACTATTATAGTTTGCGTCCCACTATCTTTCGATTCATGTAATAGATGGCTTGAGACTATGTTTAGACTTCCGCTACTCTTAGATATAAATTTTTTTTGGAACTCCTCATCTACTATTATCTTGTATGATGTATGCTGAGTTGCTTGTATGGGGCCTTTCGGGGTCTTGTACGCCATGTAATGTGTAGAGGGTACTTTAGGTCATGATATCTTTTTCCCCAATGAACTATTTAATTTCTATTGAACCGATATGTTTACGATGTAAATTGTGGAAGTAGACTAGAAATAAAAGCATAACTCCTCATCTACTATTATCTTGTATGATGTATGCTGAGTTGCTTGTATGGGGCCTTTCGGGGTCTTGTACGCCATGTAATGTGTAGAGGGTACTTTAGGTCATGATATCTTTTTCCCCAATGAACTATTTAATTTCTATTGAACCGATATGTTTACGATGTAAATTGTGGAAGTAGACTAGAAATAAAAGCATACTGGCAATAGAGCATGAAAGATACAATTTTAAAATTTTAAACTATATGTTATATCTGTGTGATTGATAAGTCAACTGTGTAGGATCATTTTATGACATAATAAGAACTGATGATATAACATGAAATAAGTTGTAGCATGAACAATGAACACTGATAATTTAATAGTGAAACGATGTGCCATGTTTGTGGGAGGATGTTTGTTTAATCATATTATATATGCCAATCTAGAACTTGCTTTGTTAGTCATGCTACAATAATTTAACTATTGATTGGAAAAGGATCATAAGTCATTGTTGAAATTAAGTCCACTTAAGCCTTAAAACAACCAACCAAATAAAAATTCGCTCCCTTCGATCATAATTGTTGAGCCTGAATTAGACCGTTCTTTCAAACACCCAATTCACCTTCACCGTGAAAATTATTAACCTTTGTTTTGGCCGTCCCTCCTTGGACATCGTGTGTCTCAACTCAGGCAAAAAACCTAAGTTGAGGGTGGCTACTTCAGAAGAAATTTTTTAACCTTGGTCTTGGCCCTAGTCATTCCTGGGACATTGTGCACCTCAACTCATTCTAAACACCTAAGTTGATGGTGAATACTCTAAAGGAAATCAATAAAAGAAAGGGGTATGAAAAGAGTTGTGTGTTGAGAAAAGAAGAGCAATATGTAAAAGTATGTGGAATGGTGTGGCAGGATAAGGAAAATACAAAGATAAAAGAATCAAAAAGATTGAAGAAAAGTTGAAACAAGCAAGAAAATTAAGTTGGAGTCACAACCACAAATCAATGTACAATACGAAGAAAAGGAAATAATAAGACAATGCCACAGTGGGTTGAAAAAAGATCAAAATAGCCAATTTAAAGTTAAGGATGGCAGAAAAGTCACTTAAAATCCACATATGTCATGCCTGACCCTGAGCCTATGTTACAAGCTAAGAAAGCCCTATATTGATCCTGTTCTAACGGTTTGAAAAACAAAGTGTAGAAAATAAGGGCAACCCTATGGTATTGTGCATGTACTATATTGAATTCAGTTCTGAGCGTGAGCGTATACTTAGTCCCTAAAATTGTACTATAACTCAAAATTATGTGTTATTAAAGGGATTTCTTTGTGGTGAGGCCACTAGTTACATTATTAAAGAGTTGGTATCTTAGTTATTATTATCATTATATGTGAATGTGTCTATTGGTACGTCTGTGTCATAATTTGACCCGCATGTGTTGGCTTATTGTTGAACTTAATGATTGCACTGTGCTGAAAAGTAATAAGGAGGGTTGAGAGTTGAGAAAAAATTACATGTGATTGCTTGAGCTTTTAGGTTGCTTCTGGAAAGTGTCGTTTAGTATAAATAGTGTTGTTTGGATTTAGTTGTGTCACTTGAGGACAAGCAATGATTTTAAGTTGAGGGTGTTGATGTACGGTGAATTTACGGTACTTATAATGTTTTAATCTACAGTTTTGCGTGTGTCTTAAGCATTTGTAAGTAAGTCATATGGGAGTTTACCTTTGTTTTGTAGGAAAATAGGGTATTGTCATGTCTGGATGAGGTAAACTAGAGCAGCTAAGTTTTGAGACCTACAGGGTAAATCTATGGGCCATAGTCCATTCTTTGAGCCGTGGAATTGACCCATAGATGATGCTGAAAAATGTGAAGTGTCATTTTGGATAACTGTGGGACGACGGAGGGAGATTATGAGTCATAGAGTGCGAGCCATTGATCCAAGTCGTAGAAAGAAGCAAAAAAAGTGAGTAAAGTACATTGAATGATGACTTGCCAGGATGAGCCGTGCAACAATCTACGGGCCATAGATCATGCCCGTAGAATGATCCCATATAAAATTCGAAGGAGCTCTGAATGATGACTGAGGTATATGAGCTGTAGTGTTATTTGCGAGCCGTAGATCTGACTGACAAAGCTTGTTTTCTTATCCTAGTTGAATTAGGACTAGCTTTCTATATATTGTCTTTTGTACTTCATTTTTTTGGGTACTAGACATTCTGATAATTTTTGTGTGGTTTTGAGAGTGAACTTGAGAAAACCTTTTCCATTAATTTCTTGATGTTTTGGTTTATAATATAGTTTTTGTTCATCAATTCAAGATTCTGAATTTCAATTACTCGTATTGTTAGTTCATAATTTACTTTAACAAAACTATTATAAATTGTGATCACCCAAGCATGAGTAGGTAAATTCCCAACTAGGGTTGTGGGAAGCAGGAGTAATAAACAAGGTAGACCTAATAATTAAGCAATCCTTAAATAGTGTTTATGCATGTATTGTTGATCTCTTCGTTTTGAATTCTTTTAAACGGAGGCCTATGTTAGAACCCGCCTTATTCATACTTGCGTGACCAATGAAGTAACGAATGGAAAAGAGTATACAACAGAGATTCAGCGAGATGTTCCGCCGTCTAATAGCAGGAACCATATATGTGAAGACTTATCTGGGGTCAAGTGTAACCGTTAGTAAAGCATACACCCTTAGACCGACCAAGTTGCGTGGTAAAATTCCCCATTTGCATGAACAATCACTTAGGAGATAGATAACTTACCGACTTTGCATTCTAAACACTAGATAAGTGTTACTATTATAAGGTTTGATGCGTTAAGAACTTGTGGGGAACACGTGCACCCTAGTTTCATCTTTCATTGACTTAACATAACATTAAATCCTGTTACTTGGTTACATGTTACTATTCAACTAAATCACTATTACTTTCTGCTACAAGTTCCCCCTTTTTAAGGAAATAGTTTGACTAAAAGTACAACTAACAATAAATTGGCCTAAGTCTCGACCTCGTTCCTCATGGGATCGACCATAACCTATATTAGTTTTTTATTTGACTATGACCGCTTATACTTCTTAAGAGAGGTGTAATTTGGGTGTATCAGTTAGCCCATGTGTATTGTCTCCTTATTGCGCTTGGTTGATTGTTCTACAAAAAAACTTTATGAAGACCTCAGTAATGAGTGAGGGAGCATGTTTTAGATTTCACCATTTTTACGACATATTTTGCTATTAGGGGCCAATTTGTAAGAATTAGGCGACTTTCTTAATTTTCCATGTGTGTTAGCCCATGGGTATCATTGTCTTATAGCACTCGGTCGATTGTGCTAAAAAAACTTTATATGGACCTTTTTAATGAGTTGGGGAGCATTTTTTAGAGTCTCACTGTTGTTTACAACATATTTTGTCATTTAGGGGCCAATTTATAGGAATTTTGAGACTTTCTTAATTTTTCGTGTGTATTTGCCCGTGGGTATTGTCGCCTTAAGCCGCTCAGTTGATTTTTTTGAAAATACTTTATGAGGAAGTCCATAATGAGTTTGGAGAGCTTGTCGTGGAGTCTCACTATTTTTAGGACATATTTTTTCATTTACGGGCAAATTTATAGGAATTAGGTCATTTTCATAGTTTCTCATGTGTGTTAGCCCATGGGTATTATCGATTTATGGCGCTCGGTCGATTGTATTGAAAAACCTTTAGAAGGAACTATGTAATAAGTTGGGGGATCATGTCATAGAGTCTCACCATTTTTTACAATATATTTTGCAGTTTAGGGACCAATTTATAGGAATTACGCCACATTCTTAGTTTTTCGTGTGTGTTGGCCCATGGGTATTGTCACCTTAAGGCGCTCGGTCGATTATTTTGAAAATACTTTACGATGACCTCCAAAATTAATTGGGGGAGCAAGTGATGGTGTCTCACCTTTTTTACGACATATTTTGCAATTTAGGGGCCAATATAAAGAAATTAGGTCACTTTCTTAGTTTTTCGTGTGTGTTAGCCCATGGGTATTGTTGCCTTATGGAACTCAGTCGATTGTTCTGAAAAAACTTTATGAGGACCTCCGTAATGAGTTGGGGGAGCATGTCTTTCACAACCCAAAGTACCCCCTAGACGTGACATGGCGTACAAGACCCCGAAAGGCCTCATACAAGCTACTTGGCATACATACATAAAAGATCATAGAGATTTAAGACTTCAAAGGAGGATTTCGTATCAAAGCTTTTAAGAAAATAGTGGAAGTCTACATCAAATGTCTCAAAGCAAATCTAACATAAGAATGAGAAGTAACGTTTGGGACGTAACTCAATCCAATGTCAAAGAAAAGGAACATAAAATTAAGAACAACAAGGCTATGTCCTCAAATGTATGAGGACTCACCAAATCTTCCGAAAACCTTCTACTAAGCTCTAGCCACGAATAGATGGAGAATCACCGAGCCCTACATTATGAGACAATGTAGGAAAAAAGTATGTGTTAGTACGAGGAATTTACTAAGTATGATATCAATGCACAACACCATTTAAACATGCTAAAAAGGGGAACATATTCATAAACATGCAATGACCAATTGAAAACATGATAGAAAGAGTAGAAGAGCATAAGTCATCATTTAAGGTCTATGCAAGCTAAACATACTTCAATTACTTTGAGGAAAACCTTTAAAGTCACTTTACTTCATCATTGTGGGGAAATTAGACTTAACCGACATGTAAGACCATGTGAGCTATAAACATGGAATCCGGTGTCTACCCCACACCGAAAAGATGTGTCCTACTAGCCAAGGTATGACCATAAACTTCTAGCTTACGTGGATCCACTAGCTAATGTCTATCTATACAATCATCCTATGGTGGCACATAGTTTATGGGACATGGATAATCGCCAATTATCTACTCGGTGCTAAGCATAATTCCCCCAGATTAGACATAGTTCAATTATCATAAGTAGACATGGGTAATCGCCTCTTGTCTACATTAGGGAACATGGGTGATCGCCTCTTGTCCCTTCATTAGAATAGCTCCTTAGTCATCAATTCAAGTTTAGTTGAGCAAGCCTTTTAACATGTTATGAATCATTCCATGTAAGAAAACCTTTCACATTCATGGGTTGAGTAATATATGAGAATCCCTTTCACAACTCAACAACAACATCAACATATCATAAACTTTGATGCTTCAATCTCAAAGCACCCTCAATTAAGCAGTAATTTCATAAGATACATGCATGATTTCATAAACTTTGTCTTTACATAGTTCATCATACTCATAACTTATAAATCATAGAGTTCATAAGAATTCATCTTAAATAATGCAATTCAATGCAATTCATGCTTAGAAAACCATAAAGAAGGCAATTTGATCATAATTGAAGGAACCCATATGATGGAGGTAAATAATAGATTTTGATTGAACATACTTAGTTTCATAAAACTATCCTTAGGTCATTCATAATCTTATCATGAAAATCATAGCTTAGGAATCATAATTCATACATAGGTTCATATAGACTTCATGTAATTCTTCTATTCACAATTCGAACCAACCAACTAATGCATAATTTCGAAATTGGGGGAATGAGGCATGGGTTCATGGGGATTCATCTAAATTCATGAAATTCAACTCAATTTTATACTTCAAAGTTCATAAAAGAATCAATTGAAGAAACATTGCAAAGAACCCATGTGTCACGACCCAAGGTACGCCCTAGATGTGACATGGTGTACAAGTCCCTGAGAGGCCTCATACAAGCCCTTAGCATACATTACATACAAGATAATAGAGAATAAAAGTTCGAATGAGAATTTCATATCAAAGCTTTTAAATGAACCAACAGAAGTCTACTACTCATGTCGCGAGTAATTGAAATTTGGAATCTTTAATTGATAAACAAAACCTAGATTAAAAACAAAAACTTCGAGAGTTAAGCGGACAAAGTGTTCCCAAGTTAATTCTCAATGCCAAAGCAAAAGTATCAGAATGTCTAGTACCCAAAAAATGAAGTAGTAAAGACTGTATGTAGAAAGCTAGTCCTAATTCAACTAGGTTAAGAAAACAAGCTTTATCAGTTAGATCTATCACTCCTGATCTATGGCTCACAGACCTCAGTCGTCATTTACAGCTCCTTCGAATCTGATATGGGATAATTCAACAAGCATGATCTACGACCCGTGTATTGTTGCACTGCCCGTCGTGGCAAGTCGATGTTCAATGTACTGAAACTAACTTTCTCTGCTTGTTTCTATAGCTTAGATCAACGGCTCGCAATGTCCTTCCATTGCCCCATACTTGCCAAAACTACACTTAACATTTTGCAGCAACATCTATGGGTCAACTCCATGGCTTGTAGAATGGACTACGGCCTGTAGATTGACCCCGTAGTTCTCAAAACTCAGCTGCTTTACTTTGCCACATCCTAACATGTCAAAAACCTTTTTACCTACAAAACAAAGGTAAACTCCGATAAGACCTACTACAAATTCTTATGACACACGAAAATCTCAAAGATTAAAGCATTATAAGTACCGTAATTCACATTACATGAACACCCTAAATTTAAAATCATTTCTTGTCCTCAAGCGACACAACTAACTCAAAACACCACTATTTATACTAAACGACAGTTTGTAGAAGCAAGCTAAAAACTCAAGCAATCACATGGTCTTTTTTTCTCAACACTCAACCCTCCTTTTTACTTTTCAGGACAGTGCAATCTTTAAATTAAAAAATAAGCCAACATAGGCGGATCAAATTATGACATAGATGTAACAATATACACATTCACATACACAGGTAACAATCACCAATATACCTACTCTTTAAATGAAACTTGTGCCCTCACCACAAGAAATTTCTTTGTTCACACAGAATTTTGATTTGTAGTACAATTTTAAGGACTCAGTATACACTCACACTCAGAACTGAATTCAATACAGTACATGCATAATATCATAGGCTTGCCCTTATTTTTTACACTTCGATTTTCTAACCGTTAGATTAGGATCACTAAAGGGCTTTCTTAGCTTGTAACGTAGGCTCAGGGTCAAGCATGATATATTTGGATTTTAAGTGTTTTTTCTGCCCTCCTTGACATTACGTTGGCTATTTTTTATTTTTTACAACCAACTCTCGCATCATCTTAATCTTGCCTTTTCTATGTATTGTTCATTGAAGCTCGGGTCTGACTCTGACTTAATTTTGTTGCTTTTTTCAACTTTTCTTCAATCTTTTTGATTGTTTTATCTTAGTATTTTCCTTATCCTGTCACACCATTTCACATACTTTTACATATTACTCTTCTTTTCTCAACGCACAAATCTTTTCATACCCCTTTCTTTTCTTTATTTCCTTTATAGTAGCCACACTCAACTTAAGTGTTTAGCATTAGTTGAGGTGCACAATGTCCAAAGAAGGTCTAGGGCCAAGATCAAGGTTAACAATTTTCCTCTGAAAAAGAAACCCTCAACTTATGTTTTTAGCCTGAGTTGAGTTGCACGATGTCCGAAGAGGGACAAAACCCAAAACAAAGGTTAACAATTTTCATCGGGAAGGTGAATTGGGTGTTTGAAAGAACGATCTAATTCATGCTCAACACTTTGGATCGAAGGGAGAAATTTTTTATTTGGTTGGCTGTTTTTAGGCTTATGTGGTCTTAATTTAAATAATGGCCAACATGAAAAGTTCTAGATTAGCATATACAATATGATTAAGCAAACATCCTTACACACATATGAAACATCGTTTCACTATCAAATTATCAGTGTGTCTGGTTCATGCTACAACTTAATTCATGTCATCTCATTTGTTCCTATTATGTCATACAAAGATCCTACACAATAGACATATCAATCACATAGATACATCATATAGTTTCAAAATTTGGAATGGTATCAATTTCATGCTCTATTACCATCATGCTTTTATTTCTAGTCTACTTCTACAATTGACATCATAACATGCCGGTTCAAATAAAAAATACATAGTTCCTTGGGGGAAAAGAACACATGCAAGAAAAAACACAAGGAAGGATTGCGAGTGTTTGGGTTATTCAGCCTTTACCCCAACAATCACAATCGATTAAAAATCTGATACGCCTAAATTACACCTTCCTAAAGTAGTATAAGCGGTTGTTGTCAAATAAAGAACCTAACGTAGGATAGGGTCGATCCCACGAGGAAGAATGTCGAGACATAGGCCAATTTACAGTTAGTTGTATTTTTAGTTGAGTTATTTTCATAAATAGGGGGGATTTGTAACATAATTGAAATAGTTGTTTGATTAAATAGTAACACGTATAAAAATAACATAATTTAATGTTTTGTAAAATCAATGAAAGATGAAACTAGGGTGTATGTGTTCCGCAAAAGTTCTTAACGCAGCAAACCTTATAATAGTAACCCTTAACTAGTGTTTAACATAAAACGTCAATAAGTTAGGTATCTCCTAAGTGATTGGCCATCCAAATAGGAAATTTAACCACATAACTTTGTAGGTCTACGCGTGTATGCTTTACTAACCCTTACCCTTGACCCTATATTGGCCTTCACAGATATGATTCTAGCTATTATACGGCTGAACAACTCGCCAAATCTCCGGTTTTTAATCTCCTTTCCCAGTTGTTACTTTCTTTGTATGGGAAGTAGGAATAATGTGGGTTCTAATGTAGGCCTCCATAAAAAAACATTCAAAATGAAGAGATCAACAATACATGCATAAGCACTATTTAAGGATTACTTAAATATTAGGTCTACGTTGTTAATTACTCATGGTTCCCACAACCCTAGTTGTGGATTTAGCTACTCATGCTTGGGTGATCACATATTATAATAGTTGATAAAGTAAATCATGAACTTACAATGTGAGTAATTGAAATCCAAAATCTTTAATTGATGAACAAAAGCTAGATTAAAAACAAAAACTTCAAGTAGTAAATGGACAAAGTGTTCCAAAGTTAATTGTCAAAGCGAAAACAAAAGTATCAGATGTCTAGTACCCGAAAAATGAAGTAGAAAAGACAATATATAGAAAGCTAGTACTAATTCAATTAGGATAAGAAAAAAAGCTTAGTCAGTTAGATCTACGTCTCATAAAATACACAATGGCTCGTAGACCTCAGTAGTTATTCGCTGCTCCTTCGAATCTGATATGGGATCATCCTATGTGCATGATCTATGGCCCGTAGATCGTTGCACGACCTGTCAAGGCAAGTCGTCATTGAAAGTACTGAAACTCACTTTCTCTATTTCTTTTTATGGCTTGGATCAATGGCTCGTAGATCACTCTATGGCTCGCAGTGTCCCTCCATCACCACATACTTAGCCAAAACTACACATCACAAATTTTAGCATCATCTACGGGTCAACTCTATAGCTTGTAGAATGGATACGACCCCTATGTTTACCCCGTACATCTAAAAACTCAGCCGCTTTACTTTGCCTTATCCTGATATGTCAAAAACCTATTTTCTTGCAAAACAAAGGGAAACTCCCATAAGACGTACTAAAATATTCTTATGACACATGCTAATCTCCAAGTTTAATGCATTATAAGTACCGTAAATTCACGGCACATCAACACCTTCAACTTAAAATAATTTCTTGTCCTCAAGCAACACAACTAACTCCATAAAACACTATTTATAATAAACGACACTTTGAAGAAGCAACCTAAGAACTCAATCAATCACATGGCATTTTTTTCTAAACACTAAACCCTCCTTATTACTTTTTAACACCGTGCAATCATTAAGTTCAAAAGCAAACCAACACATGCAGATCAAATTATGACATAGATGTACCAATAAACACATTCACATACACATATAACAATCACAAAGATCCCAACTCTTTAATAATGTATCTTGTGCCCTCACTACAAAGAAATTCCTGTGTTCACACAGACTTTTGAGTTATAGTAGAATTTTAGGGACTCAGTAAGCGCTCACCCTCAGAACTGAATTAAATACAGTACATGCACAATACAATAAGCTTGCCCTTATTTTCTACACTTCGATTTTCAAACTTTTAGATTAGGATCATTATATGGCATTCTTAGCTTGTATTATAGGGTTAGGCTTGATATCTTTGCATTTTAAGTGAGTTTTCTTCCCTCTTGACGTTACATTGGCTATTTTCATCTTTTACAACCAACTTTTGCATCGCCTTAATCTTGCCTTTTCTCTGTATTGTTCATTGAAGCTCGGTTGTGACTCTAACTTAATTTTCTTGCTTGTTTATACTTTTCTTCAATCTTTTGATTCTTTTATCCTTGTATTTTCCTTATTCTACCACACCATTTCACATACTTTTATATATTACTCTTCTTTTCTCAACACACAACTCTTTTCATACCCCTTTCTTTTCTTGATTTCCTTTATTGTAGACACCCTAAACTTAGGTGTTTAGAAGGAGTTGATGTGCACAATGTGCTAAGAAGGACCAGGGCCAAGCTCTACTAAATAAACTGGATTTAGCGACGAACAAATTTTGTAGCTAAACAGTAAAAATCGTGGCTAATCCTACTTAGCGAAGAATTAGCGGCTGATTTTCATTAGCTATGAGAAAAATAGTGATAAAACAACGATGAAATTCATAGATAAATGCAGTGTTTTTTATTAGTGAAGGCCAAGGTTTACAATTTTCCTCTGAAGTAGCCACCCTCAACTTGGATTTTTAGCCTTTGTTGAGGTGCACGTTGTCCAAGGAGGAACCAGGGCCAAAACAAAGGTTAACAATTTTCACGGGGAAGGTGAATTGGGTGTTTGAAAGAACGGTCTAATTCAGGCTCAACAATTTGGATTGAAGGAAGCAAATTTTAATTTGTTGATTGTTTTTAGTCTTAAGTGGACTTAATTTAAACAATGGCCCATGATCCTCTCCTATTCAATATTTAAATTATTGTAGAAAGACTAACAAGGCACGTTCTTGATTGGCATATACAATATGATTAAACAAACATCCTCACACACACATGGCACATCATTTCATTATCAAATTATTTTTGTGTCTGGTTCATGCTACAACTTAAGTCATGTTATCTCATCAATTCGTATCATGTTATAAGAAAATCACAGTTTACTTATCAATCTCACGGACATAGCACAAAAGTTAAAAATTTGGAATGAAATCAATTTTATGCTCTACTGTCATCATGTATAAGAGAGTACAACAACATCATAAGCGGAAGCATACTAAGTCTTGCATTAAGCATATACTAATCATAGATGTTGCTAGGACACACCCTAGCTTGGAAATAAGTCTGAAACAAAAAAGTCATGAAAGTAATAGAAGTCATGTAGTTTCAAGGTCACTGAACCATGAGGACTCATAAAATCCTTGCTCTCGGTGATCTATCCAACTAGCCAAGGTTAGATGGAGGAAAACTAGACCCTATATTATGAAACTATAAAGGAGCAAGAGATATATGCATCAGTACTTGGAATTTACTAAATATGTTGAAAATGCATAAGTATAAACTTGAAACATGCTTAATCTTAAAACATGATAATGCATGACCAGTAAGACACATCAATATGATAATCGTAGATACATAAATCATGATAGAAGGTAAATGTGATAGTCTAAATCATATCATAGATAAGTTCATGATATAAGTATTAAACACCAGCTATTTAAGCATATCTTTTGTGGAATGCTTACCGTTAACCGACATAGACTATGTGAGCTATACAATGTAATCTAGTCTCTTACTCCCATACAAAAAATATATGGTCTTACTTGCCAAGGTTAGGATCATGTTTATAAGCTTAGGTGGATCCATTAGCAAATTGTCCAAATGAGACATTCTACAAGGGCAAATAGTTCGATGACTTTGGGAATTTTCCAAGTTATCTGGGTGCTAAGAAAACTCCCAACGGAAATCATATAGATCATATCAAGAATTCTATAGTATTCGTATCTTAGTCTTTCAATCACAAGACCCATAAGTCATAAGAATAGCTCATTTTAAAATATCATGATTTCATACTGTAAAAGACATTTAATTGAAAGCATCTGAATCATGATAATCCTTTTATAATGACAATACTTCAATGGGAAGCAACCTAATTTCATAAATCATGTTGACACTTCCTTCAAAAGCATCAAAAAATCATGAATTCCTCAACTTATAATGCATACATATCATAAAACCTTGATTTCATAACCCAAAAGAGGTATTTAGCATGGTTTCATATGAATTTTATTCAAAACAAGTAATTTAGATCAAATCATGCATAATTAGATCAATAAGAATAAATAAAACACTAATTAATTGAACCAATAGCAAAATTATTAAAACCTAGATTTTGGGGAATTATCCATGGAGAGAAATCAAGAATTCCTTAGGAACCAATGAATGAACAGAGACCCAGTGATGAATGAACACATACAATGAAAAATCCTAGCTTTAGAATTGAAAGAGAAAACTGGTATCTTGAAGATCCCAAGAATGTCTTGAAGCCTAGAGAGAAAACTTGGAGAAGAAGATCACAAAATTTTTTTTGGGTTTTGAAGGAATGAGAGGGAATGGGTGGATTGGGGTCTTTTGTAATAATTTATACTCATTTAGAATAGGTAAAATTGACATCGTATAGTGGTTAAAAGAGTGGTAAAATAACTAAATAGCCCTAGCTTAAAAATGCTAAAACACCATCTATGGAAGCCTTCCATTTACTGCTAATTGCTTCACTGTCCATGAACCCGTTAGTGGACCATTGCCTTCGAATAACTTTAACAAGGTTAAGGTCAACGGATGGCTTCACTGCCCGTGGACCCTTCAACTAAGCATGAACCCATCGGTAGACCCTTGCCTTACCATATTTTTCACAGGGTTCAAGTCCTAGGATGGCTTTAGAGCCAGTAGATTTTTCCACCGTCTGTGAACCCATCCGTTCAAGCCCACTTTTCATAGATTTCATTATCTTTTTCTCATTCTAACATCCAACTTACGTTTTACACTTGTGAAGGTATTACAATATCTCCCCCTTTGAAACTTTATCCTCGAATGAAATTCAACTACACATTAAAAGAGTAGGGGAAAGATCTACCAACCTAACATGAATGCAAATCACATCAAAATGCATAAAAACAAGGATTAATCTACCCCAAGCTAAAATATGAACTATAAAACACTTTTCATGAACATGCCTTCATATGGAAACATGGGAATAGATAAGTCTAACATATTGGAAATTAGAAAGTGGAACTGGAAAGGAAAAGTTTCATTTTGGTACTAATGCAGTGATCTACGAGTCCAACCTACGGATCGCAGAAAGTCCTATAGGCAGTAAGAAGGAAGTCGTAACACCTTGTTTGAGTTTTTGAAATGTCAAGTCAAATTAAGTCGACCCAAAAATGATAGGAAAAATCTTAGAAGGGTCTACAGGGCGTAGGAAGTGCCCACAGAAGTGATTTAGATTATTGATTTGAGACATCAATTCTATGAAAGTATTTAATGAGTCGTCATATGGTTTACGGTTCGTAGGTGGAATCAAACGAAGTGATCTAGACTTGGTGAAATTTTGGGCATGAACAATGGTTCTACAAGTCATAGAATGTGTGATGTTTCGTAGGAAGGTCTCATGGAATTGAGAAGAAATAATGACCCCCAGTATTAGGGTCTATGGTTGACCTAGGCGGCCCATAGAAAGTCCTATGGACCGAAGGGTCCTACAGTAGTTTTTAATTACAGGTGTTTTTGTCTTTTCCTACCTTATTAACCCCTAAACTATGTCATTTTTTCCCTATAACTACCCCTATAACAAATTTTACTCTTACAACTAAGCCTAAATTCTCTCATTCACTCAATTTCCCAAAATTTTTCAATTCTTCTTCTCCAAAATTCTCTCAAAAGATCCAAGATGAAGAGTTAGGCTTTCAAGTTTGAAAGCCTCATTCTCCATGCATTCTTGGGGCTTTAATTAAGAAGGTATGTTGGAATTCACCAATGGATCCCTTTCATCCATTTAGTCCCAAAAGAATCTCAATCTCCTAACTTGATTTCACACAATTCCTTTAGGTTTTCATGCAATTCTCCATGAGTTCTAATTATTCTGATTCAATTACTTATATTCAATCTTATAATGAATGATTTGATTCAATTACATGGTTTTCAATTGATTTCATATGTACCCATGCCTATGCTTGTTTATTCATATATATTATGAACAATGCTTATGAAATTACGAACTATGATCATGGATTTAATTAAGGATTTATGCATGTTTTATGAAAAGAATGATTTACGACAAAAGGATACTTTTGGGATAAGTATCAATGATTTGTGAAAGTTTTCTCACATATGAATGAAATCATGATTTAGAAGCTTAGAAAGGTAAGTATCCAATATGAAAGTTTATGAAATAAAAATTTAAAAGGAGCTACTGTATTATGACTTATGATTGGATTGGTAGTATTAATTGTTGCCTTTCCAAATATATTTATAGGATTATGATTATGTCTTTTCCTTTACCATTTACTTAGTACCGAGAGGACTTTAAGATAGAGGCTCTCTAGTAAGTAGAGGTTGGGTCTCTAGAAGAAATCTCCTTGTCCAAAACTACGTGCCCCCATAGGATTTTCTTAAATTACCTAGTTAGTTGATCGAATTTTTCAAAGAAGGGATATGATGGAATTTTACATTGGCAAGTACATTCCCCTTTTCTGTTTGAGAGTCATGCGGGGTACTTATAGCTCACATTTTCTTATTGCCGATTAATTGTAAACATCCCACAAATGAACTACGCTTTCTTCGAAGGCTTTATGAATGTTCTCAAATGCTTTTAAGTATGCGTAGACCTAGCATATGATTTATGACTTCTTTATAAAGTCTTTTATCGCATTTAACTTGATCATGTATATCATGTTTAAAGTTTCTCATATGATCATGCCTTAAATTTTATACATTTCCCAATACTCAGTACATTCATCGTACTATTGCATATTGTTTCTGTATTATTTATTAATATAGGGCCTGACGCTCCTCCTCCCATATGTGCCTAGAAAAAGATTGCTCTACTTGGACACTTGGATTGGTGAGTCCTTATGATTCGATGGCAAAGCCATACACACTTTTACTTCATTTATAGTCTTTTCAGTTTCAGACTTGTACGTGGTGTGTGTGTTACGTTCCAATGAATCTTATGATATTAGAAACTATTATGTCGACTTAATAGTATTCCGCGTTTTTCTTATGTAATCTATTGGTATCATCTATGTCATTTTATAAGTTGCGACTTATATTGATTATATCTCTTAAATTATATTTTATTACATCATGCTTATGTTAAGTGGTTTGTGTGGAGTGTCTCGGGGTTTTATTTCCCATGTCACGTCCAGGGAGTACTTTTGGGCCATGAAAAACTTGATATTGAGAGCATCAGGCTTTTAGAAAAGGTCCGACGTTGTCTTGCAAGCCGTGCCATGTAGAGTCATGATCTTGCGTGTGAAGCGCTCAACATTTACGAATTGGGGGCTACAAGGCATTTATTAAACTTCACTTCTTTCACTAATCTAAAGTCGTGCCATAATGTTTATCTATATAAAGGCCTGTCTCCTAACTTTTTTTCAATGTTTTTCAGGATATGCCTCCTCAAAGAGCTAACGAAAGAAGAAATGTAGAGCCTGATGAGTCAGTAATTTGGTGTAACACCCCGGATTTAGAAAGAACAAAAAAATTTTAATTTTTGGGGAAAAAGTGTGACCTACGTCCACCACCAACAGTTGGTGATTTCAGCCTCCAACCGTTGGTACCATTGTGTTAGGGGTAAACTTTGATGGAATTTTGATGCTCAACCAGTGTGACCTAAAGTTTGCACCAACGGCTCGTTGGTTGACCTACCAACCGTAGGTCAAACTGTTAGTGAGGTAGTCTGGTGAAAATTTAAATGTGTATTTTGGTTTTTTACCCAAATGATTTTATTCCTAGACTAAGTCGGCTACCTACTATTCCTAACACTATATAAACCTTTTTATGACTAAAATCTACTTTTCCAAATCATTCCCAAAACTCTCCTCTCCCAAATAATTTTCACTCTAAAAAAGCTTGAAGAAGAAGAAGAAGAGGTCTAGTTAGGGTTCAAGAATCACGCTTCCATTCCTTAAATTGCTTAAGGGATTTGAACCTCAAGACATGTTAATCTTTATCGATGGAGCCCTTTCCTCCATAGAGTCCCCAAATTCTCTAATTTACAAACTAGAAATTCTCCATTGAAGTTAGAGTTTTCTTCTATGCCATGGGTTCTCTTCAATGTTGATTTAATTGATTGTTTTATGAACTATGAAGCATGAATTGAGTGGAATTTCATGAATTAAGTAGAATCTCCATGAACCCGTGTGTTTTTCCCCAATTTCAAAATTAGGCTTTGTTGATGATTTGAATTGTGAAGAAGATGAATTTTATGAAATCTATATGAACCCATGCATGATTTATGTTTCCTAAATCTATGATTTCATAATGAATTATGAATGATCAAACGATGGGTTTTATGAAAGTATGCATGTTCAATTATGAAATTTATGATGATTTATGATTTGCTTTGAGATTGAAGGATAGTTGATGTTGTTGTTGAGTTGTGAAAGGATTTCTCACATCTTACTCAAACCATGAATGTAAAAGGATTTTATCACATAAAGGATTCATAACATGTTGAAAGCTTTACTCAACTCAACTTTGAATCAAGATTTAAGGAGGTATCCTAAATGACGTAAGCTTGGACTAGCCCATGGAGGATGAAACGTCACTACTAATGAATTTAGCTTGGATTGGTAACTCTAGTTGTACCTTCACATGGATAACAAGATGAATAAAAATTATGACTATTCCATGGGATTTATGCTTAGCACCGAGAGGATATGGAGAAGGAAGCTCTCCCGTAGCTTGAGGCTGGGTTTCTAGAAGGAATCTCCTTATCCCTTACCTATGTGCCCCCATAGGATGATTGTCTTAGATAGACATTAGCTAGTGGATCCACGTAAGATAGAAGTTTAAGGGTCCTACCTTTGCAAGTAGGATGGCCTTATCGGTGTAGGCAGGACACCAGATTCCATGTTGATAGCTCACATGGTCTTACATGTTGGTTAAGTCTACTTCCCACAACAATAAACCAAAATGACTTTTAAGGTATTTCTCAAGTAAAGTAAAGATGTTTAGCTTGCATTGTTCATCATTTATAACTTATGATTTCTAACCCTTTTCTCCTGGTTTAGCTTTATCATTTCATGTTATGAAAATGTCCCTTTTTGCATGTTTAAATGTTTTTATGCTTGGTTATCATACTTGGTACATTTTTGTACTAACGCATACTCTTGCCTACATTTTCTTATAAGTGTAGGATCCGGCTCATCTCCATCTTCTCATGGCTAGTTCGTGCTATTAGAGACCTTGAAGGATTTGGTGAGTCCTCATATGTTTGAGGACGTAGCCAAATTTACTTTCATGTCTTTTACTTTCTTTTAAAGTCTTTGTATGGGTTACGTCCCAACGTTCTTTCAATTCGTATGAGTTTTAGATGGCTTAGAGACTATGTTTTTAAACTTCCGCTATGCTTTGTAAACTCTTTTGATATGGAATTGCCTTTTGAACTCTTAAATTGCTATTATCTTGTATGATGCATGTTAAGTGACTTGTATGTGGCCTTTCGGGGTCTTGTATGCCATGTCACGTACAGGGGGAACCTTGGGTCGTGAAAAACTTGGTATTCAGAGAACAAGATTTTAGAAAGGTCCTAGGAAGTCTCATAAGCCACGTCGAGTAGAGTCTTGTTTATTATTGTGAAGCGCGCCACATTTATGAATGAAAGGTTATAAGATGTTTAGGAAATTCCACTTCTTTCATTCCTCTTAAGTCGTGCAATAAAGTGTAACTCTATATGACTCTCTCTCCTAATCCCTACCCTATGTGTTTCAGGATATGGCCACTCGAAGAGCTTATGCTAGGAGAAATGAGAGAGAGAACGTGGAAAAAAAAAGATCCTCCTCTAGCTCCTCAAGTTCCAGCCGACCCTTTTGCTGAACAACTGACTAATGCGGAATTTAGGGATTCTTTTCAAGTGTTGGCTCAAGCCATGACAGCTCAAGGCAATAGGGAGGTTGTGGCTCCCGTGAACCCAAATGTGGGTATGGCGGCATCTAGAGTGAGGGACTTCACTTTAATGAATCCTCCGGAGTTTCATGGTTCTAGGGTTGAGGAAGATCCTCAAGAGTTCATTAATGAGGTGTACAAGTTGCTAATGATCGTGGGTGTGACACCAGAGGAAAAACAAAAGTTGGCCGCTTATCAACTTTAGGGTGTTAATCAAGTGTGGTTTGAGCAATGGAAGAGTGAGAGGGTGGTTGATGCGGGTCCTCTTGACTGGGAAAAGTTCAAGGTTTCTGTCCTTGATAGGTTCTTTCCCCTTGAGATGAGGGAGGCAAGTGTAGTACCTCGGATGGGAAAAAGTGGAAAATTCTTGATATCTTGGTTAGTACCAGTAACGACGGAGGGCACCTATGGTTCGTAGGTTGATTCACGGCCCGTAGGTGGGAACTGTGGGTGGCAAGCTAATGTTTTCAAAGTGTCAAGTTGCAGAACACCAATGACGGCTTGCCATGATGGCCCGACGACCAATGTACGAGCCATAGATGGGTCCCGTCGTTGCAGGGTCAAAAGTTATTGTCTCTGAACCCAACAACCCGTGGTTGGACCTACGGACTGTAGGTCACCCCGTCAATAGGGTTCGATAGTTAAATTTTAAAGGGGTCTTTTGATCTTTTCACCTAATGACTTATTTACTCATTTAAGTAAGTTCCCTTCATCCCCAAGCACTATATAAGCACTTTTAATCCTAAAATCTACCCTTCCAATCACTTTGAAAATTCCCAAAACTCTTCTCCATCAAATATTTCTCTATCTAGAAGTTAGAAGAAGAAGAAGAGGGCAAGCAAGGGTTCAAGAAATCATGTTTTTCTTCATCAATTGCTTAAGGAAATTGAACACTAAGGTATGATAGTATTAATCCATGGAGCCCTTTCCTCCATGGAATCCCTAAAATCTCAAATTTTCAAGTAAGAAATTTCCAAATGAATTAAAGGTTTTGTTCCATGTTACAGGTTCTTTCCAATGGTGCTTCAATTGATTGTTTTATGAACTAATTTCATGAATTTAGATGAATCCCCATGAACCCATGCCAATACCCCCAATTTCTAAATCTATGATTTGTTGGTGGGTTGAAATATAAAGTGATGAATGTTATGAAATCTCTATGAATCAATGCATGAATTATGATTTCTAAATAAAGGTTTTCATGATAAGATTATGAATGAACTAAGGATGATTTTATGGAAGTAATCATGATCAATCAAAACCTATGATTTTCCTCTATTTGGTGGTTTCTTTCAATTATGGCCAAATTGCCTTGTTTATGGTTTTCTAAGCATGAGTTTGCATTGAATTGCATTGTTTAAGAGGAACTGTTATGAACCCATGTAAACTCTATGATTTGTAAGTTATAAGCATGATGAACTATGTAGGGAAAAAGTTTATGAAATCATGCATGCCTCTTATGAAACTAATGATGAAGTAAGGGTGCTTTGAGTTTGAAGTATCAAAGTTTATGATATGTTGATGTTGTTGTTGAGTAGTGAAAGGAATTCTCATATATTACTCAGCCCATAAATGTGAAAGGTTTTCTCACATGTAATGATTTATAACTTGTTGAAAGGCTTGCTCAACTAAACTTGAACCAATTATTAAGGGGCTATTAAAATGAAGGGGCAAGAGGCGATCACCCATGTTCCCTAATGTAGACAAGAGGCGATCTCCCATGCCTACTAATAATGAACTTAAGACTAATAATAGACAAGAGGCGACTACCCAAATCTACTCATGATAATTGAACTATGTTTAATCCGTGGGAATTTTGCTTTGCACCGAGTGGACAAGTGGCGATTACCCATGTCCCATAAACTATGTCCCACCATAGGATGAGGGTCGATGATAGACACTAGCTAGTGGATCCACGTAAGTTATATTTTAAGTAAAGGTTCCTACCTTGGCAAGTACGATGGCCCTATCGGTGTGGGATTAGACACAAGATTCCATGTTGTTAGCTCAAATGGTCTTACATGTCGATTAAGGCTACTCCCCACAATAAAGAACTTAAGTGATGTTATGATGTTTCTTAAGTGAAGTAAAGATGTTTAGCTTGAATTGACCATGGTTTATGTCTAATGTTTCTAAACTCTTTCATGTTTTATTTTGGTCATTACATGTCATTACAATGTCGAATTTTAGCATATTTTAAATGATTTTGTCCATTTCTATCATACTTGGTATTTGATTGTACTAATGCATGCTCCTTCCTACATTGACTTGTTAATGTAGGGCTTGGCGATTCTCTATCTATTCGTGGCTAGAGCTTAGTAGAAGGATTATTGAAGACTTGGTGTGCCCTCATCGAGTCAGGGACATAACCTTGTTGTTCTTACTTTTATGTCTTCCATGCAGACATTTTGTTGGGTTACGTCCCAAATTTTATTTATCATCCTTATGTTAGATTGGCTTTGAGACATTTGATGTAGAGTTACACTATTTTCTTAAGAGCATGGGTATGAAATTGTCATTTGAACTATTAAATCTCTATGATCTTGTATGTAAGTATGCTAAGTGGCTTGTATGAGGCCTTTCGGGGTCTTGTACGCCATGTCATGTCTAGGGGGTACCTTGGGTCGTGACAAACTTGGTATTCAGAGCGCAAAGTTTTAGAAATATCCTAGGATATCTCATAAGCCACGTCGAGTAGAGTCTTGTTCATGAGTGTGAAGCGCGCCACATTTATGAATGAGAAACTATAAGATGTTTAGGAAACTTCACTTCTTTCATTACTCCTAAGTCGTGCCATAGAGTGCAACTCTATATGTCTCTCTCTCCTAATCCCTATCCTATGCGTTTTAGGATATGGCTATCCAAAGAGCTTATACTAGAAGAAATGCGGGAGAGAATGTGGAACAACAAGCTCCTCCTCAAGCTCCTGAAGTTCCGGTTGACCCTTTGGCCGAACAAGTGACTAATGCGGAGTTTACGGCTGCTATTCAAGTGTTGGCTCAAGCCATGACGGCTCAAGACAATAGAGAGATTGTGGCTCCCGTGAACCGAAATATGGGTATGACAGCATCAAGTGTGAGGGACTTCACTAGGATGAACCCTCAAAAATTTCATGGCTCTAAGGTTCAGGAAGTTCCTCAAGAGTTCATCAATGAAGTGTACAAGGTGCTAATGATTATGGTTGAGACGCCAGAAGAAAAGGAAGAGTTGGCCGCTTATCAACTTAAGGGTGTTGCTCAAGTTTGGTTCAACCAATGGAAGGAAGTTAGGGAGGTTAATGATGGTCCTCTTGATTGGGAGAAATTCAATCTTGATTTTCTTGATAGGTTCTTTCCCCTTGAGATTAAGGAGGCAAGGGTGCTTGAGTTCATCAACCTTAATTAAGGAAGCATGAGTGTGAAGGAGTATGCTTTGAAGGTCACACAATTGTCTTAATGTGCTCCTTCTATGGTTGCCGATCCTAGGGCAAGAATGAGTAAGTTTGTTTCAACAGTGTTCGAAATGGTGGTAAAGAAATGTCATACCACCATGTTTATCAATGACATGGACATCTCTCGTCTCATGGTTCATGCTCAACAAATAAAAGAGGAGAAACTCAAGGAAAGGTCTACAGAGAAAAAGAAGGCTACGACCGGTGATGGTAACTTTCCACACTCAAAGTCCGATGGACATGGTCGTTCTAGATTTCGACAAAAGTTCTCCGGTCAAGATTCCTCCAATGCTCCTCCTAAGTCCATCAAGGATAGCGTGTCAAACCTTAAGCTTCAAAGAGGGAATAATGGTGGTTTTTCATCGACTACTTGTGCTAGGTGTGGGAAAAAGCATGAGGGTAAATGTCTAGCCTGTTCTAATACATGCTTTGGTTGTTGCAAGATGGATCACAAGATAATGGATTGTCCCTTAGAGGCTAAAAATGAAGGGGATAACCGTCGATGAACTCAACCCAAAATCCATCGGGTTCTTCTGGAAATGCAAAAGCAAAACAGATTCTATGCACTTCAAGCTCGCCATGAGCAAGAGGGTTCTCCCGATATGGTTACTGGTATGTTGGAAGTCTTTCACTTTGATCTTTTTTCTTTGCTTGATCCCGGTGCAACCTTGTATTTTTTGATTCCATATGTGGTTATGAGGTTTGATGTTGTTCCGGATGTACTATTAGATCCTTTTCATGTCTCAGCTCCTGTTGGTGAATCTATTGTTGCTAAGAGAGTCTATAGAAATTGTCCCATCTACTAATCCGATAGAGTCACTCATGTTGATCTTGTAGAGCTTGATATGTTAGATTTTGATGTTATTCTTGGGATGGATTGGTTGCATTCTTGTTACGCTTCTATTGATTCTAAGACCCGAATGGTAAAGTTTCAATTTCCGAATGACCCTATCCTAGAGTGGAAGGGGGGAAATTCTATGTTTAGAGGTCAATTTGTTTCTTGTCTTAAAGCTAGAAAGATAATTTCTAAGGGGGCATATACCATCTTGTTAGGGTGAGGGATGTGGATTCTGAAATCCCTACTCTTGAGTAAGTTCCCATTGTAAAAGATTTTCTGGAAGTGTTTCCCGATGATCTACCCAGTGTTCCTCCCAAAAGGGAAATAGACTTTGGTATTGATCTTCTCCCGGATACGCAACCTATCTCTATTCCTCCTTATAGAATGGCTCTGGGAGAACTTATGGAGCTAAAAGATCAATTGAAAGACTTGTTGGATAAGGGTTTTATCCGACCAAGTATTTCTCCATGTGGTGCTCCGACTTTTTTGTAAGGAATATGGATGGTTCACTTTGTATGTGCATTGACTACCACCAAATGAACAATGTTACCATTAGGAATAAGTATCCTCTTCCAAGAATATATGACTTGTTTGATCAACTTCAAGGGGCTAGTTACTTCTCTAAGATCGACTTTCGTTGGGTTATCACCAATTGAGGGTGAAAGAATATGATATTCCAAAAATGGCTTTCCGGACTAGATATGGCCATTATGAATTCCTAGTGATGTCGTTTGGGTTGACACATTCTCCGGTCGCATTTATGGATTTGATGAATAGGGTGTTTAGGCAATATCTTGATATGTTTGTGATTGTGTTCATGGATGATATTTTTATTTACTCAAGGAGTAAGGATGAGCATGCCGATCATTTGAGGATTGTATTGCAAGTCCTCAAGGATCAACAACTTTTTGCGAAGTTTAGTAAATGTGAGTTTTGCCTAAGGTCCATGGCTTTTCTTGGTAACGTTGTCTCCGGTAAAGGTATTGAGGTAGACCCAAAGAAGACGGATGTGATTAAGAATTGGCCTAGAACTCTTTCACCTTAGGATATTCGTAGTTTCTTTGCTTTAGACGGTTATTATAGGAGATTCGTTGAAGGATTGTCTTTGATTGCTTCTCCATTGATGGCTTTGACTCAAAAGAAGGTTAAGTTCACATGATCCGAAGTATGTGAGAATAGTTTCCAAGAGTTGAAAGACAGACTTACTTCGGCTCCGGTGTTGACCTTACAGGAAGGGTCCGATGGGTTTGTCGTATTGTGTGATGCCTCGAGAATTGGGGTAGGATGTGTTCTTCAGCAAAATGGGAAATTCATTCCTTATGCTCAAGGCAACTAAAGGTTCATGAAAAGAACTATCCTACTCATTATTTAGAATTAGCGGCGGTTGTGTTTGCTCTAAAGATTTGGAGGCATTATTTGTATGGTGTGCATGTTGACATTTTTACCGACCACAAGAGTTTGCAATATGTGTTCAAACGAAAATACCTAAATCATAATCAAAGGAGGTGGCTTGAGTTGTTAAAGGACTATGAAATGACTGTCCTCTATCACCCCGGTAAGGCTAATGTGGTGGCGGATGTCTTAGTCAGTTTTCTATGGGTAGTGTTGCTCATGTTGAAGATGGTAAGAAAGAGTTGGTTTATGATGTTCATAGATTGGCTCGATTGGGTGTTCGGTTGATCGATTCCACTAAAGGTGGTGTTATGGTTCACAATGGTTCCAAATCGTCTTTTCTGCATGATGTGAAGGCTAAACAACATCTTTATCCTAATTTGGTTGAATTGAAGGAAGTGGTGCTCAAAAAGTCCATTGAGACTTTCTCCCAAGGGGGAGATGGTGTGCTTCGATATAAAGCTCATTTGTGTATTCCAGATGTAGATGTCTTAAGAGGACAAATTTTGTCGGAAGCCCATGGTTCTTGATATTCCATTCACCCGGGAGCTACAAAGATGTATCGTGATTTGCAGGAGATCTATTGGTGGAATAAGATGAAGAAGAATATTGAAGAATTTGTGGCTAAGTGTCCTAATTGTCAACAAGTTAAAGTTGACCACCAAAAGATGGGAGGTTTGTCCCAACATATTAGTATTCCTACTTGGAAGTGGGAAGATGTGAATATGGAATTTATTGCTAGTTTACAACGCACCCGGTGAAAATATGATTCGATTTGGGTTATTTTAGATCGAATGACGAAATAAGCCCATTTCATTACCTTCTAGGTTTTTTATTCGGCGGAGGAATATGCTAAGTTGTACTTGAGGGAAATTGTTAGGTTGCATGGAGTGCCTTTATCCATTATCTTCAATCGTCGTGCACAATTTACTTCTCAATTTTGGAAATCCTTCCAAAAGGGTCTTGGTACTCGCATTAAGCTTAGTACGACCTTTCATCCTCAAATCGATGGTTAAGCGGAACATAATATCAAAACTTTTGAGGATATGCTTAGAGCTTGTGTGATTGATTTCAAGGGTAATTGGGATGATCATTTGACTTTAATTGAGTGTGCTTATAATAATAGTTACCATTCTAGTATTGGTATGGCTCCATCGAAAGCTCTCTATGGAAGGAGGTGTAGATCTCCTTTAGGTTGTGTCACGACCCAAGATATTCCCTAGATGTGACATGGCGTAAAAGACTCCGAGAGACCTCATACAAGCCACTTATCACACATTACATAAAAGATAATAGAGAATTAAAGTTCAAAAGAGAAATTCATATCAAAGCTTTTAAACGAAGCAGTGGAAGTCTACATCTCTTATCTCAAAGCCATTCAAATATAAAGAACAAGGTTTTGGACGTAACCCAATAAAATCCAAAAACTGAAAAGAAATACATGAAAAGAAATAAGAGCTAGGCTATGTCCTCGGATGGATAAGGACTCACAAAGTCTTCTATCAACTCTTTAATCAAACTCTAGCCACGGGTGGAAGGTGAATCACCTCGTCATACACCAAAGAAGTTAATGTAGGCAAGAGTATGCATTACCACAATTAAGTCCTATGTATGATAGCAATTCACATAAACACGTAAATCATGCTAGACTGAAATATAATCATGACATGCAATGGTAAAACTTAAAGCATGATAAACATGAAACATAAAACATATATCAAGGCCAAAGCAAGCTAAATCATCTTTTCTTTTATTTATCATGAGAACACTTGTTCATTAACTTGTGGGGAATAGCCTTAACCGACATGTAAGACCACGTGAGCTATAAACATGGAATATGGTGTCTACCCCACACCTAAAAGAGGTGTCCTACTTGCCAAAGTAAGACCATGAACTTCTTAGCTTATGTGGATCTACTAGCTAATGTCTACTTAAAGACAACATCCTATGGTGGCAACATAGTTTATGGGATAGAGATTGCTTTAGGAGACTCGACCTCAACTAACGGGAGAGCTCCATCTAGAAAACCCAGCCTCTACTAATGGGAGAGCTTTCACTACAAAGTCCGGCCTCTACTAACGGGAGGGCTTCCATATCAATATCAACTCGATGCTAAGCATAATTCCCACGGATCAGTCATTATCATATTCATATCATTATACATGAAGAGGTAAAACTAGGGTTATCGATCAAAGTTAAAATCATATTTATATCTTCCATGGGCCTTGTCAAAGCTTACGTCATTAGAATAGCTCCTTAAGAACATGGCTAATCGCCTCTTGTTCTTTTAAGTTATATTGGGAGTATTATGTGAGAAAACCTTTCACAACTCAACCATAGCATCATCATATCATAACTTTGGCACTTCATTTTCAAAGCACCCTTAATTCATTATTAACTTCATATGAGACATGCATAAGTTCATTAGCTTCTTCCTCATTTAGATTATCATGCTCATAATTCATAGTCATATGGGTTCATGGAAGTTCAACTTATATCTATGAATTCAATGCAAGCCCATGCTTAAAAAGCCATAATAAAGACAATTTACCCATATTGAAGGAACTCACTTAGTAGAGAAAAATCATGCTTTTGACTTGAACATGCTAAATTCATAAGATTATCCTCAATGGGTTCATACTTCATGCATAATTTCATCAATTCATGGCTCATCCCAACAATCAAAGCATAGATTATCAATTTGAGGAGAATTAGCTTGGGATCATGGGGGTTCATACAATCTTTACGTCAAATCATCTAATTTACGCTAATTATTGCACTAAGGTACTTTATCATGCTAGATCGTGCACTACAAATCATAAAATTGATAATTGGAATCATAATTGAAAAATCCACAATGATTGATCAAAACCCTAATTCAATTGGGTTAGAGTAAACCTTTGAAAATCATGAAGAAGAGAGAGGACCCCTTAGAGGAAAGAACTCCGAATGGTGAACACTATCATACCTCAATGAAATCCACATGAAAATTGGAGAAGTTTGATGTTGTTCAATATAGGATCCTAACTTCCTCTTCTTCCTTGAGAGTTGAGAGAGTTCTTTTAGAGAGAGAAATATTTGAGAGATGAGAGTTTAAGAATGAATAAGAATTAGAGGAATTAGGCTTAGAAAGTATTTATAGGTCTTACATTAAGGGTATAACCGACTTGGCTTAATAGGTAACAATTAGGGAAAAGATGAAAAAGCCCTTAATTAAAAACTCTCGGGGCCAATCGACGAAGGGGATCTACGGTCCGTAGGTTAGTCAACAGACCATACTGTCCTTCCGTCAAAAGATTCAGAAACTATATTTAGGGGACCTGCAATGATGACATAAATGTACGGCTCGTTGGTCCATCGATGAACCATATATTGAAGTCATAGGTCAGCCTTCTGAGTAAAAAATTTAAACTATGTCTGCGGGACACCTACGAGTCTTAGCTACGGACCATCAATCGATCTACGACCCGTCCTGCTACTCCATTGGTAAAAGTTCAGAAACTTTGAAATCCTGAAGGTTTACAGTCCCATCAACGGTCCCCACCTTGGCCCGTCATTCCATCTACGGCCCGTAGGTGGCCTCCGTAGATCACTTACTTCAGATAAATTTTGCGATTAAAATTCTTTGGAATCTTTGGATATTACAATATCTCCCCCTTGGGAACATTCATCCTCGAATGAGAATCAAGACATCAAGAGAAGGGTAATAGACATGGACTAACAACCCAACCTAGCATATAATCACATAAATATACATATCCAAGGAGGAAACATCAACTCCGAGCTAAAGCATGTTCAACACATAATTTCATGAAGACTTTATGAAACTCATACTCAATGCACATAATCATACTAGAATCTTCATGAACATGCATAATAAAGGAATCATGGAAATAAACTATGACACATGAGACCAAATAATGAACCATGAGGACTAGTTACCTCAAGCTCGAGTAGGATCGGAAGGAAAGAGATGAGGATATCGGGACATCATATCGGCCTCGACCTCCCAAGTAGCACCCTCAACTAATTGATTCCTCCAAAGAACTTTCACAGAAGCAACTTCTTTATTCATCAACTTCCGGACTTGCCAGTCTAAAATATCAACCGGAATTTCTTAATAGCAAAGACTATCCTTTATGCAAAGATTCTCTAATGGCACTATAGATGTCGGATCACCAATCCATTTCTTCAACAATGAGACATGGAAAACCGGATGCACCGATGTAAAATCATCAGGCAAGTCAAGCTCATAAGCAACCTTACCAACACGCCTCAAAATTTGATATGGGCCTACATAGCGGGGACTAAGCTTCCCTTTCTTCCCAAATCTCATTACACCCTTTATGGGTGAAATTTTCAAGTAAACCCAATCATCAACATCAAATTCTAAATCTCTTCTTCTAACATCGGCATAGGACTTTTATCGACTTTGAGCCGTTTTCAACCTTCCCCAAATAAGCAAAACTTTTTCCATAGCCTCATGCACCAACTCCGCGCCTATCAAAGCAACTTCGCCAATTTCAAACAAACCTATAGGAGACTTACATCTCCTATCATAGAGAGCCTCAAATAGAGCCATACAAATACTAAAATGGTAGCTATTATTATAAGCAAACTCAATCAAAGACAAATGATCATCCCAAGTACCCTGAAATCAATTACACAAGCTCTCAGCTTATCTTCAAAGGTCTGAGTAGTACGCTCCGCTTGCCCATCGGTTTGGGGGTGAAAAGCCATATTAAGTTTAACACGAGTACGTAGACCTTTTTGGAACGACTTCCAAAATTGAGAAGTGAATTGTGCACCACGAT
This sequence comes from Solanum appendiculatum, assembly GCA_018342035.1. Classification (NCBI taxonomy): domain Eukaryota; kingdom Viridiplantae; phylum Streptophyta; class Magnoliopsida; order Solanales; family Solanaceae; genus Solanum; species Solanum appendiculatum. The sequence continues at coordinate 696,429 of JAGDQO010001146.1, forward strand.
CGGAGATAATGGATAAAGGCACTTCATGCAGCCTCACTATTTCCCTCAAGAACAACTTAGCATAATCCTCCGCCGAATAAGAAGTCTAGACGGGAATGAAATAGGTTAAGTTCGTCATTCTATGAACCACAACCCAAATCGAATCATATTGTCGCCTAGTGCAAGGTAAACCAACAATACAATCCATAGTTACATCTTCCCACTTCCAAGTAGGAATATCAATGTCTTGGGTGAAACCTCCCGGCTTCTGATGCTCAACTTTCACTTGTTGGCAATTCGGGCATTTAGCCACGAATTCCGCAATATCTTTCTTCATTCCAATCCACCAATAGATCACTCGTAAATCACGGTACATCTTAGTAGCCCCTGGGTGGATGGAATATCGAAATCTATGTTCTTTCGACAAAATCTGTCCTCTCAAGTCATCAACATCGGGAACACATAAATGACTTTGATATCGAAGCACACCATCTCCCCATTGGGAGGAAACCTCTATGGACTTCTTGAGTACCACTTCCTTTAGTTCAACAAAGTTAGGATCAAGATCTTGCTTATCTTTCACAGCATGCACAAAAGAGGATTCGGAACAATTGTGAACCGTAACACCACCCTTAGTGGAATCAATCAACCGAACACCCAATCGGGCTAGACTATGCACATCATGAACCAGCTCTTTCTTACCATCCTCAAAATGAGCCACACTACCTATAGATAGTCAACTAAGAGCATCCACCACCACATTAGCTTTACCGAGGAGATAGAGAACACTTATATCATAATCTCTCAACAATTCAAGCCACCTTTTTTGGCGAAGATTCAGATCTTTCTATTTAAACACATACTGTAAACTCTTATGGTCGATAAAGACATCAACATGTACCCCATACAAATAATGCCGCCATATTTTCAAATCAAACACAACCACTGCTAATTCTAGGTCATGAGTAGGATAGTTCTTTTCATGCACTTTGAGTTGTCTTGAAGTGTAGGCAATAACTTTCCCATTTTGCAGAAGAACACATCCTTACCCAATTCTCGAGGCATCATAATAAACGACAAACCCATCGAATAATTCTGGTAGAGTCAATATCGAAGCTGAAGTAAGTCTATCTATCAATTCTTTGAAACGCTTCTCACATACCTCGGACCACATAAATTTAACCTTCTTTTGAGTCAAAGCCGTCAATGGAGAAGCAATCGAGGAAAATCCTTCAACAAACCTCCTATTATAACCGGCTAAACCCAAGAAACTATGAATATCCGAAGGTGATAGAGGTCTAGGCCAATTCTTTACTGCATCTGTCTTCTTACGATCTACCTCAATACCTTTACCAGAGACAATGTGACCAAGAAAAGCCACAGATCGCAACAAAAACACACATTTACTAAACTTTGCAAAACGTTGTTGGCCCATGAGGACTTGCAATACAATCCTCAAATGATTGGCGTGCTCATCCTCATTCCTTGATTAGATCAAGATATCATCTATAAACACAATCAAAAACATGTCGAGGTATTGCTTAAACACCCTGTTCATCAAGTCCATAAATACGGCCGGAGCATTTGTTAACCCAAACGAAAAAACCAAGAACTGGTACTGACCATACCTAGTCCAGAAGGCCGTTTTCAAAATATCATCTTCCTTCACCCTTAACTGGTGAAAGCCCGAATGAAGGTCGATCTTAGAGAAATAACTAGGCTCTTGAAGTTGATCAAACAAGTCATCTATCCTTGGTAGAGGATACATATTCTTAATTGTAACCTTGTTCAATTGGCGATAATCAATGCACATACGGAGTGAACCATCCTTCTTCCTTACAAACAAAATCGGAGCACTCCATGGAGAAATACTTGGCCGGATGAAAGCCTTATCCAACAAGTCTTTTAGTTGCTCTTTCAATTCCTTAAGTTCCACTGGAACCATTCAATAAGGAGGAATAGAAAAAGGTTGCGTATGCGGGAGAAGGTCAATACCGAAGTCTATTTCCTGCTCGGAAGGAATACCGGGTAAATCATTGGGAAACACATCCGAAAACTTATTAAGAACGGGGACCGATTCAAGAGTAGGGGTTACAGAATCTATATCCCTCACCCTAACAAGATGGTAAATGCAACCCTTAGAGATCATCTCTCTAGCTTTTAGACAAGAAACAAATTGACATCGAAACATAGAATTTCCTCCCTTCCACTTTATGATAGGCTCATTTTGAAATTAAAACTTTACCACTCGGGTCCTACATTCAATAGAGGCATAACAAGCATAAAAACTAATCCATCCCAAGGATAACATCAAAATCTTGCATATCTAGCTTTACGAGATCCACAAGAGTAACTCCATGGGATAGGGAAATGGGGCAATTTCTATAGACCCTCTTAGATAAGATAGATTCTCCAATCGGAGTAGAAACATGAAAAGGATCTAGCAATATATCCAGAACACCATCAAACTGCATGGCCACATAGGGCGTCACAAAAGATAAGGTAGGAACTGGATCAAGCAAGGCATACACATCAAAATGGAAAACTCTTAGCATACCGGTAACCACGTCGGGAGAGCTCTCTTGCTCAGGACGAGCCTGAAGTGCATAAAACCGGTTTTGCTTCTGAGCATTCAAACCCGATCCTCTAGGTGGTGCTTGCTTATTCTCTCTTCCCTTGGCCGTGAGAGATTGACAATCCCTCATCTTGTGACTATTCTTTCCACAACTATAACAACCATCCGTACCGGCTAGACATCTACCCTCATGCTTCTTCCCACACTTGGCTCAAGGAGCCAATAAAGAACAACAATTATTCCCTCCTTGAGACTTGGGGTTAGACACCCTATCATTGTTGAACTTCGGAGGAGGATTGGATGAGCCTTGGCCGGAGAACCTTTGTGGAAATCTAGGACGACCGTGTCCATCGGACCTTGCATGCGAAAAGTTACCATCTCCGGTCCTAGCCCTCTTGTTCTCTCTAGACCTTTCCTTAAGCTTTTCTTCCTTAATTTGTTGAGCTTACACCATAAGACGAGAAATATCCATATCATTAAAAAGCATAGCGGTGCGGCATTCCTAACCAACATTTCGGACACTCTCGAAAAAAACTTACTCATTCTCGCCCTTGGATCGGCAACGATGAAAGGAGCATATTAGGACAATTGTGTGAACTTCAAAGCGTACTCTTTCACACTCATATTTCCTTGTTGAACGTTGATAAACTCAAGCACCCTTACCTCCCTCATCTCAAAGGGAAATAACCTATCAAGGAAAGCAACCTTGAATTTCTCCCAATCAAGAGGACCCTCATTAACCGCCCTCTCACTCTTCCATTGATTGAACCAAATTTGGGCAACACCATTAAGTTTATAAGCGGCAAACTCCGCCTTTTCTTTCGGCTTCACACACATAATCATCAACACCTTGTACACCTCATCGATGAACTATTGAGGATCTTCCTCAACCCTAGAGCCATAAAATTTCAAAGGATTCATTCTAGTAAAGTCCCTCACTCTTGACGTAGCCGTACCCACATTTGGGTTCACGGGAGCCACCACCTCTCTATTGGCTTGGGCCATCACAGCTTGAGCCATCACGGCTTGAGCCAACACATGGAAAGTAGCCCTAAACTCCGCATTAGTCACTTGTTCGGCCAAAAGGTCTACCGGAACTTGAGGAGCTTGGGGAGGAGCTTCTCGATCCACGTTCTCTCCCATGTTTCTTCTAGTGTAAGCTCTTCGGGTCACCATATCCTGAAAGGCATAGGATAGGGATTAGGAGAGAAACTTATAGAGTTAAACTCTATGGTACGACTTAAGAGTAATGAAAGAACTAGAGTTTCTTTAACGTCTTACAACTTCTCATTCATAAGTGTGGCGCGCTTCACATTCATGAAAAAGACTCTACTTGACGCGGCTTATTATCCTAGAATCTTTCTAAAGTGCTCTAAATACCAAGTTTGTCACGACCCAAGGTACCCCCAAGATGTGACGTACAAGACCCCGAGAGGCCTCATACAAGCCACTTACCATACATTACATACAAGATAATAGAGAATAAAAGTTCAAAAGTGAAGTTCATATCCAAGCTTTTAAGAGAAACAACGGAAGTCTACATCTCATGTCTCAAAGCTAATCTAATATAAAAAACAAGATTTGGGACGTAACCCAATACAATCCAAAAACTTAAAAGAAATACATGAAAAAGAAATAAGAGCTACGCTGTGTCCTCGAACGGATGAGGACTCACCAAGTCTTCTATCAACTCTCTAATCAAACTCTAGCCACGAGTGGAAGGTGAATCACCGTGTCCTACACCAAAGAAATTAATGTAGGCAAGAGTGTGCGTTAGCACAATTAAGTACTAAGTATGATAGCAATGCACATAAACACGTAAATCATGCTAGAGTAAAATATAATCATGACATGCAATCGCAAAACTTAAAACATGATAAACATGAAACATAAAGCATATATCAAGGCCAAAGCAAGGTAAATCATCTTTTCTTTTCTTTATCATGAGCATACTTGTTCATTAACTTGTGGGTAATATCCTTAACCGACATGTAAGACCATGTGAGCTATCATCATGGAATCCGGTGTCTACCCCACACCTAAAAGAGGTGTCCTACTCGCCAAGGTAAGACCATGAACTTCTTAGCTTATGTTGATCCACTAGCTAATTTCTACTTAGACAACATCCTATGGTGGCAACATAGTTTATGGGATAGAGATTGCTTTTTGAGACTCGGCCTCAACTAATTGGAGATCTCCATCTAGAAAACCCAACCTCTACTAATGGGAGAGCTTTCCCTAGAAGACCCGGCCTCTACTAACGGGAGGGCTTCCATCTCAATATCCACTCGGTCCTAAGGATAATTCCCATGGATTAGTCATTATCATATTCATATCATTATACATGGAGAGGTATAACTAGGGTTACCAATCCAAGCTTAAATAATGTTTCTAGATGTCTCATCTTCCATGGACCTTGTCCAAGCTTACGTCATTAGAATCGCTCCTTAAGAACATGGGTAATCTTCTCTTGTTCTTTTAGGTTTTATTGGGAGTATTATGTGAAAAAACTTTTCACAACTCAACCATAGCATCATCATATCATAACTTTGGCACTTCATTCTCAAAGCACCCTTAATTCATTATTAACTTCATATGAGACATGCATAAGTTCACTAGCTTCTTCCTCGCTGAGATTATCATGCTCATAAATCATAGTTCATAAAGTTCATATGGGTTCATGAAAGTTCAACTTATATCAAGCAATTCAATAAAATCCCATGCTTAGAAAACCATAATGAAGATAATTTACCCATATTGAAGGAACTCACTTAATAGAGGAAAATCATACTCTTGACTTAAACATGCTAAATTCATAAGATTATCCTCAATTCATTCATACTTCATGCATAATTTCATAGAGAATTCATAACTTCATCAATTCATGGCTCATCCCAACAATCAAAGCATAGATTATCAATTTGGGGAGAATTAGCTTGAGATCATGGGGGTTCATACAATCTTTACATCAAATCATTTAATTCACGCTAATTCTTCACTAAGGTACTTTATCACGCTACATCGTGCACTACAAATCATAAAATCGATAATTGAAATCAAAATTTAAGAACCCACAATGATTGACCAAAACCCTAATTCTATTGGGTTAGAGTAAACCTGTGAAAATCATGAGGAAGAGAGAGGACCCATTGGAGGAAAGAACTCCTAATGATGAACACTATCATACCTCAATGAAATCCAAAAGAAAATTGTAGAAGATTGATGGTCTTCAATGGAGGATCCTAATTTCTTCTTCTTCCTTGAGAGTTGAGAGAGTTCTTTTAGAGAGAGAAATATTTAAGAGATGAGAGTTTAGGAATGAATTAGGCTTAGAAAGTATTTATAGGTCTTAGATTAAGGGTATAACCAACTTAGCTTAATAGGTAACAATTAGGGAAAAGACCAAAAAGCCTTTAATTAAACACTGTCGGGTCCAATCGACGGAGGGGATCTACGGTCCTTAGGTCGAACGACGGACCGTACTATTAATTCGTCAAAAGATTAAAAAACTATATTTAGGGGACCTGCAATGACGACATCAATGTACGGCTCGTAGGTCCATCGACGGACCATACATTGAAGTCGTTGGTCAGCCTTCTAAGTCAAAAATTAAAACTAAGTCTGGGAGACACCTTCGAGTCTTAGCTACGAACCGTCAATCGATCTACAACCCATCCTGCTACTCCGTAGGTCAAAGTTCAAAAACGTAGAAATCCTTAAGGTTTACACTCCCATCAACGGTCCCGATCTACCGCCCGTCATTCCATCTTCGGCTCTTAGGTGGTCTCTGTAGATCACTTACTTCAGTTAAATTTTGCAATTAAAATTCTTTAGAAGCTTGGGGTATTACAGGTTGGTTTGAAGTTCGTGAAACTGCTTTGATAGGTTTCTAGTAGGTACATAAGGCTATGGAGAAAGTTCGGCTTATTAGGGAAAAGGTTGAAAATGGCTAAAATTCGACAAAAGTCCTATACTGATGTTAGAAGGAGAGATTTGGATTTTGATGTTGATGATTGGGTTTACTTGAAAATTTCACCCATGAAGGGTGTAAAGATTTTCGGGAAGAAAGGGATGCTTAGTCCCCGCTATGTAGGCCCATATCAAATTTTGAGTCGTGTTGGTAAGGTTGCTTATAAACTTGACTTGCCTAATGATTTGGAATCGGTGCATCTGGTTTTCCATGTCTCAGTATTAAAGAAATGTGTTGTTGATCCGACATCTATATTGCCATTAGAGAATCTTTGCATAAAGGATAGTCTTGCCTATGAAGAAGTTCTGGTTGAGATTTTAGACCGGTATGTCCGAAAGTTAAGAAATAAAGAAGTTACTTCCGTGAAGGTTCTTTGGAGGAATCAATTAGTTGAGGGTGCTACTTGGGTGGTTGAGTCCGATATAAGTTCCCGATATCCAAATCCATTTCCCTCCGATCCTACTCTAGCTTGAGGTATCCAGTTCCTTATGTTTCATTCTTTTGGTTTCATGTGTCTTAGTTATTTCCATGATTCCTTGATTATGCATATTCATGAAAAGTCTAATTTTTTTAAAATGGGCTAGCTTGAATGATTTTCCTATGATTATGTGCAATTGAATGTGAAATGCATTAAGGCTTCATGAAATGATGCGTAGAACATGCTTTAGCTTGGAGTTGATGTTTTCCTCCTCGGATATGTGCATTTATGTGATTGCATTCTAGGTTGGGTTGCTCGCTCTTGTTTCTTACGCTCCTTATAATGTCTTGATTCTTATTTGAGGACGAATGTTCACAAGAGGGAGATATTGTAATACCCCGGATTCGAAAAGGTGGAAAATTCCTTATTTTTGGGTTAGTGCCAGTAACGACGGAGGCCACCTACGGTTCGTAGGTTGAATTACGGCCCGTAGGTGGGAACCGTGGGTGGCAAGCTAATGTTTTCAAATTATCAAGTTTCAGAACCCCAATGACGTCATGCAAGGATAGCCCTCCGTCCAATGTACAAGCCGTAGATTGGAACAGTCGTTGCAGGGTCAAAAGTGACTGTCTCTAAACCCAAGAGGGTTGACCAGGACGGTCCGTGGTTGGACCTACAGACTATAGGTCAACCCATCAATGGGGTCCGACAGTTAAATTTTAAAGGGGTGTTTTGGTCTTTTAACCTAATGAATTATTTACTCATTTAAGTCGGTTCCCTTCATACCCTAATACTATATAAGCCCTTTTAATCCTAAAATCTACCCTTCCAATCACTTTGCAAACTCCCCAAACTCTTCTTCCTCAAATATTTCTTTCTCTAGAAGTTAGAAGAAGAAGAAGAAGAGGGCGATCTAGGGTGAAAGAATTAATGTTTTTCTTCATCAATTACTTAAGAAATTGAGCACTAAGGTATGATAGTCATCATCCATGGAGCCTTTTCCTCCATTGAATCCCTAAAATCTTTAATTTTCAAGTTAGAAATTCCCAATTGAATTAAGGGTTTACTTCCGTGTTACGGGTTCTTTGAAATGTTGCTTAAATTGATTGTTTTATAAAATTTGAAGTGTAAATTGAGTTGAATTTAGATGAATCCCCATGAACCCATGCCAATACCCCAAATTTCGAAATCTATGCTTTCTTGGTTGGTTAAATTATAAAGTGATGAATATTATCAAATCTCTATATATCAATGCATGAATTATGATTTCTAAATTAAGGATTTCATGATGAAAATATGAATGACCTAAGGATGGTTTTATGGAAGTAAGCATGTTCAATCAAAAACTATGATTTTCCTCTATTATGTGGGTTCCTTCAATTATGGTCAAATTGCCTTGTTTATGATTTTCTAAGCATGAGTTTGCATTGAATTGCATGATTTAAGAGGAACTCTTATGAACCCATGTAAACTCTATGATTTGTAAGTTATGAGCATGATGAACTATGTAAGGAGGAAGTTTATGAAATCATGCATGTCTCTTATGAAGCTAATGATGAAGTAAGGGTGCTTTGAGCTTGAAGCATCAAAGTTTATGATATGTTGATGTTGTTGTTTAGTTGTGGAAGGAATTCTCATATATTATTCAACCCACGAATGTGAAAGGTTTTCTCACATGTAATGAATAATAATTTGTTGAAAGGCTTGATCACCTAAACATGAACCAATGATTAAGGAGCTATTCTAATGAAGGGGCAAGAGGTGATCACCTATGTTCCCTAATGTAGACAAGATGCGATCACACGTGTCTACTAATAATGAACTTAAGACTAATGATAGACAAGAGCTGACTACCAATGTTTACTTATGATAATTAAACTATGTTTAATCCGTGGGAATTATGCTTAGCACCAAGTGGACAAGTGGCGATTACCCATGTCCCATAAACTATGTGCAACCATAGGATAAGGGTCTATGATAGACACTAGCTAGAGGATCCACGTAAGCTATATGTTAAGTAAAGGGTCCTACCATGGCAAGTAGGATGGCCCTATCGGTGTGGGGTTAGACACCAGATTCCATGTTGTTAGGTCACATGGTCTTACATGTCGGTTAAGGCTACTCCCCACAATTAAGAACTTAAGTACTCTTATGATGTTTCTCAAGTAATGTAAAGATGTTTAGATTGCTTTGACCATGGTTTATGACTTATGTTTCTAACTTCTTTCATGTTTTAGCTTGGTCATTGCATGTCATAAAATATACCGTTTTAGCATGTTTTAAATGATTTTGTGCATTGTTATGATACTTGATTGTACTAACGCATAATCTTGTCTGCATTGACTTGTTAATGTAGGGCTTTGCGATTCTCCATCTATTCATGGCTAAAGCTTAGTAGAAGGATTATTCAAGACTTGGTGAGTCGTCATCCATTCGAGGACATAGCCTTGTTGTTCTTAATTTTATGTTCTTCATTCTGACATTGTATTGGGTTACGTTCCAAATGTTATTTCATTCTTCTATTAGATTGGCTTTGAGACATTTGATGTAGACTTCCGCTATTTTCTTAAGAGGTTTGATATGCAATTGTGTTTTGAACTCTTTAAATCTATATGATCTTGTATGTATGTATGCTAAGTGGCTTGTAGGAGGACTTTCGTGGTCTTGTACGCCATGTCACATCTAGGGGGTACCTTGGGTCTTGACAGCAAGGGTGCTTGAGTTCATCAACCTTCGTCAAGGAAGCATGAGTGTGAAAGAGTAAGCTTTGAAGTTCACACAATTGTCTCGATATGCTCCTACTATGGTTGCCGATTCTAGGGCAAGGATGAGTAAGTTCGTATTGAGACTTTCTGAATTGGTGGTAAAGGAGTGTCGTACTACTATGCTTATCCATGATATGGACATTTCACGCCTAATTGTTCATGCTCAACAAATAGAAGAGGAAAAACATAAGGGAAGGCCTACGGAGGAAAAGAGGTTTTAAGACCGGTGATGGTAACTTCTCACACTCAACACTACTAGAAAAATGGTCTTTAACGAAGGGAAATTTGGTCGTTAAAGGTCCAAATCTGGTCGCTAAAAGTCATTAACGACTGTAACAAATCCGGTCGTCACCGGTCGCTAAAAGTCCCGATGTCAAAAGTTAACGACCGAATTCAAATCCGATCGTTAAAAGTGTTTTTCACGACAACATAAATTCCAGTCATTATAGGCCCTTTTTAGCAACCGGATTTTCCCTTAGTACAAGTACTTTTAACGACCAAAATTTTTTTCGTTAATTGCATGTTACTTTCAACATCACGACTATTAACAACCTCATTTCCCATCGCTAATGGTTGATTGTTCAACTTTTTTTAAGAAGCCAATTATAAAAGAGTTTCAAAGATCCCATTTTCATTTCTTTTTTAAACAAAAAAGTATACAGTGAATAATATTAGTTATTTTTTTGCTTAATAATAATATTAGTTATTGAATGTACACGGAAACGGTAAAAAATAAACTAAATAATTTAATTCATCATATAGAATTTCATTGTTAAAACAAAGAACTAATTAAAGAAAGATATATCAAATTCAAGTTGCATAACATATCTTTATCAACTCCTAGAAAGAGAAAAATTTCAACATATAAATAATAAGATATTGTCTTTAATTTAAACCCCCCCAACTAAAGTAAAAGCCCTCTTGAATGTCAACTTGCTCCTTAAATTCTTTAACGATATATTCTTCATATTAAAATTCTTGAGCTGTAAAACAAAGTTTATGTCAATTTAAAAACAAAGAAAAACTCTTAAAGAAGAATCATAAAATATCAAATGCATTTACTAAAAAAGATGCAAAACATTAAAGTTCGTAAAAAGGCATGTGAACAATAACTTGTAGTCTCTTCCCAACATCTATTAACTATTTAATGATTTTCTGCAATGATCAACAATGAGTTCATAAGGCCATCAAAACAGAAGACACTAACAAGGGGCTAGTAACTCGTTGCTGCTTTGGTTGACAAGGGGGAGAATCAAGAAATTTCAAATAGAATGGAGTACAGACATGAATTAAAGCTATTTTAACCTTGCAAACTTTGCTTGAGTCATCTTTTGGGAAGTAAGCTACGCAAATTCAATATAGAAATCACACAAGGAAAAGTATGAGAGCCATCAGACCAAAATAGAGAGTACATCCGAGACCACTAACTTATTTTTTATCTCAGAGGGAGGCATATTATGTTGTCTGTTTGCTACAATAACATCTCTAATATGGAGGGAGTAGAACATGTAAAGATTCTAGAGTTGCCAATATCCAGAGTAAAGGGTAGCGAGAAAGATAGTTGTGCACATCCACAAAAGGAGGAGAAGCCTGGAAGCCTAGCAGACAAATTTAGATATGCTCAACCACATGCCCTGAGGACATTCACGAAGAGACATCTGAAACTTAAGCACACTAGATTACTTACCAAATTGTAGTAGGCTAATATCGATAATCAAATTGTAATAGATAGAGAATTTGTACTCAGTACATTAGAAGTGTTTTCTATTTTGGAGGGGCCAGGCCTGTTTGATTCTGTAATTATCACTTTGGTATGAATAAATTTGTGTAATTACAAAAAAAATGATGTGATACACGAAGTAGGAAAGAGCGGAAAGACTATCATAGAAAGCTCAAATCAAAATAACCCTACCCTATTAAACAATCCTTCTGTTTTCCCTCTTGCCCTGGCCAGCCACGCTATACCTTAATGTGTAGATAATGATTCTGGACTCTAGAAATATGGTACTTTTTGTTTTCAAAGAAAGCACTATTTCAATCAGACAAAATGGTCCAGAAAACAGATAGTCCTCCCAAACTATTTCTTGATGATTATAGCCTTCTGCCTATTTCAACATTCCGGTATATTTGTAACATCTGAAGGCATTAGCCAAACTACATCATATTTATAACTTCTAAAATCTATAGTTTTTAAGTTAATAAAAACATAAATGACCAGAAAAGCATCTTTAAAAAGGTAATACAATTGAAAAGGAACATAAAGGCTGCATTATGCCATAACTTATAAATAAAGGGTGCGTCTGTATAGAATATGCCATGCCACTAGGAATTGAGACCAACTTTGAAGAAACTATGGCTTTTAACACTGGACTGAAGTCGCTGGAGTGAAATGGCAATTCACTCATTTTGGTGGAACTAATTTCTAAAGAGTAGCATCATTCCTTTGAAGTTAGACTATATTTTCATCAACACATGAGAGATGCACAGTAGATTTGATACTATGGCTTTGAAGAAAAGACTCCAGTCAATGGATTGGAATGACGTTGTACTAATGGGGAGAGGAAACTTAAAATTGGATGTGATTCACTCCTTTTGGTGATCTGATTTATAAACAGAGGTATCACTCCTTGGAAGTTACACTATATTGTCCACAACATAAGTGAACTGCTCAAAAATTATTGTGGATAAAGCTCCACCATGACACAAAACATAAATGGAAAAAACTAGGCTATTCTACTTAGAAGAGCAATTAATGATTGGGAAATGCACAACTTGACGGAGCTACTAGCAGAAATGGAAAAATACAACAATGATGAGAAAAAATAGATACTATTTTTCAGGAAAGAAACAACATATTCACAATGAAAGAATGCGACACATAGCTTGGTACTCAAAATCTAATAATTAATAGTTCGCCTTAAGAATTTATATGGAAGACGTTACCTCTTAAGGTTATTTGTTTTGATTGGACTGCGCTGTATTACCTCCTTATCCGAAGACTGCATTGAGATTAACATAGTTTCATGTAATTAGATATATCTCTATCCTCAGCTCTAATTCTCCTCATTACTGCTAAATCAATGAAGACTTCAAATGAAGTGGTGTTGCTTTACTTCCCAATCTCAATCTGCTTGTTTATGTTATTAGGTTTTTAAGTTAAAGACTATGGAGAGGCCTCAAAAAATTCATCTGCTAATGTAGGTCACTGTGTTTCCACAGCATTCTTAATAGAGCATAGCAACTTTGGACATTGAAATTCGAATGTTGTATAATTTTTTTAACTCTACATCTATTAGTTAGTCTCACTCAGTTTCATATATATTTTCTTGTATGTGTAGAACACATAAACTATCTACTAGATAAAGATGTGTTAGTATATATGCTGAAGAACAGGAGACAACCAGTGTGATTATTTAGATATGGCTGCCATCTATTGAAAGATGGTAGCATTAGCAAACTTCTAATCACATAGATGTCATAATAAAAACACTACGCTTACCTAAAACATAAAAACATAGGGTATGCTTGTGTAGATAACCAAATGAAGATCTAAAGTTAGAAGCAACAATTAAAATAGTACATTCACTATGTAATGGCATTTGATTCTGCACTATACCAGAGGCAATTAGGTTGTTGATGCTTGCAATCAATTGTACTCGGTAAGAACAACCAGGTCATAACAAGAAACTAAGGACACAAATTGAGTAGTCAAAGTCCTTCCCTGTCTCTAGAGTACATCACAAAGAGAAACAAAAATCAATTTACTGACCTGTTTAATGGTACCATCTATTGATCACTTGAAGATGCAGGTGTTGAAGGCTGACCAAGCAGTACTCTTGCAAGCTGTTCATATTTACTCTGTAGCTCATCCATGCGTTCACATATATTCTCTAACTCATCCATGCGTCTTTTGAGTGATTCATTTTCTTTTTAACGTGCATTGAACTTATCTAACAATGCAACCTTTGAAGAGTTCCCACCTTTCAGCTCCTTAGCCGTTATCCCCCCACCAAATCCAATTACATGACCCTAACATTGAGGTCAAAAACAATTATGTACGACCTCAATATTTGTAAAAGAGGAATCAGATTTAACCAATTATTGGATTCAGCCTATAAAATACAAGAAAACTTAAAATAATACAACACATAAAGTTAAATGATTTAAAATAAAATTTATCACTAAACATACATATTTGGCATTTGTTTCAGGTTCGACAAGCTTGTTATCCTTCTTACGAGCCTCGAAGAAGATAGTATCCATGTTTGGTGGCTTACCATCTTTACATCCCTTAACATATATATAAACAAGTCAAAGAAATCATTTTAACAAACAAGAAACTTCTTAAAGATTTACAAAAGTTACTTACCAATTCATAGATAATCTCTCTAATAGGTTTACTCCCCGTACGATGAGGCATACTAAACTTAGACCTATTGACAGTGTTTCTTGTACTTGTTTCCTATATTCACAACAGACCATAAAAATTATAGTTAGTCACTTCAAAAAACATGTTAATAAATAAATACTGTGGACTTTTACCTTAAACTTGTCACTTAAGAAATGCTACTTAAAATGCCATTCCCAATCACTCTTGTCTACCCCTCTTTGAACCTTTAAGAGCATCGCCAAATGGCTTAAACTTCATATTTTTGTGAAGTGATCCTCTCTAGTTATTCCACAACCTTCTAATATGTTGAAGGACATGTTCTTTTTTAGCATTCATGTTGTCATTGGTAAATTTATAATACAACATTTCATAGGTATCATTAAACATAAACTCAAAGTTTCAACCAAACTAGAAGTCAATTGAATCTAGATTTCCTTCTTATGGCACTCTTCCAGTGGAAGATGATATATATGTCAGGAGAAATGAGTGATTATCCAGTGGATTGTATCAAAAGAAAAAAGGAAAATCATAAGAGAGATCAAGAGAGAAGATAACACAAACTACAACAGCAGCATATAGGCTATTAGGCAAACATAACTATAACATTATATAGATATTGTTTTGCATAAAACGATCCGCTTTAGTTTTACTCTTTCATAATGAGATGTAAGAAATGAAGCTATTAGCTATAGCTCTCTAAATAATTACCATAACAGCATCCCACATGTTTGGCATAAAATGTGTCACGTTTGTGTTACTTTTTCCAGATGAGAAGTCAGAAATGAATCTATTAGCTAAAAGCGCTGTAAATACATATCATAAAAACATCCCACATGTTTGGCATAAAATGTGTCGTATTTGTTTTACTCTTTCCAGATGAAAAGTCATAAATGAAGCTATTAGCTAATAACTCTCTAAATACTTACCGTAACAACATCCTACAAGTTTTGCATAAAATATAGCGCATTAGTCTTACTTCTTCAATATGTGAAGTCAGATATGAAGATAATAGGTCTTTAAATACTTACAGTAACAGTATCCCACATGTGTTGTAGCTGATCGTTTTTAATGTCAGTCCATGAATGTACCCGTAATGGGCACATATTACGATCACGAATTAAAATACCCAAGTGTCTCACAAATGAGGCAAAATTTTTTCCAACAACTCGATTCAGGTAAAAAGTGATATTTAATTTTCTTTAGGTTTGAGTCGTGCAACATTTTTCCAAATGTTTGTTCCTCTAACTTTTTTTGCCTTTTCAGACTCACATGCACCTGCAAATTAATTTAAATCAGACATAAAGAAGAGTTTCATTACACAAACAACAACAAAAATTACAATTTCAGACAGTAAATACTTATTTCGTTTGTTTGAGTATCTTGCATCACTTCGATTTCATAAGAGCAGGGAACTTTATCTTCTGTTGGATAAAAACCAGGAGATACAGGAACAATATTTTGTACTGGCTCATTTAGATAAGATGTTGATGCACTGCTGTTTAGACCTTTGCTAATTGGAGTTGTTTTTTCAGCCCTTACTCTTAGAGCCCAAAGATTGTAAGCTTTTCCCTCGTCCCCTAATTACTAAAGCACCAAGTGGAAGGTATGCAAGTTTATTAGGCTTGACAGTTGATTTCATTCCAGAGTTTCGAATTTTTTATGGATCCATGTAACCTAATACATAAATCACTTCGTTGTAAGCTTATCCAATTAGAGAAAAGTCATTAAAAAAGTTTTCAATACTATATTTTCACCTGAAATCCCTTTCTTTATTGGAAAAGTAAAAGTTTTCAAATCGCCATGACATCCAAATAACTCAAGAAAAATAACCGAAGCATAAATAGAATAAAAAGTCAAATGTGCATACATGTAAGATCAAAGACAAAACCACTTCAACATTTAAGAGACTAGTAAACATGTAGGTAACTAGATTTATAAGAAAATAACCATTCGCTAAAAATATGTAGGTCATTCTTATTGTTTTCTTATCCATCTAAGAGACCAATAGATTGTCTTTCTGATTATCAGATTTCCTTAGCTAATGGATAAGAAAACAACAAAAGCTAATAATGGATACGAAAACAACCATTAGTTAATGGATATAGACATGTAAATCTGATAATTTCATTAGGCTGTGTGATTATCAGACTTCCTTCAATTATATAACAACTGGTTAAAATGTAGTTTATTAGTTAGTAGGCAATGGTTGTATGTAGGTCATTCTTTAGGCTTATAAAGTATTATTAGGTAGAAAGAGCTGGAGATGAGAACATTTTTTCAGTACATAAATAAAAGCATATAACTTATCGATGAAGGAAATGATGAATTGAATTCTCTATAACATGTATGTAATCTGCATGAAACAATTAACATGGAAAATACAGAACAAAAATAAGATAGAAATAGAGAGGCTATTACCAAACAATCTGTGAAAAACTAAATACAAACAACAAATAAGAATAAAGAGCAAAGAAACGTATATTTGCTAAACCATATGGAATTGTAGAGATAAACACATTATAGAGCATTCTGGAAACAGATGGACTACGTGGCTTTTCCCTTACGGATTCATAAACACGTAGGATAGGTCTACAACAACTAAGCGGCAAAAAGTGAAATGCAAACACACTCCAAGATAAAAGTGTTTTAACGAGAATAAGACTAGCTTCTAGAATGATAAATGGCATAATGTTGACATTTTGAAAGTGGTTAATTTTCAGATAACTACAACCTAACTAATCTTCATCTCAAAATAGTGGCAGAGGTGTGGTGAGCCCAAGAATAGAGTATCAGTTTTAGAAGATAGATATTTTGAAATAAGCTTTGTCAAAGAGAAACAATTAATTACAAGTCTCCCAGTATCTGCACATAAAATGCCAATAAGCTTCAAAGTTTGTTAGCACAAATGCATGTAAATAAAGAATATTACGTTACTACTAATGAATTGTCCATCTATAAGCACCAACCAGAGAATCATGAACAAACTACTTGAAAATAGAAACTAAAACATCAAGAGTATTTTAGGATCAAATTCAACACCATAGTCACAAAATGAGAACTCAAAAATAAAACATGAATACAAAGTCACAACTGCCTCCTAGATTCGTTGTAGCTACGCCGAATCATCATCCTCTTTTTCACCAACATCAAAAGAATCACGAGCGTGAACCTTTTGTACGACATGCCAGCCATTATTTGCAAGATCATCGGCATAAAATACTTGTGATGCTTGGTTGGCTAATGCAAAAGGCTCATTTATTTTCAGAAATCGCTTGCGGGTGACACTTACGAAGTCATATTCATCTACTATAATTCCCCTTTGTTGATCATACACATCAAACCACGTACATCGAAATAAAACCACTCTTCTCCCACCAATAAATTGTAATTCAAGAATCTAAGTTAACTCTCCATAGTAATCAATGTTTTTATTCGCTTCATCAGTCTCACCAACTACAACCACCCCACAATTTTAGTTCTCAAACCTTTATCATGATCTTGTACATGAAACCTAAATCCATTAGTAACATAGCTTTTGAAACATTTCACATATGGAAGAGGACCACGTGACAATGAGAGCACATCTTTTATTTTCTTACTCTCATCATGTTTGTACAATTCCGCAACCTATCAAAGGTAAGTATATTGTTTAGAAAATATTATTCATAAATTGATTAAAAATATACAAATTCTTAACTGCTCACCTTTATCTTTAACCAACTAACGAATTGTCTATTCCATTCGATCTCTGAATAATTTTTAGATGTATCAATTAAAATTTGTGAAAATTCCCTGCAAATAATTTCAAGTATAACATGTTATTTTATATAAGGATATGGAAAATATAAAAGTAACTTATTTGAATGAGTCATTACGTACTCTAGAAATGGTTGAATTTCATCACAGTTCTTCAGAATATTAAAATGTGCAAGCTCAAGTTCACTGGAATCAAGACTGTCGGGTTTGTCACCCCTCAAACGTTTTCCACATTGACAAAAAATTTCTAAACCTCCATCAAATTCAATAGAACCACCATCATAATTCCTTTCATGGCGATTAAATCTTGCCTCCACTGTATGCAAATACCTTGAACATAAGGTCATACATTCAGTTGCTATATATCTTTGTGCAATACAACCTTCTGGGCAAGCCATATTACGAATAAATGATTTTAGAAAGTATAGCCATCGCTCCACCGGATACATCCATCGATATTGGATTGGTCAAGCAATCTTAGCTTCAATAGCTAAATGAACTGGCAAGTGGACCATGATATCAAAAAATGCAGGAATGAAGACGTTTTGTAACTTGCACAAATTTATTGGAATTTGGGATTCTATTTGCTCTAGCTCATCTACTCTTAAACATTTTTCTCTGAGTATCTTAAAAAAATAGACAACTCAATAACTTGTTCAAGCACATATTTGCAGAGCATACCACGTAAGGCAAGTGGAAGTAAATGTTGAAGAATAACATGGCAATCATGGCTTTTCAATCCTGAAAGTTTGAGAACTTTTAAGGTTGGCACACTGAGAAATATTTGATGAAAATTTATCTGGGAACTTTAAATTCTTTAAGAAAGTGCAAAATTTGAGCTTCTCTGTAGGAGATAATGTGTAACTAGCAGTAGGTAACTCTATCGGATGCAATTGTTTCTTTACGTTCATTGCTTGCAAACCCAACCGAGAATTCAAGGTATCTTTGGTTTTTCCTTTGACATTTAAGATTTTCCAAAAAATTATATCACAAATATTCTTCTCAATGTGCATCACATCTAAATTATGTCGCAACAATAGAGTATTCCAATATGGAAGATCAAAGAAAATACTCTTCTTGTTCATATTATCACCCCTACTCTCGTGTGATATTTTAATCTTCTTCCTTGGATCCTTTGATTGTGTTAGACCTTCTAAATCACCTACTTGATCAAGTATATCATTACCAGATATTATTTTTGGCGGTAATCTCTTCTCATTTGTGCCATCAAAGGAATCTTTATCTTTCCTCTATTTGTTATTTAGAGGAAGAAAGCGTCTATGATGCATATAACACTGGTTTTGACCATTTTCCAACCTAATTGAAAGAGTTTCTTTCTTGCAACACGGGCAAGCCAATTTTCCTTTAGTACTCCATGCTGACAAATTTGCATATGCTGGAAAATCATTAATGGTCCATAATAAAGTTACATGTAACATAAAAAAAAAATTTAGTTGACGCATCAAAGGTCTCAACTCCAGTTTCCCATAATTCCTTTAATTCATCTATCAAAGGTTGGAGATAAATATCAATTGCATCTCCAGGACTTTCAGGACCAGGGATAAGCATCCATAAAATAAAATTTTCTTGCTTCACGCATAACAAAGGTGAAAAATTATAAGGAATAAGTACCACATGCCAAATGCTATATGGAGTTTTCAAATTTTTAAATGGTTGAAAACCATTACTAGCAAGTCCAAGTCGAACATTGAGAGGCTCAGTAGCAAAAGATGGATGAAGTTCATCAAGTTTCTTCCATGCTACTGAATCACCGGGGTGCCTCATTATTCCATCATCAACTCTTTCATCATGATGCCATCTCATCAAAGAAGATGTTTTGGAGGACATAAACAATCTCTGAAGTCTTGGCTTTAGAGAAAAATAACGTAAAATCTTGTGTGGTATTTTTTTACCACGCTTAGATAGTGTTTCACCATTACGTTTATTCTCTTTTCATCTAGATGCGCCACACACTTTGCTAAATTCGAGAATCTTATCATCCTTCCAATATAACATGCAATTATTCTTACACGCATCTATATTCTGGTAAGAAAGCCCAAGACTTCGAATTATTTTCTTTGCCTCGTAATATGAATCAGGTAAATTTGATCCATCAGGCAATAAATCTTCCTTTAGCATCTTCAACAACATTGTGAATGAAGCATTACTCCACTGGCCAATACTTTCAATATGAAGCAACTTAATCAAAGTAGAAAGGTTTCTTGCTTTTGAACTTTCATATATAATGGTTGTTCATAATCATTTAATAGGTCATAGAATCGTTTTGCTTTAGGATTTGGTTCCGCCTCAACAAAATCATCACCACAAGTGTTCGTATTGTCTTCATTGAAATCAGGGTGTAAATCCCTTAAGAGCTCATGCATTTCATCCTCATCATCATCCTTTTCAATGTCATTGTCCTCTACAAATTCAGAATCTAACTCTGGCTCACCTAACCTCTCCCCATGATAATACCAAAAAGTATAACTCTAAATTATTCCATACACTAATAGATGTGACCTAAGCATCTCACGAGGTTTTGATGATGCATTACAACACTTGACACATGGACAACGTATTTCTTGTGTTTCTCTCAATTTTTTAAAAGCATAATTCAAAAAGTTCTCCAGCCCAATGATGTAAGCACTATCAAGTCTATCTTGAACAAGTTGCATCCATTCCTTATTAGGTGCCATAATCTTCATTCAGAAAAAGATATAGTAAATATTTTACTATAATAATCAACATAAGTAAGAACTAACCATTTATTGTTCAAAAGTTGAAGAAGACCTCTTTCTCAAAGATTCTAGGTAAGTTTCAGAAACTAATTATTTTTGTTCATAAAATGATTTTTAATTAGTTATTTGTTTAGTGATTAATCCAGTTATAACTATACTCTTTGTTCATGTATATTTATATTAGTCAATAATTATTATGTCTTATTGGAAAGTGAAATATAATCCGGAGACATTTAACATTGGAGCGATGTTTCAATTATAACTTTTGAGATATATGATGGAAATATATATGTATACTATATAGAATAGGAAACACGAGTTTCTGTGAAGTGCAGTGAAGATGCCATGGAATAAGTATAAATCAAGAAAAGTGTGATTCTTAGATTATGCACTTATTTTAAAAAATGCTAAGAGATTTAAGAGACTTGATACATCACTATCCTTTTGTAAGTACAATAAATATTCATCATTTTTGTGACTAATTAACTAGCAAGCTAAGATGACTAGTTAAAATAATCACTATCCATCACGTAAGAAAAACTTACAATCATAAGACATTTTAGATTGCTTAGAGACAGTAGCTTAGATTAAGACTAATTTTCTTTGTAAGGTGTAATACTTTTGAAGGGGAACTACACTTTGGTTATATTACACCTATGGATATATAGACTAATATTAAAAGTTTTTTTTAAAAAATAGCCTAGTATCGATTTGAAGTCCATTCTCTCCAATTTAAAAGAGTAAACCTGAAATTTCATACCAAAACCAAATTACAATCAGAAACCTATTTAGTACATAAAATTAATCATTCATGTTCACACCCATTTTCATAGAAACAGTTCCTTTTCAGCTTCATGGCATAAACTATAGGTGAGAAGAGAAAAGGTGGATAAAAAACTCTTTTTTTCATGTTAAATCTAGAAGAAGTAACCTGCTAACGTCAGGCAAACAATATATAGTGGTATAACAAATTACATTTATCATGACCAAACTCTTGAATGAAAAACAAATCAAAGGAAGTGAAGTTCTCTAAACTAAAAAAGAGAAAGATATAAAATCGTCAAACTACCAAATCACTAGAACTTTACTCTTCAACTTTTCTTAAGACTAACTAACACTATTGATTAGTTATTTCCTTAGATCTTTATTTGGCACAATTAAGGTTTTATATTACTTCAATTACAACATTAACAGAGAAACAATCAAGGCTACACACAATTCACATTTGTCTCATTTTAGAAATGAAAATATGTATATAATGAAGACATATACATGTTTTATCCACAGTAAGTAGAAAATCACCAACAAAAATCCATAAGTAAACAATTTAAATACATAAGATATAACATAGAATCAAATTCATCAATACACGTTCAAAAGTAGAAACTTACTTTGATGAGAAGAACACTACTAGCAAGTGACAAGAGAAAAACCAACAGATGACCAAGCTCGGTGAACGATAAGTGTTGAGCAGTAATGAGGAAAGGTTATATTTCGCTTTTAACACGTGCCACTGTTGAATAAATTCTCAACTTTTAAGAAGTTTCCTATTAAATATATAATAATTAACAAAAGAAGATTCTATAAATATCATATTATTAGTGAGTTGCAGCTAAACACCTAAGGACCCTAGACAATACTTCATCATCTGTTAGCAGTAGCTAAAGTAGCAGATTAGCTGAACACCTAACAATAGTTGTTAGCAACTACTAAGTTAGCCACTCTTCAGGTGCAATAACACTTTTTATCATATGCTAAAGCAGGCCAACAACAGGTTGTATACTTTATTTTTTTAAAAAACATAGCAATTTGTAGGCACTAACAGAAGATATCAAGTTATGAAAACAATACAAGTTACAATATCTTAATTAAGCTATCAAGCAGTATGCTTGATTCATGTTAACTGTTTGATTTTTATTAGTACGACAACATAAGACTTCGTTTGCTGAACCAAATGAAAAAAATAGAGAAACAAGCAAACATTAAATGACACAGGTCACACAAAATATTTTCTATCATAAGGATTATGCTCAGGAATTATCAGATAAATAATTTGTTCAATAAGGTGTAGAAGAAATGCTCAAATCAGCACAATAAACAAGTAAGGATGGTGAAAATATCAATATGACTAATATTTATATAAGTACAGGAACACCAAAAAAAGAACGAAAATCCCTAGATGAAACCCATAATTAGGAAAAACCCCAAATTGCACAAAACCAAACATTCCACAAAGCAATTCTTAGTTATAATAACCAAATCTTACCTTGAAGTGATGGAAACACCAAGATAGCGTCCGAATAGTCTCAAATTGAAGCAAAGTCACAAAAAGCCCCAAGAAGAAAGGGATGATTTCGTTGTTCTGCAGTCAAACAAGAGGGATGCAAATCCTCTTTTTATAAGTTGTAACAGAGAAACGTGTGTATCTCTATATGCTTATTTTCCTCTAAAATACCTCAAGACGCACCTAATTGTATCTCTCCTTCAGCTGATTTTTATGACAGAGAATGTGCTTGCAAAATTTTCTCCAACAATTGCTGAATTTTCTCTAACCATCACTCTATTCACTTTAATTACTGAGAAAATATAGGTTGTTGTTCACTTCTAAGAGAAAGACATGGGAATGATAAAAATTGATACATGACTCTATGCTTTCTTTTCGGAGAAGTGGGAAGAGTGGACACACGTGTTGTGAAAAAATAAAGAAAGAGTGAAATAAAAAATTTCAGCAATTTTTTAGAATATTAACAACCGGGTATAATTCTTTTAACATCTGGATTTTGTATTGAAGCTAATATTAAATTAAAAATTGACCTTTAACGAGTAGAAAAAAATTGTGTCGCTATAAATACACTTTTAACGAAAGGATTCATATCCCTTCGTTAAGAATTGGTCGTTAGAAGTAGAGTTTCCAAGGTCCGACGGACATGGTCGTTCAAGATTTCGACAAAAGTTCTCCGGTCAAGGTTCCTCCAATGCTCCTTCTAAGTTCAACAAAGATAGGGTGCCTAACCCTAAGCCTCAAGGAGGAAATGGCGGTAGATTCTCATCGGCTACTTGTGCTAGGTGTTGGAAGAAGCATGAGGGCAAGTGCATAGCCGGTACGGATGGTTGCTTTGGTTGTGGTAAGAGAGGTCATAAGATAAGGGATTGTTCATCTCTTACGGCTAAGGGAATATAATGTAAGCAAGCTCCACTTAGTGGTTCGTGTTAAAATGCTCCAAAGTAAAATCGATTCTAAGCACTTCAAGATCACCATGAGCAAGAGGGTTCTCCCAATGTGGTTACCGGTATGTTGAAAGTCTTTCACTTTGATGTTTATGCTTTGGTTGATCCCGGTGCTACCTTATCTTTTTGTGACGCCATTTGTCGCTATGAGGTTAGATGTTCTTCCAGATGTGTTGTTAGATCACTTTTGTGTCTCTACTCCTATTTGTGAATCTGTTATGGCTAAGAGAGTCTATAGAAATTGTCCCGTCTCCTTATCCCATAGAATCACTAATGTTGACCTTGTAGAGCTGGATATGTTAGATTTTGAGGTTATTTTTGTGATGGATTGGTTACATTCTTTTTATGCTTCTATTGATTGTAGGACTTGAGTTGTCAAGTTTTATTTCCCAAATGAGCCTATCCTAGAGTAGAAATGGGGGAATTCTATGGCTAAGGGTCTGTTTGTTTCTTGTCTTAAAGCTAGAAAGATGATTTCTAAGGGTTTCATATACAATCTTATTAGGGTGAGGGATATGGATTCCGAAACCCCTACTTTTGAGTCAGTCCCCGTCTTTAATGTGTTTTCGAATGTGTTTCCCGAAGATCTACCCGGTGTTCCTCCCGAAAGTATAATAGACTTTGGTATTGACTTTCTCCTCGATACGGAACCTATCTCAATTCTTCCTTATCGAATGTCTCTGGGCGAACTTATGGAGTTAAAGGAGAAATTGAAGGATTTGTTGGATAATGGTTTCATCCGATTGAGTATCACTCCATGGGATACTCCAGTGTTGTTTGTTAGAAAGAAAGATGTTTCACTTTGCATGTGCATTGAATACAGTCAATTGAACAAGGTTACCATTAAGAATAAGTATCCTCTTCCAAGGATAGATGACTTGTTTGATCAACTGTAAGGGGCAAGTTACTTCTCTAAGATTGATCTCCGTTCAGTTTATCACCAATAGAGGGTAAAAGAAGATGATATTCCGAATACAGCTTTTCGGACTAGGTATGGCCATTATGAATTCCTAAGTGATGTCTTTTGGCTTGACGAATGCTCTAGCTGCGTTTATGGATCCCGTCAAGGTTTCTTATTCAACGGAGGATTATGCTAAGTTGTACTTGAGAGAAATGATTAGGTTGCATGGAGTGCCTTTATCGATTATCTTCGATCGTAGAGCACAATTTATTTCTCAAATTTTGAAGTCTTTCCAAAAGGGTCATGGAACTCGTGTTAAGCTTAGCATGGCCTTTCATGCTCAAACCAATGGGCAAGCGGAACATACTATCCAAACTCTGGAAGACATGTTGAGAGCTTGTGTATTTTATTTCAAGGGTAATTGGGATGATCATTTACCTTTGATTGAATTTGCTTACAATAATAGCTACCATTCTAGTATTGGTATGGCTATATTTAAGGCTCTATATGATAGGAGGTGTAGATCTCCTATAGGTTTGTTTGAAGTTGGTGAAGTTGCTTTAATAGGTCCCGAGTTGGTACTTGAGGCTATGGAGAAAGTTCGGCTTATTAGAGAAAGGTTGAAAAAGGTTCAAAGTCGACAAAAGTTCTACGCCGATGTTAGAAGGAGAGATTTAGAATTTGATGTTGATGATTGGAATTACTTGAAAATTTCATCCATGAAGGGTGTAATGAGATTCTAAAAGAAAGGGAAGTCTAGTCCCTGTTAAGTAGGCCCATATCAAATTTTGAGACGTGTTGGTAAGGTTGCTTATGAACTTGACTATCGTAATGATTTGCATCGATGCATCAAATTTTCCACGTGTCCTTGTTGAAGAAATATGTTGGTCATCCGACATCTATAGTGCGTTCGGAGAGTCTTGGCATAAAGGATAGCCTTTCCTATGAAGGAGTTCCAGTGGAGGTATTAAACCGGCAAGTCCGGAAGTTAAGAAATAAAGAGGTTGCTTCCGTGAAGGTTCACTGGAGGAATCAATTAATTGAGGGAACTACTTGGGAGGCCGAGCACGATATGATATCCCGATATCCTCATCTCTTTCCCTCCGACCCTGCTCTATCTTTAGTTATCTAGTTCCTCATGGTTCATTCTTATGGTTTCATATGTCTTAGTTACTCTCATGATTCCTTGATTATGCATGTTCATGAAGAGTATAATTTTGAGAAAATGAGCTAGATTGATTGATTTCTCTATGATTATGTGCATTTGAGAATGAGTTGCATAAAACTCTTATAAAATGATGTTTTGAACATGCTTTAGCTTGAAGTTGATGTTTCCTCCTCGGATATGTGTATCTATGTGATTTCGTTCTTGTTGGGTTGTAAGATCTTGTCTCTACCTTCCTTATGATGCCTTGAATCTCATTCGAGGACGAATGTTTCCAAGGGGGAGATAACGTAACACCCCAAATTTGAAAAGAACAAAAAAAATTTAATTTTTTGGGGAAAACAGTGTGACCCATGGCCACCACCAACAGCTGGTGTTTTTACCTACCAACCATTGGTGCCGCTTTTTTAGGGGTAATCTTTGATGGAATTTTTATGCCCAACCAGTGTGACCTACTGTTGGAACCAACGGCTTGTTGGTTGACCTACCAATCGTAGGTCAAACCGTTGGTGAGGTAGTCGGGTGAAATTTTAAATGTGCCTTTTGGTCTTTTCCCAAAATGATTTTATTACTTGACTAAGTCAGTTACCTACTATTCCTAACACTATATAAACCTTTTTAAGCCTAAAATTTACTTTTCCAAATCATTCTCCAAACTCTCCTATTCTAAATAAATCTCTCTCTAGAAAAGCTTGGAGAAGAAGAAGAAGAGGTCAAGTTAGGGTTCAAGAATCAAGCTTCCATTCCTCAAATTGGGTAAGGGCTTTGAACCTAAAGGTATGATAATCTTCATCCATGGAGCCCTTTCCTCCATAGAGTCCCCAAATTCCCCAATTTACAAACTAGAAATTCTCCATTGAAGTTAGAGTTTTCTTCTATGCCATGGGTTCTCTTCAATGTTGATTTAGTTGGTTGTTCTATGACCTATGAAGCATGAATTGAGTTGAATTTCATGAATTAAGATCAATCCCCACGAACCCATGTGTTTTTCCCCAATTTCGTAATTAAGTTTTGTTGATGGGTTTAATTGTGAAGAAGATGAATTTTATCAAATCTAGATGAACCCACGCATGATTTATGTGTCCGAAAGCTATGATTCATAATGAATTATGAATGATTAAAAGATGGGTTTTATGATAATATGCATGTTCAATTATGAAATATATGATGATTTATGATTTCCTTTGAGATTGAAGCATAGTTGATATTGTTGTTGAGTTGTGAAAGGATTTCTCACGTATTACTCAAACCATGAATGTGAAAGGATTTTCTCACTAAAGGATTCATAACATGTTGAAAGGTTTTCTCAACTAAACTTTGAATCAAGATTTAAGGGGCTATTCTAAATGACGTAAGCTTGGACTAGTCCATGGAAGATGAAACGTCAATACAAATGAACTTTAGCTTAGATTGGTAACTCTAGTATTACCTTTCCTTGGATAATAAGATGAATAAGAATTATGAATATTCCGTGGGATTTTTGCTTAGCACCGAGAGGATATGAAGATGGAAGCTCTCCCATATCTTGAGGTCGGGTTTCTAGTAGCAATCACCTTATCCCTTACCTATGTGCCCCCATAGGATGATTGTCTTAGACAGAAATTAGCTAGTGGATCCACGTAAGCTAGAAGTTTAAGGGTCCTACCTTGACAAGTAGGATGGCCCTATCGGTGTAGGGAGGACACCGGATTCCATGTTCATAGCTCATATGGTCTTACATGTCGGTTAAGGCTACTTCCCACAACAATGACTAAACTGACTTTTAAAGTATTTATCAAGTAATGTAAAGATGTTTAGCTTGCATTGATCATGATCTATCACTTATGATTTCTAACCCTTTTCTCATGGTTTAGCTTGATCATTGCATGTTATGAAAATGTCCCTTTTTGCATGTTTAAATATTTTATGCATGATTATCATCCTTGGTACATTTTTGTACTAATGCATACTTTTTCCTACATTTTCCTATAAGTGTAGGACCCGGCTCATCTCCATCTTCTCGTGGCTAGTTCATGATATTAGAGACCTTGAAGGATCTTTGGTGAGTCGTCGTATGTTCGAGGACATAGCCACATTTACTTTCATGTCATTTACTTTCTTTTAAATACTTTATGTGGGTTACGTCCCAACGTTCTTTCTATTCTTATGAGTTTTAGATGGATTTGAGACTATGTGTTTAGATTTCCGCTATGCTTTGTAAACTCTTTCGATATGGAATTGTCTTTTGAACTCCTAAATTGCTATTATCTTGTATGATGTATGCTAAGTGGCTTGTATGAGACCTTTCGGGGTCTTGTACGCCATGTCATGTCAAGGGGGTACCTTGGGTAGTGACATTTGGACTCATTTAGAGCTCTTTATTTACTAAATTAGTGTTCTCAATGCCCATTTTGTGTTCAAAACTGATGTTAAAGTGTTTTTGTGCAGCCATGGAGGATTAAGAACAAGGCAAGGACATTTCATTAAGAAAAGGAGCTAAAAAGTAGGAAAAGTTGAAGAAAAAGGAGGGTGAAGCTCGCAAAAGCCACTCAGTGACTCACCGAGTTAGCTTATAGCTCACCCAAATGTCCAGCAAGATGGCTCAAGAATAAGGCCAATTCAGTGAACCAAAGCAGATTTTGGTGAGACGCCGAACCAAATAGCGAGCTCGACTTAGATCGTCATAAGTACAAGAACAAATTGAGTAAAAATTCAAGTACAAAAAGGTGAGGTGAAGCACTTCGGTGGATCGCCGAGTCACTTGGTGAACCTGACTTATTTCACCGAATGGACCCACGTGCTGAAATGTGTGGAAATTTTTTGGAACATATAAATTGATGTTTGAAGAGAGAGAAGGGTATCAAGCTGAACCAGACTGAAGAAAACATTCATACTTTTGATAGTTTTGAGCATTTCATCATTTTTGAGAGGGTTTTGATCTAATACTTTGGGTTTTGAAGGTTGAATTTTAATTTTTAGCATTTGAGTATTGAAGATTTTGTCATTCGGATGAAAAACCTTTTTGGTAACTATCTCTTACTTTTCTCTATGGTTGGCTAAAACCCTTGTCCTTAGGGGTGTGAATATGTAATCCGATACATAATTTAGCATATGGGTGTTTCTAATTGTTGTATTTAATAATGTTTTGCAATGGGTTTAGTTGTTTATCCATATTTTCAACTATGAGCCGAAGTAGCAAATTTAGTTCTACTTCTCTATGCCTGATTGTGATAGATGAATTAGAGTGGGGTTTACAACTTATAGTTATATTGATTCTAGTCGACACAACCAAACTCGGTAAAGTGGATTTAATTAAGGAATTGGGTTGTTTTGTGTTGAATGCTTGTTGAGGTTTGATAGAACTCACTTGATACATGATAGCTTATTGATAAATAGCAATCGTAGTCATAATACATCCTACCCATTGAGATTCAACAACTTAAAGCAATTAGTAACCACCCATTAAGTGAAATTAGTATCCTATTGCTCACACACTCTTAAGGTCCCATTCTGTATTTATTAAAACCTTGTGTTAATCAACTTTATTAGAAATTTGTTACAAAACTCTGTTCATATTGATAATTAAAATTTGACGATTTATTTTATGTTGCATTTTGCATATTTAGATTCTAAAAAAGATTGGAACACGCTCATACTTTTCAATTGAATTCTTTTCTGTACCGCTCCTCGTGGGATCGACCCTAACTCTCTGTTGGGTTTATAGTTGTTAGCGACCGCCTACACATTGAATTATGAGGGGTGTAGTTGAACGTTATCAAAAATTGCATCGTTGCTAGGGAGTGGCGTTTAGAATTCTTATATTGAAATGTTTTTGTGAACTAATTTGGTTGTAGTGGAACGTTCTTATCAGTTTGTTGTTGTTGTTGCTCTCAATAGGTGAAGAGATGAGTGTGAATGGGAGTAATGTTGGCAGCCAACTGGGGCTGGATGACGACATTCAAAACTTGAACGATGTCAATGCGTATCAAATAGGAAGTGCCGGAGCTATTTGTTTAACCCTAGCTGTGGGTAACGCTATTTTTCATGTCACCAAAACAATGCTCCAGCTACTGCAAATGAAAGGGTTATTTGGGGGACTTGCTCATGAGGACCCTCATGATCACATTCGCAGCTTCATGGATGTGTGTGGACCATTCACATTGAGGAATATCTCTCAAGAGTCAATCCAACTTCGTTTGTTTCCCTTCTCTCTAATGGGTGAGGCAACGAAGTGGCTGACCAAACTACCAAAAGACTCTATTACTTCTTGGGAGGAGCTCACTAATGCATTTTTTGAAAGATTCTTCCCTCCTTCAAAGATGGTGAAGTTGAGAGACGGCATTCAAAATTTCAAGCGGATTGAGGGTGAACCCATTCATGAAACTTGGTTGAGGTTTCAAAAGCTACTCCTCCAATTCCCTACTCATGGGTTGCCAAAAAATGTGGTTGTGCAATATTTCTACGGGAGTCTTGATTACGTCAACAAAGTTGTCGCTGATCATCTTATCCTGGGTGGATCCATGAGATAATCATTTTCTATGCCATCGGCTTTGCTTGATGAGATAACTAAGATCAATCGAGCATGGCACACGAGAGAGGATCAAGTGTCTCCTCTAAATGTTGGGCTGACTAAAGAAAAAAGAGAGAAGAACCAAGAGCGCGATGAAAACATGGACAAGATGATGACCCAAATGGATTTGTTGACAAAAATCTCATGGAAGGTGGTTATAAGGCTATGAATGCGGTTAGCACTAGTGGTTAATGAGTATGAATGATGCACTATTTGAAGACATGTATAATGAAGAGGTACAATTTATGTCGAACCAAGTGGGGGGTTCTCGTCCGACCTATCCAAGGCTGGGTGGGAATAAAGGTTTGAACAAAGATCGAGATGGTGGTTGGAGAGATAGAGATCGGAATTTACGTGATAGGGGTACAGATTTGAGAGATAGAGATGGTGATAGAGATCACTACGTTCCTCCTCATGACCGTCCAAGACCATAAGAACAAAATACCAATCCCGAGAGCTTTCATACTGAGGATATGTCTGCCCACATCCTAAACAAGGTGGAAGGATTGGATAAAGTGATCAAGGGGATGAAAGTCGATTTCTCCTCTTTGAATCAAATGGTGACCTCTCATTCAGTTTCGATAAAGCAACTTGAGATTCAATTGGGTCAAATCTCAGTTCATTTAAACCCAAGACAAGAAGGGGGTCTTCCGAGTGACACCTTGGAAAATCCGAAGAATGACAATGCCCAATGCATGGCAATCTCGACCTGGAGTGGTAAAGTTGTGGGAAGTGATGTGCTAAATAATGATAAAGCTGGTCCAGTTATATGGAAAGCTGTTAATTTTGAGGGTGATGGACTTTTCGATGAATTGATCAATGAAACTTCCAATGAGGTTGATGATGCACCGAAAAATGTTGTCTTAGGTGATGCTACGAAGTCAAAGGTAGGGGTTGTTCCTTCCATTGTATCTCCAATGCCATTGCCCAAAGTCACTCCACCATTTCCTCAAACATTGAAGAAGAGGAATGAGGACGCAATATTTCAAAAGTTTCTCTCATTTTTCAAAACTCTTTCTATTAATCTTCCATTGGTGGAGGCATTGTTAGAGATGCCAGGTTATACAATGTTTATGAAAGAGTTGGTAACGAAGAATAGAGGTATGGATTTCGAGACAGTTTAAGTGTCCCATATTTGTTGTGCCATTATGTCAAATGTGGTTGTCAAGAAGGCTGATCCAGGGGCATTCACTATCCCTTGCACTATAGGGATGTTTCAATTTGCAAAAGCTTTGTGTGATTTGGGGGCAAGTATAAATTTGATGCCCTATGCCATTTAAAAGCAACTTGGGCTAGGTGAGCCTAAGTCAAAAACTATGCGTCTTCTCATAGCCGATCGTTCTATCAAGCATCCTATTGGCATCCTCTATGACATCATGGTGAAGGTAAAAAAATTTATATTACCGGCGGATTTTGTAATCCTTAATTGAGAGATAGATGCTGAGGTTCCTGTTATTCTTGGTAGGCCATTTTTGGCTACCGGGAGAGCTCTTGTTGATGTGGAAAGCGGTGATTTGAAATTTTGCGTAAATGATGTGGAAGTTACTTTCAACATGTGCAAATCTATGAAGCAACCAAGTGACCTCCATGTGATATTGGTTATTGATGTGATTGATAAAGCGGTTGCTAGTGTAGGTGAAATTTATTGTATTGGTGAATCTTTGGCCGCCGTCCTCTTGAACTATGGTGGTGAAGAAATTCAAGATTATGACGATGTAGTGGCTTCTTTATTAGGGTCATATCCTAAGAACCTCATGAAGCATGATATTGATTTAAAGAATAGGGAAAGTTTTCCCATAAAACCATTAATTGAAGAACCACCAAAGCTTGAGTTGAAGGTACTTCCACCGCACCTTCGTTATGTGTTCTTGGGAGCTAATAAAACTCTAACCATGATTATTGCCATGGATTTTCTTTAATAGAAAATACAAGCACCTGTTAGTGTGTTGAAAAAGTTCATCAAGTCTATTGGATGGATGATTGCCGACATTATTAGAATTCCTCTCGGAATTTGTACCTAAAAAATTCAATTGGATAGTGATTGTAAGCCGAGTGTTGAACATCAAAGGAGGTTGAATCCTTCAATGCAATAAGTCATCAAAAAGGAGATCATCAGGTGGCTTGATGTGGGAGTGGTTTACCCTATTGTGATTAGCAAGTTGGTGAGCCCCGTTCAATGCATCCCAAAGAAAGGTGGTCTGACCGTGGTCTCGAATGAAAATGGAGAGCTTCTACCATTGCAACCGATCACAGGTTGGTGTGTATGTATGGACTATCAGAAATTGAATACATGGACCGAGAAGGACCATTTTACAATGCCCTTTATTGATCAAGTGCTTGATAGGCTTGCAGGGCACGGATGGTATTGTTTTTATGATTCTTATTCTTGTTATAATCAGATTTCGATTGCACCAGAAGATCAAGAAAGGAAAACTTTCACATGTCCCTATGGGACCTTTGCTTTCGAAAGAATGTATTTCGGGTTATGTAATGCACCGACAACGCTTCAAAGGTGTATGCAATCCCTTTTTTCCTATATGATAGAGGATTCTATGGAAGTCTTCATGGATGACTTTTCAGTTGTTGGGGACACTTTTGAAGTGTTCCTTGAGCACCTATGTAGAGTCTTGCAAAGTTGTGTTGAAACAAACCATGTGCTCAATTAGGAAAAATGTCACTTCATGGTCTAGGAAGGTATTCTGTTCGGGCACAAAATTTCAGGAGAAGGCATACAAGTCGATCAAGCCAAAGTTGAAGTTATAGCCAAGCTGCCTCCTCCTATTTCATTTAAAGGTGTTATAAGCTTCTTCGGCCATGTGAATTTCTATAGGAGGTTCATAAAAGACTTCTCTAAGTATAACACCTCGAATTCGTAGAGGGAGGAATTTTAGTTTTTCTGGAAATGCTAGTGCCAATACCAACGGAGCCACCTACGGCCCGTGGACTGACCTACGGACTGTAGGTCAGGCCCGTGGTTGGCTAGTCCAGGTTCCTTAAAATATTAAGCCTAAGTACTTTTATATAGTTTGCCAGGTTGAACCGTCCATCCTTGTATGAGCCGTAGGTAGGTCTTGTAGGTGAGACCCATACATAGTTAAATTTTTAGGGCCAAGAATATGACCTACGGTGGCCATGTATGGGCCGTAGGTTGTCCCACGAACCTTCCATGGGATCCGTCATTGCAGGGTCAAAGCTTGACAGTCTCTAAATCTATCTACGGTAGGACATGACGATTCGTAGGTTGACTTACGGACCATAAGTTCAATCATAGATAGGGGTCCGACGAATATTTTAAAGGGCCTTTTGGTCCTTTTTCCTAAATGTTTAATTCCAAATCTAAGTAGGTTTGACTCTTAACCTAGACCCTATATAAACCTTTTAAGCCTATATTTACCCATTCTTAAGCATTCCCAAAACTCTCATCTCCTAAATAATTCTCTTTCTACAAAGCTTGTAGAAGAAGAAGAGCTAGGGTTTTCAAGATTCAAGCCTCCTAATCCTCCATTGATTTCAAGGTGTTGGCATTGAGGTATGATAGTCTTAATCTATGGAGCCCTTCCCTGCATAGAGTTCCAAAATTGTCTATTTTACAAGTTAGAAATCCTCCAGTGAAGTTAGGGTTTTCTTCCTTGTCATGGGTTCTACTTAATGTTGATATAATCAATTGTTTTATTAACTTTGAAGCATGAATTGAGTTGAATTTCATGAATTAAGATGAATCCCCATTAACCCATTTGATTTCCCCAATTTAGAAATTTATGAATTTATTGATGGATTGAAGTGTGAAGAAGATGAATTTTATGAAATCTATATGAACCCATGCATGATTTATATTTCCGAAACCTATGATTTAAAGATAAATTATGAAGGATCAAAAGATTGGTGTTATGAAAGTATACATGTTCAATTATGAAAATTATGATGATTTATGAATTTCTTCGAGATTGAAGCATAAATGATGATGTTGTTGAGTTGTGAAAGGTTTTCTCACATATTACTCAATCTATGAATGTGAAAGGTTTTTTTCGCATAAAGGATTCATAACTTGTTGAAAGGTTTTCTCAACTAAAGTTCAATCAAAGGTTTAAGGAGCTATTCTAATTAACTTTAGCTTGGATTGGTAACTTTAGTTGTAATTTTCTCTGGATAATAAGATGAATAAGAATTATGACTATTCTGTGGGATTTGTGCTTAGCACCGAGAGAATATTTAGATGGAAGCTCTCCCATAGTAGAAACCGAGTTTCTAGTAGCAATCTCTCATCTCATAAACTATGTGCCACTGTAGGAGGATGGTCTATGATAGACACTAGCTAGTGTATCCACGTAAGATATATTTTAAGTAAAGGGTCCTACCTTGGCAGTTAGGATGGCCCTATCGGTGTGGGGTTTGACATCGGATTCCATGTTGATAGCTCGCATGGTCTTACATGTCGGTTAAGGCTACTTTCCACAAACAATGTACTAAAGTGCTTTTAAGATATTTCTCAAATAAAGTAAAAATGTTTAGCTTGCTTTGACCATGGTTTATGACTTATGTTTCTAACCTTTTCCATGTTTTAGGTTTATCATTGCATGTTATGAAAATGTCCCCTTTTTGCATGTTTGAAATGATTTTGTGCATTGCTATCATACTTGGTACTTGATTGTTCGAACGCATACTCTTGCCTACATTGATTTATTAATGTAGGGCGTGACGACTCTTCTCCATCTATTCGTGGCTAGAGCCTAGTTGAAGAATTCTTGAAAATTTGTGAGTCCTCATACTTCGAGGACCGAGACTCTTTCATTTCTTTTATGTCTTTCTATAAAACACTTTTGTATGTGATGTGTGGGTTACATCCCCGTCACTCTATGATGTAATATATGGCTTGAGACTATGTAGATTTCCACTTCATTTTATAAAACTCTTATGACTTCGACTTGTTTTTTTTTATAAACTCTTGGTTTCCATTATCTTGTTTATGCATGCTAAGTTGCCTTCATGTGGCCTTTCGGGTTCTTGTACACCATGTCACGTCTAGGGAACACCTTAGGTCATGAAAAACTTGGTATTCAGAGCACAGGGTTTTAGACAGATCCTAGGAAGTCTCTTTAAACAAGTCTAGTATAGTCTTGTTCATGAGTGTGAAGCGTGCCACATTTATGAACGAGAGGCTATAAGATGTTTAGGAAACTCTACTTCTTTCATTACTCCTAAGTCGTGCCATAGATAATGTAATACCCCATATTCGAAAGGGTGGAAAATTTATGATTTTCTTGGTTGGTCAAAATAATGACGGAGGGCACCTACGAAGGATTGCCAAGACGGGCTGTCATTCTTTGTACGAGCCGTAGATGGGACCCGTTGTTGCAGGGTCCAAGTTGATAGTCTCTGAACTCAACGATGGTTGACCAGGACGGTCCGTGGCTTGACCTATAGACCATAGGTCGAACCGCCAATGGGGTCTGGGAGTTATATTTTTTAGGGATCGTTTGGTCTGTTAACCTAATGGCTTATTTACTAATCAAGATCAGTTCCCTTTAACTCCTAACACTATATAAGCCATTTTAATCAAAAAATCTACCTTTCCAATCACTTTACCATTTCCCCACACTCTCCTCTCTCAAATATTCCTCTCTCTAGAAGTTAGAAGAAGAGGGCAAGCTGAGGTTCAAGAAATCAATCTTTTCTTGATCAATTACTTAAGGAGTTGAGACCCTAAGGTATGATAGTGTTCATACAAGGAGCCCTTTCCTCCATGGAGTCCCTAAAATTTCTAATTTTCAAAGTATCAAATCCCCAATTTCATTTAGGGGTTTTCTTCTATGATGTGGGTTCTTTCCCTTATGATCAAATTACTTTCAATTATGGTTTTCTAAGTATGAATTGTGTTGAATTACATTTTTTAAGGAGAATCCCCATGAACCCACATGAATTCCCCTAATTTTTATATTTATACATTGATGATGGGTTGGATTATGAAGAAGATGGAATTTATGAAGTTTATGTGATCTCATGCATGTTTTAATGATTTCAGAAGCTATGATTCATGATGAAAAATGGATTTTTATGAATATGCATGTTCAATAAAAAACTATGATTTTCCTCTATTATTTAGGTTGCCTCAATTAAGGTCAAATTGCATTTTTTATGGCTTCCTAAGCATGAGTTTGCGTTGAACTGCATGATTTGAGATGAATTCTTGTGAACCCATGTACGTTCCATGAATTGGAAGTTATTAGAATGATGAACTATGTAAAGATGAAGTTTATGAAGTCATGTATGTCTCTTATGAAGCTAATGATGAGTGAAGGGTGTTTTGAGATTGAATCATCCAAATTTATGATATGTTGATGTTGCGGTTGAGTTGTGAAAGAGTTTCTCACACAATACTTACTCTATGAATTTGAAACGAACAAGAGGCGATTACCCATGTTCTTAGGGAGCTATTCTAACGAAGGGACAAGAGGCGATCACTCATGTCTACTAATAGTGAACTTATGACTAATGATAGACAAGAGGCGACTACCCATGCCTACTTATGATAAATTAAATGTGTCTAATCGGTGGGAATTATGCTTAGCACCGAGTGGACAAGTGGCCATTACCCATGTCCCATAAACTATGTGCCACATGATAGACACTATCTAGTGGATCCACATAAGCTATATGTTAAGTAAAGGGTTCCACCTTTGATAGTAGGATGGCCCCACGTAAGCTATATGTTTTAGCTTGGTCATTGCATGTTTATGAAAATGTCCCATTTTAGCATCTTTATATGATTTGGTGCATTACTATCATAATTAGTACACTCCCGTACTAACGCATACTTTTTGCCTACATTTTTTCATAATGTAAGGGTTGGTGATTCTCCATCTATTCGTGGATACAACATAGTATAAGGACTAATGAAAACTTGGTGAGTCCTAATCCATTTGAGGACATAGCCTTGTTGATCTTACTTTTATGTTCTTTCATTTTTTGCATTGTATTGGGTTACGTCCCAAACTTTATTTCTCATTCTTATGTTAGATTGGCTTTGAGACATGAGATGTAGACTTTCGATAATTTCTTAAAGACTTTGATATGACATTGATTTCTATTGAAGCTCTTAAATCTCTATGATCTTGTATGTATGTATGCTAAGTGGCTTGTATGAGGCCTTCCGGAGTCTTGCACACCATGTAACGTCTAGGGGGTACCTTGGGTCGTGACAAGCTTTGTATCTAGAGCACAAGGTTTTAGAAATATCCTAGGATGTCTCATAAGCGATGTTGAGTAGAGTTTTGTTCATGAATGTGATGCGCGCCATATTTATGAATACAGGTTATAAGACGCTCTAGAAACTTCACTTTTTTCATTACTCTTAGGTCGTCCCATAGAGTTTAACTCTATATGTCTCTCCTATCCTTGACATTTAAGGATACGGCTACACAAAGAGCTTATTCTAGAAGGAATGCGGAAGAGAAGGTGGAACAACAAGCTCCTCCTAAAGCTCCTAAAGTTCCGACCGACCGTTTGGCCAAACAAGTAAATAATGCGGAGTTTAGGGCTGCTTTCCAAGTGTTGGCTCAAGCCAATAGAGAGGTTATGGCTTCTGTGAACCAAAATATTGGTACGGTGGCATCAAGGGTG
Organism: Solanum appendiculatum; assembly: GCA_018342035.1. Taxonomy (NCBI): domain Eukaryota; kingdom Viridiplantae; phylum Streptophyta; class Magnoliopsida; order Solanales; family Solanaceae; genus Solanum; species Solanum appendiculatum. The sequence goes on from JAGDQO010001146.1 coordinate 734,480, forward strand.
AGGGATTTAACTAGAATGAACCCTCCAGAATTTAATGGTTCTAAGGTGGAGGAGGATCCTCAAGAGTTCATAAATGAGGTGTACAAGGTTCTAATGATCATGTGAGTGACGCTGGAGGAAAAGGCGGAGTTGGCCTCTTATGAACTTAAGGGTGTGGCTCAATTATGGTTAAGCAATGGAAGAGTGAGAGAGCGGAAGATGCGGGTTCTCTTGATTGGGAGAAATTTAAGGTTGCTTTCCTTGATAGGTTTTTTCCCCTTTAGATGAGGGAGGCAAGGGTGCTTGAATTAATCAACTTTCGTCAAGGAAGCATGAGAGTGAAAGAGTATGCATGAAGTTCACTAAATTTTCTCTGTATGCTAATTCTATAGTTGCCGATCCTAGGGCAAAGATGACTAAGTTCATTTCGGGAATGTCTGAAATGGTGGTCAAGGAATGTTGTACCACCATGCTTGTCAATGACATGGATATTTCTCATCTTATGGTGCATTGTAAACAAATAGAAGAGGAGAAACTTAAGGAAAGGTCTAGAGAGGTAAAGAGGGCATAGACCGGTGATGGTAGTTTGTCACACTGAAGTTTCGATGGACATGGTCGTTCTAGATTTTAACAAACGTTCTCCGGTCAAGGTTCCTCAAATGCTCCTCCTAAGTCCCACAAGGATAGGACGTCAAACCCAAAACCTGAAGGAGGAAATGGTGGTGGATTTTCATCGACTACTTGAGCTTTGTGTGAGAAGAAGCATGAGGGTAAATGTCTAGCCGGTTCTAATGCATGCTTTGGTTGTGGCAAGATGGATCACAAGATAAGAGATTGTCCATTAGTGGCTAAAAATGAAGGAGATAACCGTCGATGAACTCAACCTCAAAATCTATCTAGTTCTAGTGGAAATCAGAAGCATAACCGATTCTATGCACTTCAAGATTGCCATGAGCAAGAGGGTTCTCCCGATGTTGTTACCGGTATGTTGAAATTCTTTCACTTTATTATTTATGCTTTTCTTGATCCCGATGCTACTTTGTATTTTGTGACGCCATATGTGGCTATGAGATTTGATGTTGTTCTGGATGTGTTGTTAGATCCTGTTCATGTCTCTGCTCTGATTGGTGAGTTCATTGTGGCAAAGAGAGTCTATAGAAATTGCCCCGCATCTTTATCTCATAGAGTCACTCATGTTGATCTTGTAGAGCTAGATTTGTTAGATTTTGATGTCATTCTTGGGATGGATTGGTTGCATTCTTGTTATGCTTCTATTGATTATAGTACCCGAAGGGTCAAGTTTCAATTCCCAAATGAGTCTATCCTAGAGTTGAAGGGGAGAAATTTTATGCCTAAAGGTCAATCTGTGTCATGTCTTAAAGTTAGGAAGATGATTTCTTAGGGGTGCATATACCATCTAGTTAGGGTGAGGTATGTAGATTGTGAAACCCCTACTCTTGGGTCGGTCCCCGTTCTTAATGAGTTTCCGAAAGTGTTTCTCGATGATTTACCCGGTATTCTGCCGGAAAGGGAAATAGACTTCGGTATTGACCTTCTCCCGGATACGCAACCTATCTCTATTCCTCCTTATTGAATGGCTCAGGTGGAACATAAGGAACTAAAAGAGCAATTGAAATACTTGTAGGATAAGGGCTTCATCCTACCAAGTATTTCTCCATGGGGTGCTCTGGTCTTGTTTGTAAAGAAGAAAGATGGTTCACTTCGTATGTGCACTGACTACCACCAATTGAACAAGGTTACAATTAAGAATATGTAATCAGATACATAAATTAGCTAATGGGTGTTTCTAATTATTGTATTTAATGTTGTTTTGAAATGGGTTCAGCTGTTTATGCATGTTTTCAATTATGTGCTGAAGTTGCAAATTTAGTTCTACTTTATATCTCTATGCTTGCTTGTGATAGATGCATTAGAGTGGTGTTTATAACTGATAGTTGTACTAATTCTAGTCGATACAACCCAGCTTGGTTAAGTGTGTTTAATTAAAGAATTGGGTTGTTTTGTATTGAATTCTTGTTGAGGTTCAATAGAACTCACTTGATACATAAAAGCTGATTGATAAATAGCTGTCTTATTCATAATCCATCCTACCCATTGAGATTCAATAACTTAAAGCAAGTAGTAACCACCCATTAAGCGAAATTAGTATCCGATTGCTCGCACACTCCAAAGGTCCCATTCTCTATTGATTAAAACATCATGTTAATCATATTTATTCAAGATTGGTTACTAAACTCTCTTGATATTGATAATTAAAATTTGATGATTTATTTTATGTTGCGTTTTGCACATTTAGATTCAACAAAAGATTAGAACACACTCATACTTCGCAATTGAATTCTTTTCCGTACCGTTCCTCGTTGGATCAACACCAACTCTCTGTTGGATTTATACTTGTTAACAACCGCCTACACTTCGAATTATATTTGGTGTAGTTGAGCGTTATCTAAGCCTGAGGTTTCTCAAGTTTCGGTTGATCCATTGGCCGAGCAAGTGAGTAATGCTAAATTCCGAGCCACTTTCAAAGTGTTGGCTCAAGCTATAACATCCCAAGCCAATAGATCATTGCTCCCATGAACCCAAATGTGGGTATGGTGGTGTTACGAGTGAGGGACTTCACTAGGATGAATCCCCTGGAGTTTCGTGGGTCATAAGTTAATGTGGAACCTTAAGAATTTTTTGATGTGATTTATAAGATAGTGGAGATTATGGTAGAGTCAACAGTGGAAAGGGTGAAATTCTCCACTTATCAACTCAAGGGTGTTTTTCAAGTTTTGTTGAAACAATGGAAGGGAGAGAGGGTTATTGATGTGGCTCCTTTTGATTGGGAGAAATTGAAAGGGGATTTTATTGATGGTTTATTCCTTCATGAGATGCAAGAGGCAAAGTTGCTTGAGATCATTAATCTTTGTCAAGAAAATATGAGTGTGAAGGAGTTTGCTTTGAAGTTTACTAAATTGTCTAAGTATGTTTTGACCATGTTTGCCGACTCTAGGGCAAGGATGCATATTTTTGGGTCGGGTGTGTCCATAATATTTGTCAAAGAGTGTCGTACCACCATGTTGATTAAGGAGATGGATATCTCTTGTCTAATGATACGTGCACAAAAGATTGAAGAGGAAAAGCTAAGTGAAAATTAGGTGGTCAAAGAAGGTAAGAATCGGTGATTGTGACTTTTCTCATTCTAGGTCTAGTTTACACATTCATCTTCAATTACGCCAAAAGTTTTTCAATCAAGGGTCTTCAAATTCTCCAGCTCCTAAGTTCAGCAAAGATAGGATGTCTAACCCTAAGCCTCAAGGAGGCAGTGGAAATGGAACTTCTATTCCCGCTTGCAAAAAGTGTGGCAAGTGTCATTCTGGAAAATGCTTAGCCGGTACGAAGGTTCCTTTGGTCGTGGGAAGAGTGGTCACAAGTTGAGAGGTTGTTCGTTGCTTGTTACTAAGGGATTGGATGGTAGGCAAGCTCATCCATGTGGTTTTGGTTTGGGTGTTCCTCATCAGAATAGGTTTTATGCTATTCAAACTCGACATGATCATGATTGTTCTCCCCATGTTATGACTTGTATGTTGAAAGTTTTTCATCTTAATATATATGCTTTTCTTGAACCGGTTGCTACAGTGTCTTTTGTGGCTCATTATATGGCTATGGGATTTAATTTTTGTCTTGATATTCTTTCTGAAACTTTTTCAATCTCTACACTGGATGGTTATTCTATTGTTGCTAAATTAGTCTATAGAAATTGCCCTATTTCTATTTCACATGGAGTCACTCATGTTGATGTCATAGAAATTGATATGCTAGATTTTGATGTTGTTTTTGTGCTGGAGTTGCTTCATTCTTGTTATACTTTCTTAGATTTAGGACCCGATGTGTCACATTCCAAGTTCTGAACGAACCTATGTTAAAATGGAAAAAGGGATTTTATGCTCATAAAGGTTAGTTTATATCTTGCGTAAAGGCTAGAAAAATGATTTCTAAAGGTTTCATTTATCATCTTGTTTGGGTTAGGGATACGGATTTCGAAACTCCTACTATTAAGTGTAACACCTCAGTGTTCGAAAGAGAAAATTTTTCAGTTTTTGGGTCAGAGTCGATTTCTACGGACGCAATCTACGGGTCATAGCCCGGTTGACGGACCGTAGAATGCATCCATAGAAATAGGGTAAAATGTTTTGTTAATCAAGTCTCTGAAGTTGGGTCTATGGGCTGACAAGACGGATCATAGGTTTTTCTATAGATCAAAGAATGGCCTACGGGCCGTAGATCGAAGTCGTAGAGAGTGTCCTAAATTCCTTGGGTCTCTGAAGTTTTCTACGGTCCTATAGGACGGTCCATAGGAATTCTTACGGACCGTAGGTTTGAACCGTAGACTTCTTTCGACAGTTATTTTTCCAGGGGTTTTTATTTCTTATTCCAATTCTTTAGAGTCTTTTTAATTACGACTTTACTCCTAAATTGACCCACTATATAAGTTTTTCATCCCAAATTTCCCTTCATTATTCTCTTTCTCAAATTCCCAACTTCCCAAATATTTCTCTCTCTAGAAAGTTCTCTCAATTCTCAAGGAACAAGAAGAGCTAGGATCCTCCATTGAAGGTCATTGATTTTTAGAAATTTCTTGTGGGCTTTTTTGAGGTATGTTAGCATTCACCATTGGAGACCTTTCCACCATTGGGTCCCTAATTTTCTTCAATTTTCAAGGTTTATTTCCCCAAATTGAGCTAGGGTTTTGATCAATTCTTATGGTTTCTTCAATTATGATTTCAAATTGTTGATTTTATCATTCTTAGTGCACGATCTAGCATGATAAATTAATTTAGTGCACGATCTAGCGTGATCTATATGATTTGAGTAGAAATTGTATGAACCCATGCATAAGCCATGATTCCTAGTTATGAATTCATGATGAAGTATGATCCATGCCTTTATGAACTTTTGAAATTAATTAAAATATGCATGATTCTAGTTTATTGCATGATTCTAAGAGGAATTGACATGTACCCATACTAAATCATGATTTATAAATGTATGAATAGCTTGCATAAGAGATGCATGTTTCATGAGAATTATGCTAATAATTTCTAGGGTGCATATAGATGAAGGCATCCATGAATGTGAAAAGGGTTTTCTTCACAATAAGCTAAGAATATGAATGTGATAGGTTTTCTCACAAAAATTAGGGTTCATATGGTTGAAAGGCTTCCTCAACTATGAATCGATTAGGAGCTATTCTAATGATGTAAGCTTGGCGCCCATGGTAGTTGAAACGTCTAGATATGATCTTAGCTTTGATTTGGTAACCCTATATGTACCTCTTCCATGGTTAAAATATGAATAAGCTTAATTGACTATTCCTTGGGATTTTACATAGCAATGAGCGGGCTTTTGGGAATAAGGTTTCTGTTTAGCTTCCGCGAACCTTTAGTAGAAATCCCTAAGTCTCAGAACTACGTGCCTCATAGGTTTTTTTCTAAGATAGACACATAGCTAAAGGATCCATGTAAGCTACATATTTATGGACCTTACATATGCAAGTAGGACAACCCTTCTAGTGGTGTGGGGTAGACATCAATCCCCTTTTCGGTGTGGGGCAGACACTGGATTCCATGTTATAGCTCACATGGTCTATGTCGGTTAAATGTAAAAATCCCATAATAATGAACTAGGGTACTTGGAGTATCTCACGATAAAAGACTTATGATATGACTAGCTTTCATTGACCATGTTTTTGAATTTAGTTTCTAACTCTGTTTTCACATGATTTAGTTTTGTCATTGCATGTTCATGATGATATCTCAGTAGCATGATTTCCTATATGAAAGCATCTCATATGCATGATTTATGTGATTATAAGCATTGGCTTCATACTTAGTACAGTCCACGTACAAATGCATGCTTGTATCTACATTCTCTTATAATATAAGGTTAGAGAGTCATCCTTCGCACTCTCGTGGTTAGTTACTTTCAGCGTTCTAACTATCAGCGTTGGTAAGTCCTCATGCTTCGGGGACTAAGAGACTTTATTGCTTTTCTTTAAGTTTTTTCTAGTTTCAGACTTGTATATGATGTACAGTTTATGTCCCGATCATTCTATTGTATTAGATGGCTTTTGCGACATACTCAAGACTTCCGCTTGTAAACTCTTACTTTCATGAGATTGTCTATTTCTTTCCTCATTTTTATCTTTACCTTATGTACATGTATGGTAAGTGGCTTGTGTGGGGCCTCTCGTGATACAATACGCCATGTCACACCTAGGGGCACTTTGGGTCATGAAAAACTTGGTAGTCAGAGCACAAGGTTTAGAAAAGTCCTATGATGTCTCAAAGCCATGTCTAGTAGAGTCTTTTTCATAAGTGTGAAGCGCACCACATTTATGAATAACAGGCTACAAGATGTTAGGAAATTCCACTTCTTTCATATTCTAGAATTGTGCCTTAGAGTTTAACTCTATACGTTCCTCTCCTAATCCATGTCCTATGCTTTTCAAGATATGGCACCTAGAAGAGCTTTTGTAAGGAGGAACGCAAATTAGAATGTGGAGCAAGAGGCTAACCAAGTTCCGCCAGCTCTTTTGGCCGAAGAGATTACTAATGCGGAGTTTTGAGCCGCTTTCCATGCATTGGACCAAGCCGTGACGGCCCAAGCCAATAAAGAAGTTGTGGTCCCCGTGAACCCACATGTGGGTACGGCGGTGGCAAGAGTGAGAGATTTCACAAGGATGAACCCTCTGAAATTTCATGGCTCCAAGGTGGAGGAGGATCCACAAGAGTTCATTGAAGAGGTTCACAAGATTTTGATGATCAAGGGAGTAACACCAGAAGAGAAAGCAGGGTTGGATGCGTACCAATTTAAGGGTGTGGCCCAAGTGTGGTTTACTTATGTAAAAGTGAGAGGACTAGAGATGCGGGTCCTCTTGAATGGGAGAAATTTAAGAAAGCTTTTCTTGATCGATTCTTTCCACTTGAGATGAGAGAGGCTAAGGTCCTCGAGTTCATTATCTTGAAGAAAGATAGTATGAGTGTAAAAGAATATGCATTGAAGTTAACTCAATTGTAAAAATATGTGCCTTACTTTGTGGCTGATTCAAGAGCCAAAATGAGTAAGTTTGTGTCGGGGGTGTCGGACTTGGTGGTCAAGGAGTGTAGGACTGCCATGCTTATTAAAGAAATGGATATTTCACGATTCATGATACATGTGCAACAAATCGAAGAAGGGAAGCTAAAGGGGAGGTCCAAAGAGGCAAAGAGGGCTAGGACCTGTGATGGTGACTTCTCAAACCAAACGATCGGAGGATATGGCCGTTCTACGTTTCGACAAAGGTTTTCAAACCAAGAGTATTCTAATGCTCCTATGCCTAAGTTTGAAAAGCATAGGGTGTCTAACCGTAGTCTCAATGTGGCAATGGTGGTGGTGATAGAACACCAATTCCCCCATGTCAAAAGTGTGGGAGGAAGCATGAGGGGAGATGCTTAGCCGGATCAGATGGTTGCTTCACTTGTGGAAAAAGTGGTCACAAGATGAGGGATTTTCCAATGAAAGTTACAAAGGGGAAGGATGCTAAAAAAAGGTCCTCCTAGTGGTTCGGGTTCTAGTGCTCCCAAGCAAAACCAATTTTATGAACTCCAAACTTGCCAAGAGCAAGACGGGTCTCCCGATGTGGTTACCAGTATGTTTGTAATACCCCAAATTCTAAGGGGTGAAATTTTATTGAGTTTTCTGGGTTCTGGTGGCAGTGACGGAGGCCACCTATGAATCATAGATGGACTGATAGACTGTAGGTGGGAACCGTAGTTGGCCCACTCAAAATCTGTAAGATGTCAAGTTTGAGAACCTTAACGACGATCTACCAGATTGGCCCGTCGATTGACCCAGGAGCCATACATTTGACCCGTCGTTGCAGTGTAAAAATTGATAGTCTCTGAACCTATCTACAGAAGGACAGGACGGGTCGTAGGTCTGATCTAAAGACCGTAGGTAGGGGCCCGACAGTTATTTTAAAGGGGTCTTTTGGTCTTTTCACTCAATGACTTATTTACTAACTTAAGTTTGTTACCCTCAATCCCTAACACTATATAATTCTATTCAATCCTAAAATCTACTCTTTCCAACCACTTTCCAAAATTTGCCAAACCCTTCTCTCTCAAATATTTCTCTCTCTAGAAGATAGAAGGACAAGAAGAAGAAGAGGGCAAGCTAGGGTTCAAGAAATCAAGCTTTCTTTATCAAATTACTTCAGGAATTGAGACCCTAAGGTATGATATTGTTTATCCATGGAGCCCTTTCCTCCATGGAGTCTCTGAAATCTCTAATTTTCAAGTTACAAATTCCCACTTGAAGTAAGGGTTTTCTTCTATGTCATGGGTTCTTTTCAATATTGATTTAATTAATTGTTTTATGAACTATGAAGCATGAATTGAGTTGAATTTCATGATTTGAGATGAATCCCCATGAACCAATGCCTTTTCCCCCAATTTCAAAAGTCTATGCTTGTTGGTGGGTTGAAGTATAAAGTGATGAATTATATGAATCCATGCATGAATTAGGGTTTCTAATCTAAGACTTTCCCTGATCAGATTATGAACGACCTAAGGATGGTTTATGGAAGAAAGCATGTTCAATCAAAAACTATGATTTTTCTCTATTATGTGGGTTTCTTCAATTATGGTCAAATTGTCTTGTTTATGATTTTTGAAGCATGAGTTTGCATTGAATTGCATAATTTATGAGGAATTCTTATTAATCTATGTGAATCCTATGATTTCCAAGTAATGAGTATGATGAGCTACGTAGAGATGAATTTATCAAATTATGCATGTCTCATATAAAGTTAAATGTAAATTAAGGGTGCTTTGAGATTGAAGTACCGAAGTAGATGATGTGTTGATGTTGTTGTTGAGTTGTGAATGAATTCTCATATATTACTCAATCCATGAATGTGAAATATTTTCTCACATGTAATAATTCATAACTTGTTGGAAAGATTGCTCAACTAACTTTTAATTGATTATTAAGGAACTATTCTAATGAAGGGACAAGAGGCAATCACCCATGTTCCCTATTGTAAACAACAGGCGACTACACCTGTCTACTTATGATAATTGAACTATGTCTAATCCATGGGAATTATGCTTAGCACTGAGTGGACAAGTGGCGATTACCCATGTCCCATAAACTATGTGCCACCATAGGATTAGCTAGTGGATCCACATAAGCTATATGTTAAGTAAAGGGTCCTACCTTGGGAAGTAGGATGGCCCTATCGGTTTGGGGTTATACACCGGATTCCATGTTGATAGCTAACATGGTCTTATATCTCATTTAAGGCTACTTCCCATAAACAATGAACTAAAAGTGTTGTTATGATGTTTCTCAAGTAAACTAAAGATGCTTAGCTTGCTTTGACCTTGGCTTATGCTTTATGCTTTCTATAACCTATATTGTTTAGCCTGCTCATTGCATCTCATGAAAATGTCCCGTTTTAGCTTGTTTTAAATGTTTTGGTGCATTGCTACCATACTTGGTACTTCATTCTACTAACGAATACTCTTGCGTACATTTACTTGTGGATGTAGGGCTTGGCGATTCACCATCGACTCGTGGTTAGAGCTTAGTAGAAGAATTGTTAAGACTTGGTAAGTCCTCATCCATTCGAGGATATTGCCTAGTTATTTCTTACTTTCATGTTTTTTTATTTTAGCATTGTATTGGGTTACGTCCTAAACCTTATTTCCCATTCTTATACTAGACATGAGATTTAGAGTTTCGCTATTTTCATAAAAAATTTGTTATGACGTTGTCTTTTAAACTCTTAATCTCTATGATCTTATATGTATGCATGCTAAGTTGCTTGTATGAGGCCTTTCGGGGTCTCGTACGCCATGTCACGTCTAGGGGGTACCATGGGTCGTTACAAACTTGGTATTCAAAGACAAGGTATTAGAAAGAACATAGGATGTCTCATAAGCCACGTCGGTAAAGTCCTGTTCATGAGTGTGAAGTGCGCCACTTTTATGAATGAGTAGCTATAAGACATTTAAGAAACTTCACTTCTTTCATTACTCCTAAGTCGTGCCATAGAGTTTAACTCTATATGTCTCTCTCTTAAATCCCTATCCTTTGTGTTTTACAATATGGTGACCCGGAGAGCTTATGCTAGAATAAATGCGGATCAACAAGCTCCTCCTCAAGTTCCGGCCGACCCTTCGGCCGAACAAGTGACTAATGTAGAGTTTAGGGCTGCTTTTTAAGCATTGGCTCAAACCGTGACGGCTCAAGCCAATAGAGAGGTTGTGGATCCCGTCAACCCAAATGTGGGTACGGCGGCATCAAATGTGAGGGACTTCACTAGGATGAACCCTAAAAAATTTCATGGTTCTAAGGTGGAGAAAGATCCCCAAGAGTTCATCGCTGAGGTGTACAAGGTGCTAGTGATCATGGGGGTGATGCCGGAGGAAAAGAGGGAGTAGCCGCTTATCAACTTAAGAGTATTGCTCAAGTTTTGTTCAACCAATGGAGGAGTGAGAAGGCAGTTAATGAGGGTCCTCTTGATTGGGAGAAATTCAAGGTTTCTTTTCTTGATTGGTTCTTTACCCTTGAGATGAGGGAGGCAAGGGTGTTTGTGTTCATCAACCTTCGTCAAGGAAACTTGAGTGTGAGAGAGTATGCTTTGAAGATCACACAATTGTCTCAATATGCTCCTTCCATGGTTGCCGATCCTAGGGCAAGAATGAGTAAGTTTGTTTCGGGAGTGTCCAAAAAGGTGGTAAAAGAGTGTCGTACCGCCATGCTTGAAGTTTGTTTTGGGAGTGTCAAAAATGGTGGTAAAAGAGTGTCGTACCGCCATTCTTGTCAATGACATGGATATTTATCATCTCATGGTGTACGCTCAACAAATAGAAGAGGAGAAACTCGAGTAAAGGTCTCGAGAGGCAAAGAGGGCTAGGACCGGTGATGGTAATTTTTCACACTCAAGGTCCGATGGACATGGTCGTTCAAGATTTTGAAAAAAAAATTTGGGTCCAGGTTCCTCCAATGCTCCTACTAAGTCCAACAAGGATAGGGTGCCCAACCCTAAGCCTCACGGAGGGAATGGTGGTCATTTCTCATCGACTACTTGTGCTAAGTGTGGGAAGAAGCATGAGGGTAAATGTCTAGCTGGTTCAAATGCATGCTTTGGCTGTGGAAAGATGGTTCACAAGATAAGGGATTGTCCCTTAGTGGCTAAGAATGAAGGGTATACCATCCGCGCACTCAACCTCAACATCCGTCGAGTTCTAGTGGAAATCAGAAGCAAAACCGGTTCTATGCACTTCAAGCTCATCATGAGCAAGAGAGTTCTCCCAATGTGGTTACCAGTATGTTGAAAGCTTTTCACTTTGATGTTTATGCCTTGCTTGATTCCATTGCTACTTTGTCTTTTGTGACGCAATTTGTGGCTACGAGGTTTGATGTAGTTCCGCATGTGTTGTTAGATCCTTTTCATGTCTCTACTCCAATTGGGGAATCTAATGTGGCCAAGAAACTTTATAGAATTTGTCTCGTCTCCTTATCCCATAGAGTCACTCATGTTGATCTTGTAGAGCTTGATATGTTAGATTTTGATGTTATTCTTAGGATGGATTGGTTGCACTGTTCTTATGCTTCTATTGATTGTAGGACCCGAATGGTAAAGTTTCAATTCCCGAATGGGCCTGTCCCAGAATGGAAGGGGGGAAGTTCTATGTTTAAAGGTCAATTTGTTTCTTGTCTAAAAGCTAGAAAGATGATTTCTAAGGGTTGCATATACCATCTTGTTAGGGTGAGGGATGTGGATTCCAAAATCCCTACTCTTGAGTCAGTCCCCGTTGTTAATGAATTTCAAGAAGTGTTTCCCGATGATTTTCCTAGTATTTCTCTCGAAAGGGAAATAGACTTCGGAATTGACCTTTTCCCAGATACGCAACCTATCTCTATGCCTCCTACCTAATGGCTCCGGCATAAATTATGGAACTAAAGGAGCAATTAAAGGATTTGTTGGATAAGGGTTTCATCCGACCAAGTGTTTCTCCATGGGTTGCTCTGGTCTTGTTTGTAAGGAAGAAAGATGGTTCACTCCGTATGTGCATTGACTATCGTCAATGAAACACGGTTACTGTTAAGAATAAGTATCCTCTTCCAAGAATAGATGACTTGTTTGATCAACTTCAAGGGGTTAGTTGCTTCTCTAAGATCGACCTCCGTTCGGGTTATCACCATTTGAGGGTGAAAGAAGTTGATATTCCAAAAATGGCTTTCCGGACTAGATATGGCCATTATGAATTCCTAGTGATGTCGTTTGGATTAACAAATGCTCTGGCCGCATTTATGGATTTGATGAATAGGGTGTTTAGACAATATCTTGATATGTTTGTGATTGTGTTCATAGATGATATTTTGATTTATTCAAGGAGTGAGGATGACCATGCTGATCATTTGAGGATTGTATAACGAGTCCTCAAGGACCAACAACTTTTTACGAAGTTTAGTAAATGTGAGTTTTGGTTAAGGTCTGTGGCTTTTCTTGGACACATTGTCTCCGGTAAGGGTATTGAGGTAGATCCCAAGAAGACGAATGAGGTTAGGAATTGGCCTAGACCTCTATCACCTTCGGATATTCGTAGTTTCTTGGGTTTAGCCGGTTAATATAAGAAATTTGTTGATGGGTTTTCTTTGATTGCTTCCCTATTGACAGCTTTGACTCAAAAGAAGGTTAAGTTCACTTGGTCCGAAGCGTGTTTCCAATAGTTGAAAAATAGACTTACCTCGGCCCCGATATTGACTCTACCGGAAGGGTCCGATGGTTTGTGGTTTATTGTGATGCCTCGAGAATCAGTCTAGGATGTGTCCTTACGCAAAATGGGAAAGTTATTTCTTATTTTTCAAGGAAACTCAAGGTGCATTAAAAGAGCAATCCTACTCATGACTTAGAATTAGCGGTGGTTGTGTTCGCTTTAAAGATATGGCGGAATTATTTGTATAGGGGGCATGTTGATGTCTTTACCGACCATAAGAGTTTGCAATATTTGTTTAAGCAAAAAGATACGAATCTTCACCAAAGGAGGTGGCTCAAATGGTTAAAAGAATATGACATGAGTGTCCTCTATCACCCCGACAAGGCTAATGTGGTGGCAGATGCTCTTAGTCGATTGTCAATGGGTAGTGTTGTTCATGTTGAGGATGGTAAGAAAGAGTTGGTTAGTGATGTTGAGTTGAAGGAAGCGGTGCTCAAAATGTTGGTTGAGGCTTTCTCCCAAGAGGGAGATGGTGTACTTCGTTATCAAGGTCATTTGTGTTTTCCCAATGTACATGACTTAAGAGGACAAATTTTTTTGGAAGCCCATAGTTCTCGATATTCCATTAACCCAGGAGCTACCAAGTGTACCGTGATTTGTGGGAGGTCTATTGGTGGAATGGGATGAAGACGGATATTGCAGAGTTTGTGGCTAAATGTCCTTATTGTCAACAAGTGAAAGTTGAGCATCAAAAGCCGGAAGGTTTTACGCAAGATATTAGTATTCCTACTTGGAAGTGGGAAGATGTGAATATGAACTTTATTGTTGGTTTACCACGCACCCGGTGACAATATGATTCTATTTGGGTTATTGTCGATCGTATGACAAAATCAGCCCATTTCATTCCCATCAAAGTTTCTTATTCGGCGTAGGATTATGATAAGTTGTACTTGAGAGAGATGGTTAGGTTGCATAGAGTGCCTTTATCCATTATCTCCGATCATGGTGCACAATTTACTTCTCAATTCTTAAGGTCCTTCAAAAAGGGTCTTGGTACTCATGTTAAGCTTCGTACGACCTTTCATCCTCAAACCGATGGGAAAGCGGAGCGTACTACCCAAACTTTGGAAGATATGTTCAGAGCGTGCGTAATTGATTTTAAGGGTAATTGGGATGATCATTTGCCTTTGATTGAATTTGCTTATAATAATAGCAACCATTCAAGTATTCGCATGGCTCCATTTGAGACTCTCTATGGTAGGAGGTGTAGATCTCCTATAGGTTGGTTTGAAGTGGGTGAAGTTGCTTTGATAGGTACCGAGTTGGTGCATGAGGCTATGGAGAATGTTTGGCTTATCAGAGAAAGATTGAAAACGACTCAAAGTCGACAAAAGTCCTATGCCGATATTAGAAGGAGAGATTTAGAATTTGACGTTGATGATTGGGTTTACTTGAAAATATCACCCATGAAGGGTGTAATGAGATTCGGGAAGAAAAGAATACTTAGTCCCCGCTATGTATGCCCATATCAAATTTTGAGACGTTTTGGTAAAGTTGCTTATGAACTTGATTTGCCTAAAGATTTGGCATCGGTGCATCCGATTTCCATGTCTCATTGTTGAAGAAATGTGGTGGTGACTCGACATCTATAGTGCCGTTAGAGAATCTTTGCATAAAGGATAGCCTCTCTTAGGAAGAAGTCCCGGTTGAGATTTTTTACCGGCAAGTCCAGAAGTTATGAAATAAAGAAGTTGCTTCCGTGAAGGTTCTTTGGAGGAATCAATTAGTTGAGGGTGCTATTTTAGAGGCTGAGGCCGATATGATGTCTCGATAACCTCATCTCTTTCCTTCCAATCCTACTCTAGCTTGAGGTACCTAGTTCCCCATTGTTAATTCTTTTGGCTTCATGTGCTTTCGTTATTTCCATGATTCCTTGATTATGCATGTTCATGAAGAGTCTGATGTTATGAAAATGAGCTAACTTGATTGATTTATCTATGATTATATGCATTAGGGTAGGTGTTGCATAAAGTCTTCACGAAATGATGTGTTGAACATGTTTTAACTTGGAGTTGATGTTTCCTCCTCGGATATTTGCATTTATGTGAATGCATTCTAGCTTGGGTTGTTAGCTCTTGTTTCTAACCCTCTTTATGATGTCTTCATTCTCATTCGAGGATGAATGTTCAAAGGGGGTGATAACGTAATACTCCAGATTCAAAGGGGTGGAATTTTTTTTACTTTTCTGGGTTCTGGTGCAGTGACAGAGGCCACCTACGAACCATAGATTGACTGACGGACCGTAGGTGGAAACCGTAGTTGGCCCACTGAAAATTTGTGATATGTCAAGTTTCAGAATCTTAACGACAGTCTACCGGAATGGCCCGTCGATTGACCCATGAGCCGTACATTGGACCCATCGTTGCAGGGTAAAAATTGATAGTCTCTGAACCTACCTACGGAAGGACAGGACGGGTCATAGATCTCACCTACGGACCGTAGGTAGGGGCTCGACAGTTATTTTAAAGGGTCTTTTTGGTCTTTTCACCCAATGACTTATTAACTAACTTAAGTAGGTTACCCTCATTCCCTAACACTATATAAGTCTATTCCATCAAAAAATCTACTCTTTCCAACCACTTTGCAAAATTTCCCAAACTCTCCTCTCTCAAATATTTCTCTCTCTAGAAGATAGAAGAAGAAGAAGAAGAGGGCAAGCGAGGGTTCAAGAAATCTAGCTTTCTTCATCAAATTTCTTAAGGAATTGAGACCCTAAGGTATGATAGTGTTCATCCATGGAGCCCTTTCCTCCATGGAGTCCCTAAAATCTCCAATTTTCAAGTTAGAAATTCCCAATTGAAGTAAGGGTTTTCTTCTATGTCATGGGTTCTTTTCAATATTGATTTAATTGATTGTTTTATGAACTATGAAGCATGAACTGAGTTGAATTTCATGATTTGACATGAATCCCCATGAACACATGCCTTTTCCCCCAATTTCAAAAATCTATGCTGGTTGGTGGGTTAAATTAAAAAGTTGTGAATTATATGAAATCTCTATGAATCCATGCATGAATTAGAGTTTCTAATCTAAGACATTCCATGATGAGATTATGAATGAACTAAGGATGGTTTTATTGAAGCAAGCATGTTCAATCAGAAACTATGATTTTTCTCTATTATGTGGGTTCCTTCAATTATGGTCAAATTGTCTTGTTTATGATTTTCTAAGCATGAGTTTGCATTGAATTGCGTAATTTAAGAGGAATTCTTATGAATCTATGTGAACTCTATGATTTACAAGTTATGAGCATGATGAGCTATGAAAAGATGAAGTTTATGAAATTATGCATGTCTCATATAAAGTTAATGATGAATTAAGGGTGCTTTGAGATTGAAGTACCGAAGTAGATGATGTGTTGATGTTGTTGTTGAGGGTTGAAGGAATTCTTATATATTACTCAACCCATGAATGTGAAGGGTTTTCTCACATGTAATATTTCATAACTTGTTGAAAGGATTGCTCAACTAACTTTGAATTGATTATTAAGGTGCTAATCTAACGAAGGGACATGAGGCGATCACCCATGTTCCCTATTGTAGACAAGAGGTGACTACCCATGTCTACCTATGATAATTGAACTTTGTCTAATCCGTGGGAATTATGCTTAGCACCGAGTGGATAAGTGGTGATTACCCATGTCCCACCATAGGATTAGCTAGTGGATCCACGCAAGCTATATGTTACATAAGGGGTCCTATCTTGGCAAGTAGGATGGCCCTATCGATGTGGGGTTATACACCGTATTCCATGTTGATAGGTACATGGTCTTATATGTCAGTTAAGGCTTCTTCCCACAAACAATGAACTAAAAGTGTTGTTATGATGTTTCTGAAGTAAAGTAAAGATGCTTAGCTCTCTTTGACCTTGGCTTATGTTTATGCTTTCTATACCCTATCATGTTTAGCCTGGTCATTGCATCTCTTGAAAATGTCCCATTTTAGCATGTTTTAAATGTTTTGGTGCATTGCTATCATACTTGGTACTTGGTTGTACTAACGCATACTCTTGCCTACATTTACTTGTTGATGTAAGGCATGGCGATTTGCCGCTCCCTCATGGTTAGGGCTTAGTAGAAGAATTGTGAAGACTTGGTGAGTCCTCATCCATTCGAGGACATAGCGTACTTATTTCCTACTTTCTCTTTCTTTCATTTTAGCATTGTATTGGGTTACGTCCCAAACCTTATTTCCCATTCTTATGTTAAATTTGCTTTGAGATATGAGATGTAGACTTCCGCTATTTTCATAAAAGATTTGTTATGACATTTTCTTTTGAATTCTTAATCTGTATGATCTTGTATGTATGTATGCTAAGTACCTTGTATGAGGCCTTTCGGGGTTTTGTACACCATGTCTCGTCTAGGGGGTACCGTGGATCGTGACAATGTTTAAAGTCTTCCATCTTGATGTGTATGCTTTACTTGACCTCGGTGCTACTTTATCTTTTGTGACGCCATATGTGGTTATGAGATTTGATATTGCCCCCGATGTGTTGTTAGACCCCTTTTGTTTCTCTATTCATATTGGTGTTTCAATTGTAGCTAAAAGAGTTTATAGGATGTGTCCCGTTTCCTTGTTCCATAGAGTCACCAATGTTGATCACGTAGAGCTAGATATGATAGTCTTTGATGTCATTCTTGGGATGGATTGGCTTCATTCTTTTTATGCCTCGGTTGATTGTAGAACCCGAGTTGTTAAGTTTCAATTTCCTAATGAGCCCGCCCTAGAGTGGAAAGGGGGAAATTCTATGCCTATAGGTCAGTTTGTTTCTTTTCTTAAAGTTAGAAAGATGATCTCCAAGGGTTGCATTTATTATCCTATTCGAGTTAGGGATATAGATTTTGAAACACCTAGTCTTGAGTCGGTTCCCGTGGTAAGTGAGTTTTCGGATGCGTTTCCCGATGATCTACCTGGTGTTCCTCCCGAAAGGGAAATAGACTTTTGTATTGACCGTTTTCCTTATATGCAATCTTTCTCTATTCCTCCTTACCATATGGCTCCGGCGGAACTTAAGGAATTGAAGGATTTGTTGGAGAAGGATTTCATCCGACCAAGTATTTCTCTATGGGGTGCTTCCGTACTGTTTGTTCGTAAGAAAGATGGCTCTCTTCGTATGTGTATTGATTATCGGCAATTGAATAAGGTTACCATTAAGAATAAGTACCCGATTCTGAGGATAGATGATTTGTTTGACCAACTTCAAGGTGCTAGTTTCTTCTCTAAGATTGATCTCTTGTCGGGTTATCACCAAGTGACGGTGAGAGATTGTGATATTCCAAAGACAGCTTTTCGAACTAGATATGTTCATTATGAGTTTGTGGTTATGTCATTTGGACTGACTAATGCTCCAACGACTTTTATGGATTTGATGAACAGGGTGTTTAGACGATACCTGGATATGTTTGTAATTGTATTCATTGATGATATTTTGATTTATTCCCGAAGTGAGGAAGAGCATGGCGATCATTTGAGGATTGTATTGCAAATTCTTTGGGATGGTGAGTTATATGCTAAATTAAATAAATGTGTGTTTTGGTTGAGATCCATGGCTTTCCTTTGTCAAATTGTGTCCGGTAAGGGTATTGAGGTTGATCCTAAGAAGACGGATGTGGTTAGAAATCTCCCTAGACCTCTATCTCTTTCGGATATTCAAAGTTTCTTGGGCTTGGCCGGATACTATAGGAGGTTTGTGGAAGGGTTTCTTCTATTGCCTCTCCATTGACCTCATTGACCCAAAATAAAACTGAGTTTGTATGGTCGGAGGCTTGTGAAAAGAGTTTTCAAGAATTAAAAGAGAGGCTTACATCCGCTCCAATATTGACATTGCCGGAAGGTTCTGATAGAGTTGTGGTTTATTGGGATGCTTCAAGGGTTGGCTTAGAGTGTGTTCTTATGCAAAATGGGAAGGTGATTGCTTATGCTTCGAGGCAACTTAAGGGTCATGAAAATAATTACCCTACCCATGATTTAGAACTTGCGGCGGATGTCTTTGCCCTAAAGTTTTGGAGGCACTATTTGTATGTTTTCCATGTTGATGTATATACGGATTACAAAGGTTTGCAATACGTGTTCAAGTAGAAGGATCTAAATCTTCGACAACGTAGATGGCCAGAGCTCTTAAAGGACTATGATATGAGTGTCCTCTATCACCCGGGCAAAGCTAATGTAGTGGCCGATACCTTGAGTCGGTTGTCGATGAATAGTGTTGCACATATAGAAGTTGGTAAGAAGGAATTGGTTTGGGATGTTCATAGACTAGCTCAGCTAGGTGTTTGGTTGGTTAACTCCGATGTGGGAGGTTTCATTTTCAAAAATGGGTCGGAATTATCCTTTTTGGGGGATGTTAAGGCCAAGGAAGCACTTGATCCGAAACTAGTGAAGTTGAAAGAAGCATTTCTAAAGAAGGGCAATGAGGCTTTCTCCCAAGGGGGAGATGGTGTCCTTAGATATCAAGGCCGTTTGAGTATGCCTAATGTTGGTGGCCTAAGAGAGATAATTCAAGAAGAAGCTCATAGTTCCCGATACTTTATTTATCCGGGAGCCACCAAGATGTACCGTGATTTGCGAAAAGTCTATTGGTTGAATGGAATGAAGAAAGATATTGCTGAATTTGTGGCAAAATGCCCAAATTGTCAACAAGTTATGGTTGAACATCCAAGGTCGGGAGGCTTATCCCAAGATATAGCTATTCCTACTTAGAAGTGGGAAGATGTTAATATGGACTTCATAGTGGGTTTACCCCTTACTCCCCAGCAACATGATTCTATATGGGTTATAGTAGACCGTATGACGAAGTTGGCTCACTTCATTCTTATCAAGGTGTCCTTTTCGGCAGAAGATTATGCTAAGTTGTACATTAGGGAGATTGTTAGGTTGCATGGAGTGCTCTATCCATTATCTTCGATAGAGGTACCCAATTCACCTCTCAATTTTGGAAGTCTTTCCAACAGGGTCTTGGTACCAAGTTTAAGCTTTGCACGACTTTTCATCCCCAAATTGATGGGCAAGTGGAGCGTACTATCCAAGCCTTCGAGGATATGCTAAGAGCTTTTGTGATTGATTTCAAGGGTAATTGGGATGATCATTTTTCTTTGATTGAGTTTGCCTACAATAATAGTTACCATCCAAGTATTGGTATGGCTTCATTTGAGCCTCTTTACGGTAGGTGATGTAGGTCTCCTATAGGATTGTTTGAGGTGGGTGAAGTTGCTTTGATGGGTCCCTAATTAGTGCATGAGGCTATGGAGAAAGTTTGTCTTATTAGAGAAAGGTTGAAAACGGCTCAAAGTCGACAAAAGTCCTATACCGATATTAGAAGAAGGGATCTTGCGTTTGAGGTTGATGATTGGGTCTATTTGAAAATTTCCCCCATTAAGGGTTTCATGAGGTTTGGTAAGAAAGAAAAGCTAGTCCTCGGTATGTAGGCCCATATAAGATTTTAGACGCATTGGCAAGGTTGCTTATGAGCTTGAATTTTCTAATGAGTTAGCATCGGTTCATCCGATTTTCCATGTGTCTCTTTTGAAGAAGTGTGTTGGAGATCCGACATCCATAGTGCCTTTAGAAAGTCTTGGAATTAAAGAGAGTTTATCTTATGAAGAGGTTTCGGTTGAGATTCTAGACCGACAAATCCGGAAGTTGAGAAACAAAGAAGTTGCTTCCATTAAGGTATTGTGGAGGAATCAATTAGTGGAGGGTGCTACGTGGGAGGCTGAGGCCGATATGATGTCCTGTTATCCTCGTCTCTTTCCTACCGAGTCTTCTCTAGCTTGAGGTGTTTAGCTCCTTGTGGTTTATTTCTAGGATTCATGTGTCTTAGTCATTATCTTGTTTCTTTATCCATGCATTCATTAAATGTTTATGGCTTGACATTTTGTGATGAAGCATTCTTTAGCTTTGAGTTGATCTTCCTCCTTGGATATGTGCATTATGTAGTTACATTCATGATTGGAATTGTAGAATTGTTGTTCCCTTACACTTGTTGTTGCTACCTGAGTTCCATTTGGGGACGAATGTTCCCAAGGGGGATATATTGTAACACCTTAGTTTTCGGAAGAGAAGTTTTTTCAGTTTTTGGCTCAAAGTCACTTTCTATGGACGCAATGTATGGATGGTAGCCCGGTTAACGGACCGTAGAATGCATCCGTAGAAAGAGGGTAAAACTTTTTTTTAATCAAGTCTCTGAAGTTAGATCTATTGGCTGATAGGACGGATCGTAGGTCTTTCTACCGACCGTAGGCCGAAGTCGTAGAGGGTGTCCTGAATTTCTTAGGAGTCTGAAGTTTTCTACGGTCCAATAGGAGGGTCCGTAGGAATTCTTACGGACCGTAGGTTGGAAACGTAGACTTCATCCGAGAGTAATTTTTCCTTGGGTCTTTATGTCTTTTCCAAATTCTTTAAAGTATTTTTAATTACAACATTGCCCCTAAATTGACCCACTATATAAGTCTTTCATCCTAAATTTCCCTTCATTATTCTCTTACTCAGATTCCCAACTTCCCAAATATTTCTCTCCGTAGAAAGTTCTCTCAATTCTCAAGGAAGAAGAAAAGCTAGGATCCTCCATTGAAGGTCATCAATTTTTAGCAATTTCTTGTGGGCTTTGTTGAGGTATGTTAGCATTCACCATTGGAGACCTTTCCTCCATTGGTCCCTAGTTTTCTTCAATTTTCAAGGTCTATTTCCCCAAATTGAGCTAGGGTTTTGATCAATTCTTATGGGTTCTTGAATTATGATTTCAAATTGTTGATTTTATGATTCTTAGTGCACGATCTAGCGTGATTTATATGATTTGAGTAGAAATTGTATGAACCCAAGCATGAGCCATGATTCCTAGTTATGAATTCATGATGAAGTATGATCCATGCATTTTTGAACGTATGTAATTGATGAAAATATGCATGATTCTAGTTTATTGCATGATTCAAAGATGAATTGACATGTACCCATACTAAATCATGATTTGTGAATGAATGAATAGCTTGCATAAGAGATGCATGTTTCATGAGAATTATGCTTATAGTTGCTAGGGTGCATATAGATGACGACATCCATGAATGTGAAAAGGGTTTTCTTCACAATAAGCTAAGATTATGAATGTGAAAGGTTTTCTTGCATAAATTAGGGTTCATATGGTTGAAAGGCTTCCTCACCTATGAATCGACCAGAGCTATTCTAATGACGTAAGCTTGGGGCAAGCCCATGGTAGTTGAAACGTCTAGATATGATCTTAGCTTTGATTTGGTAACCCTAGATGTATATCTTCCATGCTTAAAATATGAATAAGCCTAATTGACTATTCCTTGGGATTTTACCTAGAACCGAGCGGGCTTTTGGGATGAAGGTTTCCGTTTATTGTCTGTGGACCTTTAGTGGAAATCCCTAAGTCCAGAACTACGTGCCTCATAGGTTGTTGTCTTAGATAGACACATAGCTAGTGGATCAACATAAGCTACAGATTTATGGTCCTTACCTTTGCTAGTAGGACACCTCTTCTAGTGGTGTGGGTTAGACATCACTCCCATTTTCAGTGTGGGGCAGACATTGGATTCCATGCTATAGCTCACATGGTCTATGTCGGTTAAACGTAAAAATCCCATAATAATAAACTAGGGTACTAGAAGTATCTCACGAGAAAAGACTTATGATATGACTATCTTGCATTGACCATGTTTATACATTTAGTTTCTAACTCTGTTGTCACATGATTTAGTTTTGTCATTGCATGTTCATGATGATATCTCACTAGCATGATTTCCTATATGAAAGCATCTCATTGTATGATTTATGTGATTATATGCATTGGCTTCATACTTAGTATATTCCATGTACTAATGCATGCTTGAGCCTACATTCTCTTATAATGTAGGGTCAGACAGTCATCCTTCGCACTCTCGTAGTTAGTTACTTTCAAAGTTTGAGCTATCAACGTTGGTGAGTCCTCATGCTTCGAGGACTAAGAGACTTTATTGCTTTTCTTTACTTTTTTCAGTTTTAGACTTGTATATGATATACGGGTTACGTACCGATCATTCTATTGTATTAGATGGCTTTTGAGACATAGTCAAGATTTCCGTTTGTAAACTCTTTCTTTCATGAGATTGTCTTTTTCTTTCCTCATTTTTGTCTTTACCTTATGTACATTTATGCTAAGTGACTTGTGTGGGGCCTCTCGAGCTCCTATGCACCATCTCACACCTAGGGGGCACTTTGGGTTGTGACATTAAGTCAGATCTAATAGTAAATGAGTTTCCAAAATTGTTTCCCGATGATCTTCCCAGTATTCCTCCCTAAAGGGAAATAGGCTTTGGTATTGACCTTATCCCAGAAACATAGTCTATCTCTATTCCCATTATAATATGATCTTGGAAGAACATGAGGAATTATAGGACAAATTTAAGGATTTGTTTGATAACGGTTTTATTAGATCTGTATTGTCTTTTTTGAAAGAAGGATGGTTTCCTCCAAATGTGAATTGACTATTGATAATTGAAAAAGGTTACCATAAAGAATAAGTATCCTATTGCAACGATTGATAATTTATTTGATCAAGTCTAAGGTGTGAGATTGTTCTTCAACATTGACCTTCAGTCGGGTTCTGAACAAATAAAGGGTAAAGGAGACCGATATTGCGAAGGCAACTTTTTCAAATCTGGTATGGTCTCTATGACTATTTAGTGAGGTCATTTGGTTTGACTAATTCCTCAATGGCTTTCATGAACATAATGAATAGGTCTTCAAATAGTATATTGACATGTTCTTAATTATATTTATTGGTGATATTTTGATTTACTCTCAGAGTAAGGATGAGCATGTTAAGCATTTGAGGATTGTGTTGCAAATTCTCAAGGATCAGGAATTGTATGCTATGTTTAGCAAATGCGAGTTTTGATTAAGGTTTGTTGCTTTCCTTGGACATATTATTCCGGTGAGGGTATTGAAATGGATCCTCAGAAGACCGAGGTAGTTAAGAATTGGCCTAGACCTATGTCTGCTTCAGATATTCAGAGTATCATGGGTTTGGCAGGTTAATATAGAAGGTTTGTTGAAGGATTTTTCTCTATTGCTTCCCCTTTGACGAAATTGACCCAAAAGAAGGTTAAATTCCTATGGTTGAAAGCATTTGAGAAAAGTCTTTAAGAGTCGAAGGATAGACTCACTTCAGCCCCTATATTGAGATTACCGAAAGGATTGAATGGTGTTGTGGTTTATTGTGATGCTTTTTGAATTGGTCTTGGTTGTGTTTTTATGCAACATGGAAAACTCATCTCTTAAGCTTCAAGCCAATTGAAGGTGCGTGAAAGGAATTATCTTACTCATGATTTGGAGTTAGCGACGGTGGTTTTTTCTTTAAGGATTATTTGACCTTATCTATATGATTTTCATGTTGATGTGTTTGCCGACCACAAGAGCTTGAAGTATGTATTCACCCAAAAGGACTTGAATCTTTGCCAAAGAAGATGATTTGAGTTATTGAAGAACTATGACATGAGTGTCCTTTATCATCTAGGTAAACCGAATGTGGTGGCAGATGCTCTTAGTCGACTATTAATGGGAAGTGTTGCTCACGTTGAAGATGATAACAAAGAGCTAGTTTGTGATGTTCATAGATTGGCCCGATTGGGGGTTCACTTGGCCGATTCAAATAAAACTGCTGTGACTATTCAAAATTGTTTTCAATCATCTGTTGTTTTAGATGTGAAGCCTAAGCAAGATCTTTATC
>JAGDQO010001147.1:0-7500 GCA_018342035.1 Solanum appendiculatum
TATGGCCCGTAGAACCTTCTACAGTCCGTAGGTCAGTTTCGTAGGACCAATTCTCAGCTTCTGCAATTTTCCTTTCCAAGTTTGGAGGTGTTACATAAAGATCTTCTATTGTCGGCGGATGACTATTACCCATATATATCGTCAATCTGGTCAATGATTATATTAGAGAAAGTTTGGTTATAGTGTATCTTCCGGTGAGTATTTTCTCATACTAATATGTGTAGCACCGTGCCATCTTTTCAGTGACTACTTTTTCATATCTAATTTTCATAGCACGATGCATCTTTCAGATGACTACTTTCTCATATCTGATTTGTGTAGCACTGTGCCATCTTTTTGGTGTCTACTTTCTCATATATAATTCGTGTATCACCGTGCATCTTTCTTATCACAACTTTTTCATATCCAATTTGCATAGCACCGTACATTTTTTCATCGACTACTTTTTCATATCTGATTTGTGTAGCACTGTGCATCTCTCTAGAATACTTCTCATATTTAATTTGCACAATATAGTGGATTTTTTTGAACTACTTTCTCATATCTGAGTTGCATAGCATCATGTATCTTTTTGGTGACTCCTCAAATTTAATTTGTGTAGTTTTATGCGTCTTTATAATGACTCCTCAAATCTGATTTGCATAGGATCATACTATCATTCTGATCCTACCCATATAATTTTCTTTTCTAGTAGGGTCATGTCGCCAATCTGACTCTATCCATATAATTCTCTTTCTTAGTAGGGTTATGCCATCATTTCAACTCTACCCATATAATTCTCTTGCTCAGTAGGGTCACGCCATCATTCTGACCCTAATCAAATAAATTTATTTTTCAAAGTATGACCACTTTCCACCATCAAATCTAATAGTCTGGCTCATGAAAATGTATTTTGACTAGTTTACGATGACTTTCTTGTTTAAGATATACTCATCTCTTGAGATGATCCATATATTTTATACCAGATTTTAAGCATTTTCCAGTGACCATTGCATTATTTTGACAGATCTGAGTTTTCTTGCAGTGTTTTCTTTTTGTTTCATATTTACTTTTGCCAAAATAAGGGTATACTATGATATTTGGGCTGGATTACAATAATATTTTTCCTCTCGTGGCTAAAATAACATATGTCCACTTTTTTCTATCTACAGGTATTGTTCCATTGGTCTTCTAGTCAATTGGACACCAAGAATGTATTTCTAAATGGTGATCTCGAGGAAGAAGTTTATATGAGAAAACTACCTAGTTTCGTTTCTCAGTGGGAGCTGATATCCTTGTGTGTCGATTGTCTAAGTCACTCTATGGTCTGAAACAATCTTCTCAAGCTTGGTTTGTGAATTTCACATTGTAATTCATGAATTTATCATTTGGTATTTTATCGACATTATATCTAGTATTTCATCAAAAGATCAAGCACATTGAGATTGACTGGAATTATGCATCAAATTCAGTATTTCATGAGAAGACTAAAAATATTGAGATTGACTATCATTTTTGTGAAGTCGAGTGATCAACTTACATATATCTCACCAAGCCCTTCATCAATTCACGTATTTATTACATTTGTAACAAGTTAGGTACAAATGACTTGTATCTACCAACTTGAGGGAGAGTGTTAGAAAAGAAATAAGAACAAGCATAATATATTTAATCCTACTTAGAATAATAATAGAAATAGGAATAGTATATAAAATACTAATTGGAAAAGGATTATATTGTAGTGTCCTAGTTGAAAAAAAGTAATGTAGTGTCGATAAATGGTCTCAATATAATAATTGTAACGACCCTTTCAGACTCTATGGGTAAGCTAATCATGAAGGAAATCAGGTGAGGAAACTTCTGGGTAGTGAGTAAAAGATTTCAGGCTAGGGTAAGCTTCGGTGAAATCTAAGCAAGATAAAATATAGGGCAATATGGGAAAAGGATTGGATAGAACATCACAAAAGTTAATTTTTCTTTTAGATAAGAAGTTAAGGAGTTTGTAGGATTTTTTAGAATATAATTTGAGTGAGTAGAACTCCCAATATCAAACTTGACGTGAAAGGATTAGGTTGGAACATCAAAGTTTAAAGGTGTGTAGTGCAATGAGTAATTTTGGGAGTATTTTTGAGTTTCTACCTTGTGCATGTTTCTACAAAGGGTGATACATCGTTACAATTGCCAAATTAATTCTTGCTATAGCAGGCAGTTCTATTACGACGACACCGCTATGGCGGGGTAAGTCGCTGTAAATGCAAAAATTTTCTCAAAACTGCTTATTCTTATGCAAGAACCTTTTGGAGAAGAGAGGTGACCTAGGTAGATTTTATCATTTTTCTGTCAGGATCTTTCGTAAAGGTAAGTAAATTTCTCCCCCGACTTAATACGATTCTTAATCTTAAGAATCAATAGTTGTGACTCTGAGGGAGGGGGTGGCTTGACTTAGGGTGGAAAATCGGGCATAGTAAAGATTGTTGAATGTATAATATTTATTCATGATTTTGTTGCCAGAATCACTAATGTGAACCATAACATGGATAGTTCTAGGTGAATTAAGGGTGGAAAGTAGGGTTGGGTGGAATTATCATGAGACTAGCCTGGGGTTTGGGATTAGGATATAATCTGGATATATTTAGGCCATTTGGGATTGATTTCGTGTGTTATTATTGTTTATAGACCAAGAACAAGCTAAGCTTCATAGCCAAGAGAAGGCTTAGAGGTTCAGTAGAGCATTCAATCTTAATTTGAGGTACGTGATGGTTAAACTATTTTTCAATTTATGTTATGTGAGAATGCTAACTGTTCCATTAGTAATACTTGTACAATACATGTTTAGGGGTTAAGGGAATCAATGTGAAATGATACATTTATTGTTGTCAAAATTTATGTCATAAATCTGTCTTAATTTCTTATAGCCTTGCAAGTGTGGTTATATTCAGTCTGGTTGTGATTGTGTGAGGTTTGTGATTTTCTGTTTGCTCGGGTAGCATGCCTTATACATATTATCAGTTGGCTCGTGTACATGCCTGATACATGTTGATTGTTTTGCTGTGTGTTGGTTCCATGAGTGGACTGTTTTTATTATTTGATATGATGTTGGACATGTTTATTGTGGTTAGGATGACGACTGAGAGTCATCTTTATTACTAACTTTCAGTTATTTTTTCATATTTAGTAATACTTGGAGCTGGCTAATGATCCTATTACTACACTGTTGATTTTTGTGTACTGATGTTGCACTTGCTCTTCTTTTGTTGAGTACAGGGAATATTCCAGCGGTTGCTACGCGACCTCAGTTGGGAGTTCTACATTTTCTAGATCTAAAGGTTAGTTGCTTCTTCCGAGCTACAAGGGATTCCTCCATTTTTCCTAGTCCATTGTTCAAACTTAGATTTCTTTTGTTTTGTGGTTGCAAACCTGTATTCTAGACTATGTAGATGTTTAGGTACACGACTTTTAGATTCTATAGGATTACTTCAGCATGTTTTTGTTAACTTATGACTGTTTGCTTTAAATAAAGGATACATATTACATTTAATAGCTCAGTTGAGTTCTTATTGGGTTGGTGATTGGTTCTCCTATCAGGTCGTTTAGTATGGGTGCCTCTCATGATGGTTGAAATCTTAATAAAGATGATATTAGAGCCCTAGATTTGTTGATCTCGCCATACCAAAATAGGTCTAGTAGAGTCTTGATGAATGATACAGAGATATTTGTACTTTTCTTCGAGAGGTTACATGAATTTAGGAAATTATCTCTCTTTTTTTCCTTTGTGCTATGACTTGATTTCAATTGGTATCTAGTGATTCAAATTGATATCTGACTTCCTTCATCCTTTGTCCGTAGATGGTTGACACCAGGCAAAAAGAAGTGAGGGTACCATCTCCAACTATGGAACTGACAGTACGAGGAAGAGAAAGGGGCAAGGGCAGGGGCAGAAGAAGAGCAACATCCGCCAGAGGTGGAGCTCAGGAAGTGAATGGGCCAAGACCGGTTACCCCTCCCCCACCCCAGGATCATATTGAGAAAGAGGTCGAGGTAGAGTATGAAGAGGGTGTGGAACCATTGGTGACATTTTTGGTGTGCATGCCTTCCGCCTATGACTTCTGAGGTTGTTCAACAGGTGCTAACATTCCTGAGTGGGTTGGTGGGTACTAGAGCCACTCTCACTATGTCAGCTACTCAGGCTCCAAGTGTTTATCCCGTTGCTAGAACAACACCCAGGATGGATAAAGCTTTGGGGACTAGTGTGTTCTTCTATATGTTATTAGGCCCTCTCATGACCGGGAATGAGCATGAGTTGTTGACCAAGTTTTTGAAACTGAAGCCTCCATCATTTCATGACTGTCAAGTTGTGGAGGGATCATGTGGAGTGTCGTTCATCAATTTTGCCTCCTATGACTTAGGCCTAGTTTCATGCCTTTTTTAGAGAAATATGTACCTCGCATTCTCAGAGGTCGTAAAAAGGATGAGTTTCTGGCCCTTGAGTAGGACAATTTGTCTGTTGCAGCTTAAGAGGCTTAGTTCCACACTTTTTCTTGCTATGTTATTGAACTTTGGGACAGTAAGTAGGAGAGGATTCGTCAGTATGTTAAGGGATTGAATATTGAGTTGCAGGTTTTATCAGTGCACATGACTTCTGCTTGGAAAAACTTTAGAGGTGACAGAATATGTAAAGAAATGTAGGTGGCTAGGCAGGTCGGACATGCTAATGTATGGGCTAAGAAATCCAAAAGTATAAGTAACTTTAGCGGTTCTTACTGTAGATGTCCCAGTCAGCAAGTGTATTCAGCCCGTCCTATTCAGTCAACCTTGCTAACTTCTACGGGTGGCCATTTAGGGCTCATTCAGCAGTCTTCGGCTCCTAGCAGTCAAAGAGCTTATTATTATTTTGTCAGCAGGACATCTCTTGATCGAGATTGCTTTAATTGTGTAATTTGGGTCATTTTAAGAGGGAATGTCCTTTCACACTGGTAGGTAATCAGATGCAATAATAGACTAGAGCTATATTTTTAGTATGTGAGGGTAGCAATGGTAGGGGATGCCCTCAGGGTGGGCGAGGTAATAACCATGGATGTCGTGCAAACAAAGGTAATGGTAACGCGAAAAGAGAAGCGTCATAGAAAGTTGGTGGTGTCACTCGGATTTAGGACAAAGCCAAATGTTATGCCTTCCTGAGCAGCTCTAAGGTTGAGGCATTTGACGCCGTGATAACAAGTACTATTCTTGTCTGTGGATGAATGACTTCTGATTTATTTGGTCCAAGGTCTACATATTCTTACGTATGTGTTAAATGTTTCTTGGGTCTTGATTTGATTTGTGATACTCTTGATGCTCACATTCATGTTTCTACCCTGGTTGAGGAGTCTGTAGTAGTGACTGATGTGTATCGTTCATGCTATGTGGTGTTTGTGGGTCTCATACTTTGGTATATTTGGTTACTTTGAATATGTTAGATTTTGATGTGATCTTGGGTATGACTTGGTTGTCTCCTTATCATTTTGTGTTAAACTGTAATTCTAAGATAGTAACTCTAGAGATTCTGGTAGGAATAAACTAGAATGTGTGTACAGACCTAAGCCACTGGAGATCATATCCTTTATTTGGGCTAGGGGATTAGTGGGGAGGGGTTGTTTAGCCTTCTTATCCCACCTTCGAGATGTTAGTGTGGAGTCCCCTTATTTTGAGTCATTTTTAGTGGTTTCAGAATTTCTGAAGATATTTCTTATGGTTCTATCAAGTATGCCTCTGGATAGGGATATTAATTTCTCTATAGATTTAGATTTGGGCACTCGCCCAATATGTATTCCTCATTGTATGGCTCCAACAGAGTTGAGGGTACTCAAAACTCAGCTTCAGAAACTCCTAGATAAGGGATTTATTCATCCCAGTGCTTCACCTTGGGGTAAGGATTATAGTATGAGGATGCGTGTAGACTATAGGAAATTGAACAAGGTTACCATCTAAAAAGAGTATCCATTTCCCCACATAGATGACTCATTTGACCATTTGTAGGGTGCTTCAGTGTTTTTGAAAATTTATTTGAGGTTAGGGTACCATCAGTTGAAAATTAAGCCTAACGATATACCTAAAATGGATTTTAGGACTCGATATGGACATTATGAGTTCTTGATAATGTCATTTGGATTGACCATATGTCGACGACTTCCATGAGTTTGATGAGTAGTGTCTTCAAGCCATTTTTGAATTCCTTTGTGATTGTGTTTATAGATAATATTTTAATCTACTCTGAGAGTAAAGAGGAGCATGCATAGCACCTTTGTATTGTTCTAAGGTCCCTAGGAAGATAGAAAATGTATACCAAATTTTTGAAGTGCAAATTCTGGTCGTATTGTTCTAGGGTCCCTAGGAAGACAGAAAATGTATACCAATTTTTTGAAGTGCAAATTCTGGTCGACTTCGATTGCCTTCTTAAGATGTGTGGTTTCAGAAAGAGGGGTGATGGTAGATCCCCAAAAGATTGAGGCAGTTAAAAGTTGGGTTTGCCCTAGCTCTGTGACTGAGGTTAGGAGCTTTATGGGTCTTGCTAGCTATTATTGCAGGTTTGTGAAGAACTTTGCTTCATTTCTTATCATTTGACAAACCTGACTCAGAATGAGGTGACATTTGTATGGTCTGACAAGTGTGAAGAAAGCATCCAAAGGATCAAGACCCACTTGACCATCACTCATATCCTATCATTACCGGTTGAAGGTAAGGATTTCATTGTGTTTTAAGGGAGAATTTGTCCCTAGGATTGATAACTTGGTTCAGAATGTGTTGGCAAAAACTCATGGCTCGCAGTACTCGATCCATCCGGGAATAGCCAAAATGTACCGAGATTTGAGGCAACCTTATTGGTGGTCAGGGATGAAGAGGGACATAGTTGTATATGTGTTCAAGTGCCAAAATTGTTAGAAGGTGAAATATGAGTACCAAATGCCGTAGAATTGCTTTACAAGATGCCCATTCTTGAGTGGAAGTGGAAAATGATAGCTATGGACTTCGTGGTGGGCCTTCCTAAAACTTTGGGAAAATATGATTCAATTTGGTTTATTTCTGGATAGGTTGACTTAAATCATCCCATTTCATTCCAGATAGAGCGGATTAGCACTCCCACTAGTTGGCCAAGATTTTCATCAAGGAGATAGTAAGGTTTAACAGGGTTCCCCTCTCCATCATCTCAAATCGAGGTACACAATTTACTTCTATGTTTTGGGGAAAGTTACACGAAGAGTTGGGAACCCAACTCATGTTTAGCACATCGTTTCACCCTCAAACATATGTCAGTCAGAAAGGATGATTCAGGTGCTAAAGGAGATGCTGAGAGCCTTTGAGATTGATTTTTGGGCCACAAGGATTGGTTCTTACCCTTGTGTGAATTCTCATATAATAACAATTATTACAACAATATTGACATGGCACTGTTCGAGGCACTTTATGGGATGGAATGTAGATTGACCATATGGTGGTTTTAGGCAGGTGACGTGAAGCCTTTAGGAGTTGACTAGGTAAGGAAAG